>CM040397.1:103301816-103781816 GCA_022702515.1 Ilyophis sp. 1 JC-2022 | reverse complement strand
TAAACAAAAACTATTTAGATGGCTACATTTTTATGAGATGCTTAGTTTGTAAAATAAATAAATAAAGTCAATAAATAAAAAGAAAGGCTACTCAATGGCTCTTGACTGATTTTACACATGAAGGCTCGTCAAGATGGCTGACAGATTGAACCTTTGTTGCTCCATTGTTTAAAATGATGTCCCTCCTGTCTTTCCTAATGGTGGATTCTGTAGTCCACACTATACGTAAAGAGATATTAATGCTACGCGGCTTGGATAAGTCCACCAATCAGCAGTGAGCACAAGGGCTTTTCATTTGTGTGTTGTGGGTTAAATATTCAGCTCCCGTGGGCAATTTGTGTGAGATATCCCAGAGTAAGACTCAATTGATAGCACTTGAGTTGGAGAAATACTGACTCTGTATACCAGCAGCCATATCACCTTTTGCCCTTTTTTGTGTAAAATTGCTGGAGCTAAACAGGTGTGGGCTTGGTAACTATGGGTCAGCATGCTGCTATGGGTCAGTATAGTGCTGCTATGGGTCAGTATAGTTCTGCTATGGGTCAGTATAGTGCTGCTATGGGTCAGTATAGTGCTGCTATGGGTCAGTATAGTGCTGCTATGGGTCAGTATAGTGCTGCTATGGGTCAGTATAGTTCTGCTATGGGTCAGTATAGTTCTGCTATGGGTCAGTATAGTGCTGCTATGGGTGAGTATAGTGCTGCTATGGGTCAGGTCAGTATAGTTCTGCTATGGGTCAGTATAGTGCTGCTATGGGTCAGTATAGTTCTGCTATGGGTCAGTATAGTGCTGCTATGGGTCAGTATAGTGCTGCTATGGGTCAGTATAGTTCTGCTATGGGTCAGTATAGTGCTGCTATGGGTCAGTATAGTGCTGCTATGGGTCAGTATAGTTCTGCTATGGGTCAGTATAGTGCTGCTATGGGTCAGTATAGTGCTGCTATGGGTCAGTATAGTTCTGCTATGGGTCAGTATAGTGCTGCTATGGGTCAGTATAGTGCTGCTATGGGTCAGTATAGTGCTGCTATGGGTCAGTATAGTTCTGCTATGGGTCAGTATAGTGCTGCTATGGGTCAGTATAGTTCTGCTATGGGTCAGTATAGTGCTGCTATGGGTCAGTATAGTTCTGCTATGGGTCAGTATAGTTCTGCTATGGGTCAGTATAGTTCTGCTATGGGTCAGCATAGTTCTGAGGGAGCCCTTCAGATGGGACGTTAAACCAAGGTCCTGATTCACTGTAGCCTTTAAACATCGCTTGTCACTTGTCGACAGAGAAAAGACCCCGGTGTCCTGGTCCAATTTCCACAGAGAACTGGCTCTCCTAGTCATCCCCTTAGATCTAATTGGCTATATGACCCCCTGCGTTCCCGACACACTTTAATTAAGTTGCTAATGCAAAAGTGAGTTATTAGTTGATCTACCTGGTTAAATAAAAGTTTAAAAAGAAGACACACGCATACATACATGCACACACACATAACACATCACAACAAACCAGCTGTCTTTCTCCCCCTTTTCCTGAATTTACATTATTTTTTTGAATAAAATGTCAGATTAATGTTGGGAGCATGCAGCCATTTGACTGACACTGTGGTGACAGACCATTTGACCAAAGAGACATCTACATGTGTCTATGAGAGGCCAGAGAGACATCTACATGTGTCTATGAGAGGCCAGAGAGACATCTACATGTGTCTATGAGAGGCCAGAGAGACATCTACATGTGTCTATGAGAGGCCAGAGAGACATCTACATGTGTCTATGAGAGGCCAAAGAGACATCTACATGTGTCTATGAGAGGCCAGAAAGACATCTACATGTGTCTATGAGAGGCCAGAAAGACATCTACATGTGTTTATGAGAGGCCAGAGAGACATCTACATGTGTCTATGAGAGGCCAGAGAGACATTTACATGTGTCTATGAGAGGCCAGAGAGACATCTACATGTGTCTATGAGAGGCCAGAGAGACATCTACATGTGTCTATGAGAGGCCAGAGAGACATCTACATGTGTCTATGAGAGGCCAGAGAGACATCTACATGTGTCTATGAGAGGCCAGAGAGACATCTACATGTGTCTATGAGAGGCCAGAGAGACATCTACATGTGTCTATGAGAGGCCAGAGAGACATCTACATGTGTCTATGAGAGGCCAAAGAGACATCTACATGTGTCTATGAGAGGCCAGAGAGACATCTACATGTGTCTATGAGAGGCCAGAGAGACATCTACATGTGTCTATGAGAGGCCAGAGAGACATCTACATGTGTCTATGAGAGGCCAGAGAGACATCTACATGTGTCTATGAGAGGCCAGAGAGACATCTACATGTGTCTATGAGAGGCCAGAGAGACATCTACATGTGTCTATGAGAGGCCAGAGAGACATCTACATGTGTCTATGAGAGGCCAGAGAGACTGAGGGCTACATTTATCAACTGATATTGATGAAGTCCCTGGCTGCAGAATGGAGCTTCATTCCTTTATTTCTCGTTTGTCTTGGCTTCATATTTTTTGTTTTATTGCATATCTGTTTACAATGTGTGGGGTGATGCAGTGGATAGCAGTGTCGCCTCACAGCAAGAAGGTCTCAGGTTCGAATCCCGGCTGAGGCCTTTCTGTGTGGATTTAGCATGTTTTCCCCGTGTCCGTGTGAGTGAGAAGGTTATATATTCCGGCATCTCACTCAGTGCATGCTGGGATAGACTGATTACACTCTCAGAAGAAAGGGTTCCTAAAGGCTCATCTGTGTCTCCATAGTGGAAACATATTTAGTTCAAGGGTTTTTTGTCAGGAAAAATTGTTCAATCTGGGAGCTTCCACACTTTTCAAACCTACCATACTGGGTTCCATAAAGGACTAGAACTTTCCCCGATGGAGACAAGCCAAATAACCCTTTTTATACTGCGAGTGTATGTAATGTGCTGTGCTAACATCAGGTGCTATGCTAATGCAGCGTGTCTACATTTAGGGCCTGATTTACTAAGACCTTTAGGATGTGCAACACATTATAACGCACGCAAAACCATAACATAGCCAATGATTGGTCAAAAGAATAGTCAAAAGATAAGTAAATCTTAAAATCTGATCTCTATTACTTTTTTTGCTACATAAGTGTTCGGAGGGACATGCATATTCATACGCACACCTTTCTATCCAATATTTCCCTATTGCTGGCAAGATGGTGCAGTCTTCCATTTTCGAGTCATGAGAAGAGCCCATTTTGTGAGCAGTCAGGTGACTGAGAAGCGGCCATTTTGTGAGCAGTCAGGTGACTGAGAAGCGGCCATTTTTTGAGCAGTCAGGTGACTGGGGAGAAGCTATAAGACTTGCCCTGCCAAGTTTGTAAAAATGTTATTTCATTGGGTGCCTTGGTTGCTGCACGCCTCAAATGCTGCTTGTTAGCTAACATTGTTTGGGGTTGACTGCCTTGAAGAGTTCCTGTTGGCCTGGTGTTGACTCGCTTTTATTTGTTTTGATGATTTCAACCAAAGGAAAACAAACTTCTCGACCTCTGAACGCCCCGCCGTAGAGGGAAGCTGAAAGCTGGAGCTGTTCGTTCACAGAGGAATCGCATGCTTGAGCTGGTGAGCTGGTGAGAACTGCACCGACCGCTCTATCAGCCAGCTTCATTCTACTGTTTTATTTCCACCTACATTAGACACACAAACACTCTTTGTTAGGGAAGTGCTTTGTTTGGTATTAGGTTAGACAGCAGTGAAGTGGCTCATCTCGTAACAATAAGACAACAAAAAGGCTGCCAATGAGACTCGTTTCAAGATTTGCAAGTAGAGTAAAACGATTTCGCTTGACAAGCGAAGAGTAACTTAAAACAAGCTAGTATATTCTACTTGAGTTCAGGAGAGAAGTGTGAGAGAAGCAGGCGGCTAGGACACCACGGGTAATACATGTTAGCATCTCATGAATCATATGAATAAATCCATTGCATTAATGTTACTTATAATGACCAGAATCTGCATGGCAGAACCCTGAAAAGCAAAATAGAACCCAGGAGTGATTTAAAGGTGTGGGTTATAACTTTGCCTCTGACAAAGGAAAGGCTTTTATATGCGGCAAGGCAAGGCAAGGCAAGGCAAGGCAAGGCAAGGCAAGGCAAGGCAAGGCAAGGCAAGGCAAGGCAAGGCAAGGCAAGGCAAGGCAAGGCAAGGCAAGGCAAGGCAAGGCAAGTTTATATAGCACATTTCATACACAGAGGCAATTGAAAGTGCTTTACATGAATACAGAATATGACATACAATAAAACATTTAAAGCAATCTGAATAACAGAAAAGATAAAACAGTTTAAAGTACATTTAAAAAGATAAATAAATTAGAAAAGAATAAGAGAAAAAGATAAAAGGTGCATATAAAAGTGCAATGCAGCGCTTTAAAAAGCCAAGCAGAACAGCAAGGTTTTAAAAATACAATAAAAAAAGAAGAGCAAAGTTTTCAGACCAGATTTAAAGGACATATTACAAGAGGCATGTTTAAGGTCATAGGATAGTAGGTTCCAGCTATGGGTAGCGTAAAAACTAAAGGCTGCCTCATCATTTTTTGTTTTAACCTTAGGCACAATGAGCTGATCCGATCCCAAAGATCTAAGAGATATGTTTGCTTTATATGACCTGAGCAGCAAGGATACAACAATGATCAAACTGAAACATATAGGTATATTTTAATGCCATCATGTTCATAATCAGAGATGGATCAATTGTTTCTTTAATAACTTTTTACAAATGTAAAGGGCAACATTTTAACCACGTTTTTATTCTCAATACAGTAAAATGTATCAAAGAAAAAAATACACTGTAGAGTTATACATTAAGTGGCTGCTTCAGAGAAAATTATGCAGATGTTCAACAGAATTACTTGGCTAAAATCTTTTGACACAATTACACTTTTACTTTGCTGTTTTGCTCAACTTCCTGTTTATCTGCACAGTACACTCTTCTCATAGTTATGATGGCAGTTATCCCCTGATATGAATTCAGCTAAATTAAAATGTTTCAATGCATACTTTCCCTGGTCTAAAACCCCCAAAGTAAAAATGGTACAAGAAATGTCCAAATGGTACAAGAAACGATGCAAGATATTGCTACATTTTAATAACTGTAGTTGTTTCAATAACTATATTTCAAGATTATTCCTGAAACACAAGTTTGTATATACATAACCAGTAGCTGCAAAAATAAATCTGTGGCTGTAAATAATCATAAACACCTATTATGAATTAATAATCATAAACACTGATTATGAATTATCATGCAGCAACTCCTATTATGAGGTTCAAGGTTTCATTTATTGAATGCTCCATATGCCATGCATGTCATATTTTTCTGAAAACTTTGTGTCATTTAAAAAAAGTAATATTTATCTCTTAAATATTTTTATGACTAGAATCTTTATGACTTTTAATCTGTACATATTTGGTTTCATCTGATGTGGAACCATGCAGTGGATAACATGACCTTTAAGTCACATTTAATAATATTATTTATATTTTTTAATAAAATGTAGATTGAAAGCTTTCACTCATAAGACCAAGGCTTAGGAATTGGTCCATTTGTAAATCCGGAATTTTTGTAAAGGTCACATGGAATTCAAAAACACTGCAGGGCTGCCATATATGGCCACTATTCACTTGTGTAGGTGGTGGGTGGTGCAATCACGGACAAGAAGGGGTTCTACAGAGGTGGGGCTCTATGCAAAGTGCATATCTTGTGTATAGGATGGGGCAAGCATTTCTTATGGACAGCATCTGGAGAAGTGAAGGTGCCGGGTGGTTACCTAAGTGGTCCTGGAGAGCCACAGGCAGGGTATGTTGGTGTTTGTTTTCACCTGAAAATCGACCTTGAGAAACAAGGTGACGTGAGTTAACTGTGTAACCAACTGCTTTATCTCAGAAAACCAACAGAGCCTATGACTCTCCAGATTGAAAGTTGAGGAACTTTGAGCTAGGATTAGTTTATACAGCAGTAACCTTAAGGGCTCTGGCTAACGTAAGCCCACCATATCCTTTTGGGACAAAGCCAGTAACAACCTGACTCCTCGTAATAACTAAAGGCCTAGCACAGAGTCAATATCACAATGTAGGCTTATAAGACTCAGGTAGCGCACAGAGAAATACGTTTACCAGCCTGACCTCATTGGGAAGCCATCAGTATTCTTCACTAAACTGCATTCACTGCAATATTTCAAAGCATGCAGTCAGGCACTTCAATGAATATTCATCAATCATGAATATGGAGATTAAGAAATGTTTTCACCATATAGCCCATTCTTCCAGCGCATGATCATCAGATCTAACAAACCCCAATGGGATTTGTCAAGACAACATTTGAGGATGGTGTTTGAAATCTCTTGTACTTGAAGGGCTTTCTGTTTGCAGTACGCTGTTCTCATTTTTGGTGCCCATTGTTAGATTAATTAATTACATATGTAAGTGATACATTTGAAAAGTCATGTTGCTCATAATTTTAAAGAACATTTCTAAGAAGCATTGCTGAATTACAAGTAATAATTTATGACAGAAATATTGCTTTTCGTATTAATAATTTTTTGTCTGAAGTTATGTCTTTCATGTTGAAGATGCAGTTGTGTGATTAATTCAGTTAACTCCACACAGATTCCAAATTTTGATACAAGTAGCTAATATCTCTTATCTTTTGTCCTTTTCATCAGATTGCTAAGTGGATAAGGGTTTGGATGACTATTTCCCAGAATGCATCAAAGAGCGTCTCTTGTACTTCCTCAGTGGTTTTCAAGTATTTTAAGACGTTTAATTCTGTCTCCTTAGTGAGGGTTTAGAAAGTGCTCTCAAAGATATGAACACGGATAACTGCAATAATCAGAGACAGCATTCAGGATAGGTTTCACATGACACTGGCCATTTATGTCGCATTAATGCTCAAAATGCCAACTTTCAAGACATCGCAGTCCAAACATGGAGCCTCACCCTATGGTTTCAGTTAGCTATACTGGTACATGTTACAAATTATACAGTCCATTGATTCTTCAGTGTGGTTCTGGCTCTTTGCTGGCCGACAGATAGTGGATCAGATAAGAGGGGCATTAGAAAGCCAGACTGCTGGAACACAAACAATGGCACCTGGGAAATTTGTTTATTGGTTGTCTTTAACTAGGATGATTAATGAGCTTTTGCTATGGTTCTAACAGGGCAGAGGTGGACTTATTCTACTGGTATGCCACTAAAAATACCAACCTGATAAATCAATCCTTGCACTTTGGGCATTGTGAATAACAAGCTGAGGTTCTTTTTTATTGTTGGCATATGTTTTGAGTTTGTTAAAATAAAAATTGCTTTAAGATTTTTTATTGATAGATTTTCAATAGATAACGCAATGGTATTGTGCTCTTTATTACATCAATATAAACTATAGCAAAAAGTACAGGTACATAGGAACACAGGTGAATGCAGGTTTTTTTTCAATGAACACTGGGATGAATCAGTTATGATGAGTTAATTAAATGACCAAAGACTGCATCCTTCAGTGAAAAATACATGCAATACATTTTTTAATTACAACGCTTTCCACATACCAGCAATTACAGGAAATATTCCTCATTCAACCTGGGACAAATAACTATTTCAAATACTTCTGCCAATTTTGGTGAATCTCTGCAGGAATGTTTTTAAGTTTTATTTATTAAGTATTTCAAACATTTATTTGAGACATATTTTCTCCTCATTCTTGCAGCAAAAGTGGGTGAAGTACTATAAAAGCACCCATGCATAACAGCTGTTTCCACACAGCCTGTTATTTACCTTAATCTCCAAACATCCTGATTTACATTTTCTTAACATCTGTTTTTCTATCAAATTAACACTCTGTTATGACCTGTGCACCTCATGTCAAAATTGAATTTGAATAATGTGTATAATTTAGTACTTTTTTTTTCTTTTTCCCCTGTGCTTTAGAATTAGGCGGTGAGAATTACACACACAAATACTTTCATGTCTTGAATGTGTTCATAACACATTCATAAAGTATTAATGGACTGTCATTAACCGGACAGTGACGAATGCCTGCTATTAGCCATGCTGAATGCTCTCCATATTTCCAGGCGTCGTGAGCAGTGAACATGTTGTGAATAATCAATTTAGAACAGTCGTCAGCATGCGCCAAAGTGGCGTTTAGCTACCAAAAGAGCATCCCCGCTAATTCGGTAATATGTCTTCGTTCCTCTGAGAAGGCGGCCATTTTGGCTCTGACTGTAGACATGGTTGGGGACTGCAAGGCACACAGCAGCATAAGGCCATGAGCTATGGTGGCCTGGCTGGTGGAGACGCAGCCAGATCCAAACAACATCAATTTCAGAGTTTTTTTTTTTTTGCTTGTTTTCTTGCCTGGGAGGCCCACAAGTGGACAAATGTAGATGTTTTGTAGCAAGGTAGGACTGGACTGGTCAGGTTATCGCCTTGAGACCCAGCACTGGCTGTACCTCCACTGGCCACCTCCATAAATTGATGAAATAGTCCAAAATAGTCATATAATGTGCGTGCTTATATTCATGAAAGTTGCCCTGGGTAAGAACATATGCTGAACAATAAATAAATACATTGTCATTAGCCCCGCAGGCCGCCCTGCTGAGATGGCTGGTCTATTAGGAGTTTGGTTGTTCCCTCTGCTGCCAGACGTGCCAGTTTAACAGATTTCAGTGCCAACCCTCTCATACACCACCCCTCTAATGCCGTCCTGCGACTTGAGGTTTCAGCTCGTCAGGGGACACGCATACCTCCGGGCTGTACTCATTTGTATCTCAAAAGACCTCCTGAATTATTAATCAAACTGCAGTGGAGAGATGAATCTTGGCTCGCCCCCCTGTTCTGAAGGAGAAGAGGCTGTTTGAAAATGTGTATAAAAGAGAGGCACTGTGGATAAAAAAAAGTATCTTATCTTTCCACTTCGATGCCCACTGTTTGGAACTGAACATACTTCTACTTTTTCAAATGCAAGTGTTGACCTTTCTATAGAGACTTTGTAGCATTCTAAACTGACTGCAGGCAATGCCTTAATTCTATACAAAGCCAGTCGTTTGATACTTACAAAGAATACAGGAACATGGAGCCCATTGTTTGAGAAAAATCTACCATATTTTACCTCAATGTGAAGCCTGTCTTTAAACACAAACTTACCTTACATTACTCCATCAAACCAAACATTAATTTAAGTAGACTGGCGTTGTGTTATAGAATAATGGTATATGGCCTTGTCAGCTACAGTTAAAGGGTATAGAAAGTCTCATAATGTATGGTTGTACACAGTGAAACAAGTATTAGACGAGCTTCCTTTTTCCCAGAAAAAATGGGACATTATTAATATATGTCTACTTTAATTTTGAAGCGGAAAAAGTTATTTTTGTCGTCATGGAAATCAGACAGTTTATCACTGACAAATGGATAAACTCTGGTGTCTAAAAGCTGGAATTAAATTTTAGAGCTGCTCATAAATCATGAAGATTTTTTGTGAGACTAGCGTATTAGCCAGACTAATGAGGCTTCTTGAGGGCAATGAAGTGATATGTAAATATACTTCACAACCGCATCACAATCCGATCCAAATGAGTGGAGAGCACGCATTTCCACTGAATCCTGTGGAACTGCAGGAAGCCTGCATTCATAAACACCCACTCATATAATGCACTGCAAAAACAAACTAACTCTGGGTGATGCTTTTCCTCATAACAAGCAAATGGCTGTGATTACCAGTGCATGATGATATTGGGGCCATATTATCCTGCTTTCACCCCCTTTCCTTATATAAAAAAAATAAAATAAAAATCCTGGGTATTGATACCCCATTTGATGACACGTTATGTAGGTATAGATCTATTTGAAGGTGCGTAATGTGTATTTCTGAAAGTAGAGCGTGTTCATACTACCCACTACAGCTAGCCCCTGAACCAGCCGAAACGTAAACGATGCCACATAACGTGACCCCAGATAACCAAAAAGTTTTATTAGTCAATCATAAAAAGTAAAAGCAATGAATGTGAAAATGGAAATGAAAATAATGGCTAAAGTGGCCAGCTGTCACTGATACCAGGTGCCGTCAGAGAAACTGAAAACTACAAGCCATGGTATGAGAGTGAGAGAGAGAGAGGGAGAGAGGGAGCTACCAGGTGCAAGAATGCTGTGTTTTTTGTAGATACTAACACAGGTGCACCTAATTAACTGAAACAAGATAACAAAGGAACACGACAACACCAAAATAGACAAGAGACCAATAGTAGGTCACCAGTCATCTAGCGGAAACGAGCCAAGCTGCCACACAGAATCAGACGCTGCAAAAACAAGTGGCGCATCAGTCAACCAGGAAACGGAAAACATTCCACCGCTTCTTGTACAAACCCTCAAATGGAACAAAAAAGTGACTGTAAAAACACAAACATTTGTCATGTCGGTAGTTGTCAGTTGTCCTACCCATCTGTTCAGGTAGTTTTGACTGACCTCCTAACTCCAAGTGATCTTGTTGACCCTTTCCTTGTCGGATGTTTAAATGAATCTCCTACAGATATAAACTCTATACACTTTAAAATGCTGCAGGGATGACGAAGACTATCACTTCCTGTTCAATAGTAGAATAACTCCACTGGCATTTGCTAAGTTTATAAGAAAAGTAACAGACTGGATGTTCAACACCAGTGTGATTCTTTTTGAGGTGGAACGCGAAAGGATCACACTTTATCCGCACCAAAATCAGTAGGAAAAAGAATGGTCCGGACATCTGGTAAGGATGTCTCCTGGGCGTCGCTCTATGGAGGTGTACTGGGCATGTCCAGATGGGCAGAGACCTCGGGGCAGACCCAGGATTCGCTGGAGGGATTGTATCTCCCAGCTGGCCAGGGATCGCCTAGAGATCCCCAGGAGATGTTGGAGGAAGTTGCTGGGGTGAGAGATGGGGATCCCCCCAGAGGAGTTGGAAGAAGTTGCTGGGGTGAGAGATGGGGATCCCCCCAGAGGAGTTGGAAGAAGTTGCTGGGGTGAGAGATGGGGATCCCCCCAGAGGAGTTGGAAGAAGTTGCTGGGGTGAGAGATGGGGATCCCCCCAGAGAAGTTGGAGGAAGTTGCTGGGGTGAGGGTTGTCTGGGCCACTGTCTGCTTGCCCATTTGCCACCGCAATCCTGACTTGGATCAATCAGTTAGAAAATGGATGGATGGATGAAAACCAGCGGTGTCTTCTACCACTAAGAAGACCAGGGAAAGGTCTGGAGCTGACAGTACTGGAGCACACATGAGCAATGCTTTCACTGATTAAAAAGCTGGCTGCCATTTCTCATTCAGGTCAGTCAAAGGGGAACTCACCAAAAGCATGGAAGCTATACCCACAGGCTACCAATCGGTGTCAGTGAGAGAAACACATGGCCTGCAGCTATATAAAAAAAAAATCGTAAAGTGCATGAAAAGAGCAATATCCTTTCAGCTGCTCCTTGGCTGAATATGAATGCCTCAATCTTGCATTGAGAATCATTGAGTTAGCAATTCTTAGTTGTGTAAAAAAGCTAGGAAAAATGAATAAATATAAATAGCTCACGTATGAAGTGTATAAGGTGGATAGAACTCACCAAACTATTTGTGGGGGAAAAAGTAATAAATTCATGTTTGCATTGAGCTGTGAACTAAAGTTAAGGATACACTTTTATTGATCTTTGACCTTTGTAACTTGCAGATTACATTTTTGGGACACTCGAGTGGAAATATGCATTGCCCCAGTAAATTAGCTCACGAAAAATTGAAGAAATGTAAGCTTTGCAATAAATGCTTTCCATAGAGATGAGGCCATAACCGAAGCATGTATAGTAAAGATTGTGGAGGGATGAAGGCCTTTCTCCAATCATGGGGAACTAATTCATTAATTAACATTAGCCATTAAAAATTATTAAACCGGAGGTTACTAACACCTTTCATTTGGTTTTTCCAACACGATTTTTGTGGTTTAGTTTTGAAACCATAAGGTGCATGAAACCAATGTTGGACGCTCAGTGTTACTCAGCCTACCATCGCAAGTATGAGTGATCCCGTACAACTCGCCCGATAGGGGCAACTTTCATCGTCTGCTAGAAAATGTAACTAAAGTTAAAAGTTGGCTTGTCTCATCACAGCAGTGAGACCTGGCTGTTCTGAGGGCATACTAATGTATTTTGACATGAGAAGCAGAGGATAAGCAGGTTATGGCTAGCTTAGCTTGTTTGAATTTAAATGAGTACACAAAAATGTTCTCTATGTTCCTGGTTTGGTTGACTCTATTGTTAAAGGCACTTGTGCCACATACTTAACCTTATCAAGATTGCCCCAGATTGCCTTTCAGTGTAAGTGCCTCTAAAAGGAATATAAAAGTTCCCATGAGTAAAGCAGTTAAGATCGAATGAGCCATAACAAAATAAGAACATACACCCTTTCTTCTTAATTGGGGCTGAGCAATGCGGTTTCCACTTGATTGAAAGGCAATTAACTGTAGAAGAGCTGTGTGACTCCCTGTCGAAGCCACGGCCGCTCTACTGACCGGAGTCAGAGATCCGGAGAGTGTTTTAACGCACATAACTGACATTTCAACAAGGGAAGCAAATGAAACCAATTTCACAATGTTTGGACAGACCGGACGTGACAGGGTGTGGAATTTAAAATAGAGCATTTCAGAACACACTAATTAATCTTGGATTTGGAAATGCACACACTCCTGGACCAAAGGAAATTAGCCTGATTTAAATGTCAAACAGATGGTAAATGTCCCATAGTAGGCATTATGTGTGACGGGGTGTGGCATTTTAAAGAGAAAATTTACAGAACAAAAGGTGGGTATTCATATTCTTTCTGTGATTAAATAAAAGGACTTAACCTTGTTTATAATTTATAAATCATGCTATATATAAGCCTTAACCTTATCTGGTTTATGAATTTATTAAGGGATATATTCATAACCTCAACTGCCTGCTTGCATTTGCTGTCATTCATTCTCATTCCTCTGCTAGATAATGACTCTTTAAATAACAAATGTGACTTCATTTGGAATTTCAATGTCATTCATAAATAATTATTGGACCATTCTGTTCCATATCTACCAGTTAAAATTATATTATTCAATAAATGACACCCTAGACCGGCATGGAAAAAGGTGAAACCTGTTTTTGGATGCAAAAAGAAACTGGGATTTTGAAAACGTGCTAACGATGTATCAGGAATTGGATGTATGGATGTATGGATGGATGGATGGATGGATGGATGGAAGGAAATACCCTGAGGTAAATCAAACAAGGCCCCAATTATGTATTAAAATTACTTTTGCAAATACTTTTTCAATTTTGCAAAGTAGTTAACATTTTAATATTCAAAAGTTCTCCTGACTTACGTATAAGTGACTGATTATCTGATATTGTGATTATCGGATTATCAATATGCTTGAATCCAGCATATTGATGAAATAATATTGCAGACATCATGTGCAGTCAGTTGCTTGATTTGGAAATATTCATAACCGATGGATAACTGGCCTTACGTCTTTCCACCAACAGCATTAATGGAGATTTGTGAGGTTTCGTTTCCTAGTGGTCTAGTGGTATTTATCCGAATGGCCAGAGTTGACCTGACGGATATTCAGAAAATACATCCACTACAATGCCTGTGTCTGACTTAAAAATGGCTTTATTTATTTATAGATTTTAAATGTGGACCCTGGCAAAGCTAAATACATGGATAAACACAGGATCTAGAATTAGTGCAATGATTGAAAGCATGGAGTGAAGTGCTCATGGGTTGTGCATTTTTAAAGTATTTTTTATATACATTGCCAGTTGAAAAAGTACTACAGGTAACGCTCATTAACAAAATCAATCGATTCACGCGACACAATGCACTCTGTAACTGGTTGGTCCTCTAAATGTACAAGCTTGCAATGTTAAAGGCAACTTTGAAGTTTGATTTCAATGGCATGTGCATGAAATGGAATTAAAGTTTTATACTTCCTCTATGCCATTGGGATTTTTTCCTCCGTTTCATCAATATTTATTTGGTTATGCCTGTACTTTTACATTTTTAGAATTTTAGCATTCCAACCAGAAGGTAGCAATACCTTCTGCCATGATGAGTACAAATCCACTTTTGTTGCTCAATATTTACCTTTGCAATATGAAAGAATATTGCATTTTTACATTTAAAATTTGCATATTAAAAGCATACATGCTGTTTCAGTTGACAGTTCACATTAAGTGGTCTTTATACCTGTGTAATTACATTTGTACACTGTAACTATCATGCTAGGTACCATCTGCGTGCCTACTTGTATTTATTGTTACATTCTGCTTACAAATGTGAAGCCTATTTTCAACTGTATTTGAAGTGTTGGTTTCTGCCCCAGTCAGAAGATTAAATCTGCAAGTTTTATTTGTGAATGCTAGCTTGCTAATTCATTCTACTTATTCTCCACAATTATGATATGAGCTACAAACATGCAAGGTACAAATGTATCTCAATGTGTACATGTGTACATTGTCAAAATGTGCTTACGCAGGCGTTAAGGCTGCATAAGGTAAATCAGGACCCTGTTTTTTTGTTAATCCGTCGCTGTACAACATGCTAAAAAACATTCAACATTAACATTGAAATCCAAAGGATATGCAAAGTGGTGAGCAAATTTTTAAATTTAAAAACTTAACGTATCTGAATCAAAGCCAAACGTGGTACAGAACAGTTTCAAAAAACAGTATTTGCTAGAAATCTTTTCTTAGTCGACGCCAACGATCACTTTGAATATAGCTTCACCTTTCTAGAAGTTCACTAAACAATATGCATGCTCCCCTGAGGAATAGTTTGCAGAGGATGATCAAACATTAAAATAATAACGTACACACGTACACACACAGTTCACCACACACCTACTTGCATCACCGCTGATATATTTGATAACTCAAGATCTTGTTTTCTAAGATGAAAATCCTTGGGTCATATCAAATCTGATTGGCTGAGCAGCGCAAAAGGTCAAAGGTTAGAAACAACAAGGCATTCTATCAAACTTCAACATCATGAGATAAATCACTGCAAAGGGTTTTTTTTTCTTTTTTCTCTCTTCTATTAGGTTATTTCAGTGACAGGACTACATTTAATTACATTAACCTACCCATCCTCTCTCTGACCTTCATTTCTCCAAACTAACTTTTACAGCCATTCAGCCTCCCAGACGGACACATAAATAAATATGCTCTTGGACTGTACATTGTGGTTAGTGTCCATTAAGGATTTCTAAAAGCATGTTATTTCATTTTGAATCTTATCTGTTTCGTGGCTAGAATCTGCACTGGATAAAGATGGATGGCCATCCCAGTGGAAACTCGATTTTGGAAGCACAGAATGGAATTGGGTTGTGGAAAACCAGTGTACATTTTCCTAATTATGTGTGTTTGGAACAGAAGGTTCAGGTTAAAAAAAGAAAAACAGGATGTAGATGTTTTCCGGGTCAAAGGTTAATGCATGAAGAAACATGGCTCCACTTAAGCCAATAAAAACGGAAGACAAAAATCTATTTTTGAAAGTCACGCTAATTTTTTTACCCTTTCTTTTATCGGATACATGTGCATGCACACACAATTACGCTAGTATATGAATTACGCTCGCCTCAATTTTATGCACTTAAGAGCGGCCTTACAACCCATTTTAAATGCTTTTTAAATGTGCTAGAGTTTCAGTGGTGATTAAACACGTATGAAAAGAATGTAGGCAAGCATGTTACAGGCATTATTATTAAGAATTTATTTTGTAATCACCCTTCCTATGTTGTATTTAGTTTAACTTCATGGGGAGGGTTCTTATGTATGCAATTAAGTTAAAGACGATCAAATGTTGATCCAGACCATTGTTTTTGGACGTTGTATATGTCTAGCGTTTGTATTAAATGGGGGAACCAGTCATATTTTTTTCTGCAAACTTGAGCCTGTGAAAGGATTACTGGTAATCCAATACAAACCAGATAAATTATTGATTTGTTTACCGGTCTCTCTGCACATACACTGCGCAGAAAAACAATGTTTGATGTCAGTCAAACGCTCGTACTGCAGGTGCATTGAGCTGGAAATTAGAACTTAATAGAGTTTCCCGAAGACACAGAGCTATCTGAAATATTTAGAGAATGCCTAGCCTACAAAATAATAGCCTACAAAGTAAAAAATCTAGGAAGTGCAGGTTAAAAATACTGTCAATATTGGCACCCTGCTTCCATACATTTTTTAAAATATGTTTTTTAGTGTTTTCTCAGGTTTACTTACTTACTTACTTAGGCCTTTGTATTCCTTTTGGAACGTACTTACTTACTTAGGCCTTTGTATTCCTTTCGGAACGTACTTAGGCCTTTGTATTCCTTTCAGAACGTACTTACTTAGGCCTTTGTATTCCTTTCAGAACGTACTTAGGCCTTTGTATTCCTTTCGGAACGTACTTACTTAGGCCTTTGTATTCCTTTCGGAACGTACTTACTTACTTAGGCCTTTGTATTCCTTTCAGAACGTACTTACTTAGGCCTTTGTATTCCTTTCAGAACGTACTTACTTAGGCCTTTGTATTCCTTTCAGAACGTACTTACTTAGGCCTTTGTATTCCTTTCGGAACGTACTTACTTAGGCCTTTGTATTCCTTTCGGAACGTACTTACTTAGGCCTTTGTATTCCTTTCGGAACGTACTTACTTAGGCCTTTGTATTCCTTTCGGAACGTACTTACTTAGGCCTTTGTATTCCTTTCGGAACGTACTTACTTAGGCCTTTGTATTCCTTTCGGAACGTACTTACTTAGGCCTTTGTATTCCTTTCGGAACGTACTTACTTAGGCCTTTGTATTCCTTTCAGAACGTACTTACTTAGGCCTTTGTATTCCTTTCAGAACGTACTTACTTAGGCCTTTGTATTCCTTTCGGAACGTAGGCCATTGATGAACAGTTTCCACCCTTGTCTGTCTTGGGTCATCTTTTCCAGTTGTAGCCACGTCAGTCTCTTCTTTTTAAACTCTTGCTCCGTGCTCCTCCTCCAGGTGTTTTTGGGTCTTCCTCTCCCTCGTTTGCCTGGACAGGAAAAGCTAGAATATAGGACCGCAAAAGC
Organism: Ilyophis sp. 1 JC-2022; assembly: GCA_022702515.1. NCBI lineage: Eukaryota > Metazoa > Chordata > Actinopteri > Anguilliformes > Synaphobranchidae > Ilyophis > Ilyophis sp. 1 JC-2022. Next base: position 103,764,721 of record CM040397.1, on the reverse strand, counting down.
TAGAAGAACGAGGCATGAGAAAGTGGGAGAGACATGCGACAAGTGTCGCACGGTCAGATTGTAACCGCTGACGTTGCGGCTCGCATTGAGCATGTTGACGGTGCTCTTACAGGCTATGCCACCGTGACGCCCCCATAAATGTTCTACAGCATGTATCGCAAGGGGTGTATACACACACAAAATATGTTTAACAGAAATACCATTGGCAACATATACATACCATTAGTAACATGTGTGTTAGGATGCAAGTAAACATGTTTCCAGCGAAATCACACAGTGACAAAAAATAAACATAATTCCAGACTTTTATGCCACGCTGTAATCAATAAAAAGTTACTGTTAGCAACAGAAATTCAGGGTATACAGTATATTTGACGCATTCTCAGACTTGTTTGTAGTTCACACACATTTACTTGGGTCGAGTACTTTGCATAAGGATTTATCAGATGGGATGTGCAACGTTTGGGTGAGGAGTGCCTTTTTCCATCAGCCGTGCGGCAGAAAATGTGCCTCTCTTCTCAATATCGGCAAAATTGAATCAATCAGAGCCTCGTATGTCATTCCCTACCGCCCGTCATAACCGAGTGAATTTACTTTAGCTCGCGCCCCGACTGAGTGTTCATTCGGTATCCAGGTAACGCCACTGAAAAGAGAATTCAAACTGCTTCTCTGTCGATATGCCAGGCCTGAGTGACAAGTGCCATCCTGCTGATTTTAGTAATTAAACCCAAATGAAAGTAATCAAGGGCTGCTTCACACGGACTAATCACGGATGCCTGGGTTGTTTTTTGCGTGGAGGCGCCGTGGTCCCATGTCGCCTACAGCTATGAACGCCGGCTTCCGGTGGCCCATTCGGCATTTAGAGAAGCTGAAAGTTTCATCTTCAAAAAGTTCCTGCCAACTGAAAAACAGCGTTCAAACCCCATGTGGTCCTTTCTTCTGATGGTACTTAACGCGCCATTGCTCAAAAAAATTATGAAAAATACTTGCTGAGCAGAATCCGTTTCCTGTTTAATGCCAATGGTTATTTAACCGAAGGGGACACCGATGGAAGATCATATCAGATTGCATGCTGGGAAGAATTATTGTGTGAACTAGTAGTGGACTATTGTGTGCTCAGGAAACAATGTTCTGCAATGGGCTGTACTAAACTAAAGAGCATGTGCATTACAACCAAATGAAACAGGCTTGATGTAAAATAATAATAAAAAACAAAGATGTATTGAATTTATATTGTGCCTTATGTTGTAAAATAACTTAATAAAGTTGGCAGTGGGTATTCACCTGAAGGAGCATAAATGTTTCGCCCACCTGAGTGGTTCAGGGTAGCCATTTTCCACCAAAACCCTTATCCCACATCAGCGGAAACAGACATGAATGTATTTATTTATTTATTTATTTATTGAAATACTGGAAGAGTATTAAATGGCTATATTAAACATCTGGCAAGGAGAATGGCATATGCTTTATGCTTTATAACAAGAGCAAATGGAAATTTAATGAACGGTGACTTTGAACCTCAGTTCAGTCTCATTTCAAAGACAGTGACAGGAAACTAAATTGCAGGATTGAATCAAAATGAGTTGTGACTAACAATTAAAAGTAAGGACACCCCCCCCCCCCCCCTTCCTAGAAAATTACAGAGTTTGTGAAGAAACAGTGTATTGCTTGCTGATCTGATTAAAATTACAGGCAGATGTTGATTGAATACAGGCCAGTGTGTGTCACTGCACTAGTACACTGGTTCTGGCCACCAAACCCCAGCATCGTGTGTAACAGCACACTCCAGGTGTCCAGGTGTCCAGGTGAAGGCGTCCAGGTGAAGTGCCAGCCACGCCCAGGAGAAAGTCACAGTGGGGTTTTAGTCCTGATAAAAAGGTAAACCTTAGAAGCACATTATCCTGGTGACTATTCCCCCTGGCTTGTGTTTGCTGTTTAATTCAGTGAAACCCTTCAAACTGAATTTCTCTCTCCTGTCGGAAGTTCTTTGTACCGCGAGGGCTCCACAGTCTTCTTCTGAAAGATCATAATATAGAGATGTGTGCCTTATAAATGGAGCAGACCCAATTGGCTGATGTACGTCTTAGATTTTAAACATAGCAAGCCACCTAAAATGGCAAACAGGACACTGTCTTCACATTACCTCTCCACCACCCCCAGGGTACTTATACCCACTCAAGGTTTAAGGTTTGAGAGTACTGATTGCTAAGGGACCGTGGCCCTGGAAACTGTGAATGGAGTGGGATTCTCAGAAAGCTTAGCCTTATAAGCAGCTGATAAAAGGCTTTACTCGCTGTGAAGAGCGCAGGCAGCCAACTCAAACAGCATTTCACTCTGGAGACCTGGGAGTGTGCGTCTCTCTCACTTTGTCACCTTCTATTGTTTTCCTCCATGTTTTTTGTTTATATGTTTTTTTTTAAATACCGGAATTGCTTTTTTAATAAGATATATATATTTTTAGTTGACATGAATTTGAATATGAAGATGGACAGCAATGTGCGTGAAAAGATACGTCAAATTTTTATTTTATATTTAAAACTGTGCCGTAGAGGGCAATGGAAAAAAATGGGACAGAAAAGCAGTCGTATGTTTTATTGTTTTCACTGCATGTGACCTGAAGCAGCGCAGCATGCTAAACTGCACATGCTAAACTGCACATGCTAAACTGCACATGCTAAACTGCACATGCTACAGATTGAGACTGAATTAAACGATGCATAACCAAGCCCTGGCCAGAGTCAAAATAAATATTCCTGAGATACAGAACATGTCACTGTGAATATCAGAGCCATTTTGGCTCAACAGTAAAAGCTACTGGCTTGCCTCCAGTGTTGGGGAAAATGGACTCCCCAGGATAGGAGTATAGCAGATTTTTTGGTACCTTTTTTGTGCCCCAAGCTGAAATAAAACTCAATATTACAAGGGTTTCACTGGTTCTGAGAAATCTGAATCTTAGTCCGATGGGAATGCTTTGGTCTCTTGCAAAGCTCCATGTCTCATCTCCCTCGATGTGGGGAGTTGTAAAATACCTTAATTGCGCTTGCTTTATATTAGTGTTATAATTGGTTGCAAAAGTCACAAACCGAACAGTGCTGGTATATTAACCCCTCAGTGGTTGATGGCGATGCTAGCAGAGTCATGATTAACCCTTTGAATTTTTTTGGAATGATTTATTCAAGGTTCTAATTCAGTGGTTCTAGAACCAGTAGTGATTGTTAGTGATCAGCGTTAGAATTTTCAGTTAAAAACATTCTAACCGCATATTTGTGATCTTTTACACCTGAACAGCTTCTCAGCTGTACTATCTCAGCTATCGCAGTAAACATGTGGCCCAGGCTGGGTTTGTGTGCATCTGAGGGTGGTTTGATTTTGACAGAAAAATGGACACTGCTCCCCTCCCCCCCCAACTGTCAGTCATTTTAGGGTCCATCCCTTCACCTGACCATGCACTAACCAATCTCCGTCTGTTCATATATTAATCTTAGGCTATCCGTGTGCATGCGCTGGCTACCTTATAAAGCATGCTATGCTATGTGATCATTTATTAATACTATGACATTTGTCTTGCGCAGTCCTCAGAATAAGTTATCGTACTGTTGTTGCTGCAAACTTGTAATTCCAATCACTAAAGACATTGAATTTCAATTCCAGGTCTTGATTGGATATTTTTTGCACACCTGCAAAGAAGCCACTTGCAGTCATTACTGTGCAATTGGTTTTTAGCATCACCATCAGTCACTGAAAAGTTAAAACCTATATTACTGCTGATTTATTCTTTTTTTAAGTAGGCTACCCATTCTGCGGCCATAGACATTAGTTTAAATGAACCAAGAATCAAAGCGGCGGTAATCGGGGTCTCGTTAGCGCATTCATTATTTTCCGTTTTCTGTGTCTGCTTTCCAAACAATACTCCTCCTCCTCCTCCTCCTCATTGACCTTGTCTGGAGCTTGTTGAGTGCACAGCGTTTTGTTCTATAAAAAACGGAGGATTTTAGTTTTCCTGTGTGTGTGTGTGTGTGTGTGTGTGTGTGTGTGTGTGTGCGTGTGTGTGTGTGTGCGCATGGTGTGTGCGCGTGTGGTGTGCGTGGTGTTGTGTGTGTGTGTGTGCGTGGTGTTCTGTGTGTGTGTGTTTGTGTGTGTGTGTGTGTGTGCGCGTGTGTGTGTGTGTGCGTGTGGTGTGTGTGCGCGTGGTGTGTGTGTGTGTGTGTGCGTGTGTGTGTGTGCGCGTGGTGTGTGTGCGCGTGGTGTGTGTGCGTGTGGTGTGTGCGTGTGTGTGTGTGTGCGCGTGGTGTGTGTGCGCATGGTGTGTGTGTGTGTGTGTGTGCGTGTGGTGTGTGTGCGCGTGGTGTGTGTGTGTATGTGTGCGTGCGTGTGTGTGTGCGTGTGGTGTGTGTGCGCGTGGTGTGTGTGCGCGTGGTGTGTGTGTGTGTGTGTGTGGTGTGTGTGTGTGTGTGGTGTTGTGTGTGTAGCCTATACATAAAATATAATACAATACATGCAGTATGTATTCTGTAAATATGATATTTTCTGATAACTGTCTCATGACTTATAACTGACTGACAGTATAGTTAATAGCTCATAATGAAAGATGAAGTGCCCAGAAGTGTTAATTGAAGCTGTGGGTAAACTTGGGCTAAGAGTCCCCGTTCAGAATAATGGCTCTGACTGAAAACCAACTAGTGTCAAGCGACAGGCAAGCTAACTGCTCTAGATTAATGAGATCAAGCGACAGGCGAGCTACATGCTCTAGATTAATGAGATCAAGCGACAGGCGAGCTACATGTTCTCGATTAATGAGATCAAGCGACAGGCGAGCTACATGCTCTAGATTAATGAGATCAAGCGACAGGCGAGCTACATGCTCTAGATTAATGAGATCAAGCGACAGGCGAGCTACATGCTCTAGATTAATGAGATCAAGCGACAGGCGAGCTACATGCTCTAGATTAATGAGATCAAGCGACAGGCGAGCTACATGCTCTAGATCCATGAGATCAAGCGACAGGCGAGCTACATTCTCTAGATCCATGAGATCTAGCGACAGGCGAGCTACATGCTCTAGATCCATGAGATCAAGTGACAGGCGAGCTACATGCTCTAGATCAGGGGTCTTCAACCTTTTTCAGCCTAAGGACCCCCTTGGCCGATAGAAACAGAGCGGGGAACCCCAGATATTTAAAAAAAACAAAACAAGTGGTTGCATCATGGGAATCATTCTTTTTTTATATAGTTTTTGTCAACAAAAGTAGCTTATTATTACCTATTAATGCTTTGAATTTACTCAATATTATATATTTTTTGTCGAAAATACATTTAAAAATTGTTAGATTTAATAATAAAAAAATCCCACTAAATTGGGGGACCCCCTGCAGTACCTCCGCGGACCCCCTAGGGGTCGCGGACCCCCTGTTGAAGATCCCTGCTCTAGATCCATGAGATCAAGCGACAGGCGAGCTACATGCTCTAGATCCATGAGATCAAGCGACAGGCGAGCTACATGCTCTAGATCCATGAGATCAAGCGACAGGCGAGCTACATTCTCTAGATTAATGAGATCAAGCGACAGGCGAGCTAACTGCTCTAGATTAATGAGATCAAGCGACAGGCGAGCTACATGCTCTAGATCCATGAGATCAAGCGACAGGCGAGCTACATGCTCTAGATTAATGAGATCAAGCGACAGGCGAGCTACATGCTCTAGATCCATGAGATCAAGCGACAGGCGAGCTACATGCTCTAGATCCATGAGATCTAGCGACAGGCGAGCTACATGCTCTAGATCCATAAGATCAAGCGACAGGCGAGCTACATGCTCTAGATCCATGAGATCAAGCGACAGGCGAGCTACATTATCTAGATTAATGAGATCAAGCGACAGGCGAGCTACATGCTCTAGATCCATGAGATCTAGCGACAGGCGAGCTACATGCTCTAGATCCATAAGATCAAGCGACAGGCGAGCTACATGCTCTAGATCCATGAGATCAAGCGACAGGCGAGCTACATTCTCTAGATTAATGAGATCAAGCGACAGGCGAGCTAACTGCTCTAGATTAATGAGATCAAGCGACAGGCGAGCTACATTCTCTAGATCCATGAGATCAAGCGACAGGCGAGCTACATGCTCTAGATCCATGAGATCAAGCGACAGGCGAGCTACATGCTCTAGATCCATGAGATCAAGCGACAGGCGAGCTACATTCTCTAGATTAATGAGATCAAGCGACAGGCGAGCTAACTGCTCTAGATTAATGAGATCAAGCGACAGGCGAGCTACATGCTCTAGATCCATGAGATCAAGCGACAGGCGAGCTACATGCTCTAGATTAATGAGATCAAGCGACAGGCGAGCTACATGCTCTAGATCCATAAGATCAAGCGACAGGCGAGCTACATGCTCTAGATCCATGAGATCTAGCGACAGGCGAGCTACATGCTCTAGATCCATAAGATCAAGCGACAGGCGAGCTACATGCTCTAGATCCATGAGATCAAGCGACAGGCGAGCTACATGCTCTAGATTAATGAGATCAAGCGACAGACGAGCTACATGCTCTAGATCCATGAGATCAAGCGACAGGCGAGCTACATTCTCTAGATCCATGAGATCTAGCGACAGGCGAGCTACATGCTCTAGATCCATGAGATCAAGTGACAGGCGAGCTACATGCTCTAGATCAGGGGTCTTCAACCTTTTTCAGCCTAAGGACCCCCTTGGCCGATAGAAACAGAGCGGGGAACCCCAGATATTTAAAAAAAACAAAACAAGTGGTTGCATCATGGGAATCATTCTTTTTTTATATAGTTTTTGTCAACAAAAGTAGCTTATTATTACCTATTAATGCTTTGAATTTACTCAATATTATATATTTTTTGTCGAAAATACATTTAAAAATTGTTAGATTTAATAATAAAAAAATCCCACTAAATTGGGGGACCCCCTGCAGTACCTCCGCGGACCCCCTAGGGGTCGCGGACCCCCTGTTGAAGATCCCTGCTCTAGATCCATGAGATCAAGCGACAGGCGAGCTACATGCTCTAGATCCATGAGATCAAGCGACAGGCGAGCTACATGCTCTAGATCCATGAGATCAAGCGACAGGCGAGCTACATTCTCTAGATTAATGAGATCAAGCGACAGGCGAGCTAACTGCTCTAGATTAATGAGATCAAGCGACAGGCGAGCTACATGCTCTAGATCCATGAGATCAAGCGACAGGCGAGCTACATGCTCTAGATTAATGAGATCAAGCGACAGGCGAGCTACATGCTCTAGATCCATAAGATCAAGCGACAGGCGAGCTACATGCTCTAGATCCATGAGATCTAGCGACAGGCGAGCTACATGCTCTAGATCCATAAGATCAAGCGACAGGCGAGCTACATGCTCTAGATCCATGAGATCAAGCGACAGGCGAGCTACATTATCTAGATTAATGAGATCAAGCGACAGGCGAGCTACATGCTCTAGATCCATGAGATCTAGCGACAGGCGAGCTACATGCTCTAGATCCATAAGATCAAGCGACAGGCGAGCTACATGCTCTAGATCCATGAGATCAAGCGACAGGCGAGCTACATTCTCTAGATTAATGAGATCAAGCGACAGGCGAGCTAACTGCTCTAGATTAATGAGATCAAGCGACAGGCGAGCTACATGCTCTAGATCCATGAGATCAAGCGACAGGCGAGCTACATGCTCTAGATTAATGAGATCAAGCGACAGGCGAGCTACATGCTCTAGATCAGCGATTCCCAAACTATGGGCCGCGGCCCCCTGGTGGGCCGCGAGGGTATTGCAAGTGGTCCGCCAAATCATGGGGAAAATTTTTTTTTATTCATTTTTTTAATCCAAAAATTTGTGTTTTTTTCCTTCAAAACCTTCCAAAATGCATCATCAGTGTGATACCGATAGATAGGAACTCATGGTAGGAACTCATTAATGTGCGCCTATTGTTGGATGTATTTTTACGACTACTAGGCCTACTGCAATGTATGTATTAGGGATGGCCACAACTCAGGTTTTTGCCAGTCGACTCGTCAGATTCATGTCAAATATTCATGTCAAATATTATTATGTGTTTATTCTGCTTAAAATGTGATGATAAAGACTAATAAACGACTTACAATAAGGGATGCCTCTTAACCGCTTCCAGGGCATTTTCCCTGGCTCAGGAAAATAAGTGACGGTTTGATTAAATTGTATTCTTTCTCATTTAAGTTTATTCGTTCTGATATTACATTTATTCGTTTTAATTAGTTTTGAATGAGCCATTCAACTAAGAAAAAAAAATATATATTTTTGATTTAATTTATATAGTCAACTTTTTAGCCATCCCAAGTATGTATGATGATGCATATATATGAAATATCCAATAAGAATACTGATTGAATTGTACGCGTGCGTAAAATGCCTGTGTGGGCCGCGAATACTTTTGAGATTTTCAAGTGGGCCTTGAGTCCAAAAAGTTTGGGAACCGCTGCTCTAGATCCATAAGAACAAGCGACAGGCGAGCTACATGCTCTAGATCCATGAGATCAAGCGACAGGCGAGCTACATTATCTAGATTAATGAGATCAAGCGACAGGCGAACTACATGCTCTAGATCCATGAGATCTAGCGACAGGCGAGCTACTTGCTCTAGATCCATGAGATCTAGCGACAGGCGAGCTACATGCTCTAGATCCATAAGATCTAGCGACAGGTGAGCTACCTGCTCTAGATCCATGAGATCAAGCGACAGGCGAGCTACCTGCTCTAGATCCATGAGATCAAGCTGTACCATCCATCCGGTTTACTTCATGAGCCTTCCCCCACTTTATCTCACATGACTGAAGTGCACCATGGGAGTTATTTACCGTCAGATGTGAATCAGCAGCGGGCCGTACTTCCGGCCTCTCCATAACCCTTGGCTCTTTGTTACTGTGCACAGCTTTGAGACGTCATTACCTGATATATCCTTACACTTGTAGGCTACAGTTATTTTCTCCTGTCACTATTGCTTCCTTATCTCTTGTATTGCTGTGAACTGGAAATTGAAAATGGAATTCTAGATAGCTCCGACACATTTTTTTGCAAAAAGGCTTGCTCATACAGATAGTTCTACAATTGAACCTTCCAAAATAAATAAATAAATTAGAAATTGCCTACTTTTGCTGAAACATTATTCTAGACTTGCCATCTCAGTCACTGCAAACCCAGTGTGGTCATATTTCATTATAAAGTGTGAGACCAATACATGCGAGTGTGAGATTTGTCCTCAATGTGTGAATCTCATGCCTGATGCGTGATAGTTCAGGACAATGGAAGCAGATTTTTCTGGTCCCCCAACTCCACTACTGCCACTGCTGTAAATAATAATTATATATTACACAAATTATATAATTATTATATATAATAATAATTATACAAATAACATTACATTACTGGCATTTAGCAGTCAGTCTTATCCAGAGTGACTGACACAAATCTTTCAATTTTTTGTATATATACTGAAGCAATTCAGGTTAAGTATTTTGCTCAAGGGTACAACAGCAGTGTCTTACCTGGGAATCAAACCTGCGACCTTCTGGTTACAAGCCCAGTTCCTTTACCATTTTACTCCACTGCCGCCCCAATCATATCTGTCACATGTCATCAGCTGTATATGTTCAGGCATTGCTCACAAATGAGCTTGAGTGACACTCATGAATATAAAAATGAGTTTATTGAAGCACAGTACAGTGTCCATTACAGTGCAGTGTAGTATAATGGCTAAGTAACTGGACTTGTAAGCGAAAGGTTGCAGGTTCGATTCCCAGGTAGCACACCGTTGTACCCTTGAGCAAGGTACTTAACCTGAGTTGCTTCAGTATATATCCAGCTGTATGAATGGATAAATGTAATAAATGGACTGCACTTATATAGCGCCTTTATCCAAAGCGCTTTACAATGGCCTCTCACTCACCCGTTCACACACACATTCACACACTAATGGCGGCACCATGCAAGGCGCTAGCCTGCTCATTGGGAGCAATTTGGGGTTCAGTGTCTTGCCCAAGGACACTTCGACATGTGGACAGGAGGAGCCTGTAATGTAATGTAAAGACCACCTCGCCCTGTTGTCACTGATTGTTACTCATCCTCACTACAGTGTAGCTATACCGCTTCACTTTACTTGCAGAAGCTAGAAGGACTAGCGCATGGATATACAAACTGGACCTCAAATCAAAATCCGGCCCCAGTAAAAGAAGGCCTTTTTTCCCCCCAGGTAATTAACTGAACAGTTAGTGCTACTGATTGGCCAGACTGTTTTCTCACCTGACTCTCAGGTAAAAGGAGGCTGGAATATCAGCAGTTCTCAGACCTCGAGGACCGTGATTTGAATAACGGGACGAGAGGTTTCCAGCCTTTCCTTGGAGCGCTGCAGTCTCGGTTCGGGAATGCTGGGCAGTCATTGAAGAGGCACGGACATGCCTGTGGGCTGTCTCTCTCTGCATTCCGCCGGCGACAATGAAATCCGTTCGGAATGCAAAGCTTTTTTTCCCTTCCACAACTCTGGATGCCCGGCGCTTTACACCCCGCTGGCTGCACTCTTTTATGCAATTTCATTACCGCAAGCTAGCCGGGCAATGAAGAAGCCAGAGAAAATGGATGGCTTTAGAAACGACTTCCCCTGTTTTTACACACGCGTGAAGATTTAGGGCTAGCCTCTGTCCAGCCAAAGAAATATGCAGATTGTTTTAAAGACACCTAGAAATCAGTTTTTAGGAAATTGTCTTCGCCCCCGCCCCACCCCCCCCTATTCTTAATGATTTCCCATAATGTTTGATGATTTGCATTTGTCTCACTTTTTCTGAATAAGAGCTAAGTCATCAACATCTGGGTCATTAGATCTGCTCGCTGCATACTGGTAAATATAGAGGTGTACCAACCCCCTGAAGGGACATTTACATGGACATTTTGCTTGTCATTTTTCTTTTCTTTAAAAAATTGGGTGCCCAACATGGGGCTGAATTTACACAATTTTTGGAATATCCAATTGACTTTTTTAAATTTGTGGTGTCACTAGCCTGCTTCTGTTCATATTGCATTCCGCAGCCAAGCTCGCACAGAGCGTAGTCAGAGGAAGACATCTCAGCCCCGACCAGCAGGGGTCACCTGTGAGCGATGAAACCTCGAACCTATGACCGACTGAACCCTCCTGTAACCTGAGTGACGCACTCGCCAATTGCATGTCACCTTATGTGGCTACTGGCCACAGTCGGCTCTGACACAGTCCAGATTCGATCCGAGACCGTGCGGCACATTCTTGCACCACAGTGTAGTGCCTTGACCGAATGAGCCATCCAGTGGCTTCTGGTTGTGTGTTTAACCATAAAAAGACAAATACATTGTCTGCAGTGTTACAGAGCTCTTTTCTAGGGGTAGTGTTTACAGTCGCCTTGTTTACAGTACGACTTGCAAGCAAAGCATAATTTTTTAAACTGTCGTTACGAGCAAGCTAAACAAAAATGGTGATCGGCAAACTTCCAACAACCCATTTGACTCTAAATCTGAGGGTCCTGTGGGACTGAATCTCTGACTCTTTTACTGTTAAAGTTTAAAGACTGGTAATCAACCTCGGTTGCTGCGCAGAAATGCTTCGCTATCGATACAGGACAACATTATTATTTCTTAATGCTGGTCCTTGGGGCCCACTGTTGATTTTAATTCCCATTAAAATAAGGCATCACTGGAACTGTGTGGCACTCTTTGTGAAAACAAAGGCAGGAGATGAACAGAACTGACCAGTCAGAATCTATCCATCACAGCTTGGCGTTGATTCTCTTCATGTGTAAAGTAAATGCATTGCATGTGAGAAGTTTAGTGTGCATCCGCCCCTGTTTAATTTATCGATTTGTGGTCATGTAAGTGGAGGACAGTCAACCTCTGATTGGTCAGTAGTTTTCACAAAGTAATGTGTTTTGCTTAATAATGAGTAGCTAAAACTAATTTGCCTCAAACTCCTAAATTAAATAAAAAATCAGGTTTTTGTATTATATTTGGCATTTTATCAATAAATTATTTTTCTAATAGAAATCGTTGGGCAGGTGTTGAATTGAATCCTGGGCCTTTGTGTTTCTTAAACGCTGAATCGTTGTGATATTTCTGGCCGAGTTGCCGGTAGTGACAAGAGACAGCCGTCCTTGACAGACAGCCCGCTTTGTAAATGTTGAGCAGCTGTCCGGATGCACAGGGGATATTTATGGTTCAGAAACATGTCTTTCACTTATCTTCTGACTTTAGAGGGTCATATCTGCAGGATAGTGAGCTGTGTTCTCCTTTCAACTTCTCCTGCTGAGATCACTTACCCACAATGCACCGGAGGCACCTGTTAACTCATCCACACACCGACTACCCATTTTTTGCATTCTACTCCTTGCACAGTTTTTACCCTTTATTATGAAAATACCAGTATCTAATAAAAAAATTTTCATACCTGCGGCCTCAAATATTTGTACTTCATGTCATAATTTTTCCTAACTATCTCATAATAATCAAGCAATGAAAATAAAAGCACACTGTCTGTAATACTGCAGAATAAAACAGCTCTCAAAATGTCAAATGAAAAAAAATAAAAAAATTTAATTCATTAGAAAATATAATGAAAATGCCTAAATGTGTATTAAGTCCGCCGTTCATGCAATAAAATTGATTTCCAGGAAGGGGCCTCCTATTGCATTACACCGATTTCCTAGTTTGAAGGATGTATTCATTTTAGGAGTCAGATACTCAGCTGGGATTCACATCAGCACAAAGGCAGCCAATGAAAGAATAGCACAGCTGTTCTTCTGCCCCCCCCCCCCCCCCCCTTCTGAGATCTAGAGAGGCGGCTGCTGATCAGTTATCATACAGTGCCATTGCAATATATCAAACTGCCGTAGGAGAGGAGCCAAGCTGGGTGCTTTTAAAATAAAAACCAAGAAATGGATTTGATTTGAAGAGGGTATCATAAAGATACCAGAATTCAGTCTGAAATCATCCTACAATGTATGTGAAGAACATAGAGAGCATCTCCCCTGGATGAAAATAAAAACTAGGCACAGGCAGTTCAGCTCAATGAAATCAGAAACAATACATAATGACCTGTCTATGATTTCTGAAGTGTGGTACTTCAGCTTTCCTCTGAACAAAGGGGCCAAAGGACAACGGTGAAAATGTCAGGTGACCAGTACAGATTCTGTGCAGTGCAGATATTGTCTGAGCATTTTCCGAAATGAAGACCAGTCGGCTGAACTTCAAATGAGTCATTTATGTTTTGACTCGCCCTCAGAATATTGATGAAAAGGTTCTTGCACCTGCTTGCATTTTTATCGAGATTATTTGCGGTGGTAACCTCTCGCTTTTATGGCGTATCATTTTTATAAGGTTTTATAGCAGACCGATAGAGGGACAATAAAAAATACTAGCGGCGAGTCACCTGAACAAGATGAAACTTTCCAATCCTACAGCACTGGTCGTCGCCCTCCTTAAGATTAATGGCGGCTTTAAAAGTACTTAATATAAAGGGGGCGAACAAGAAGAAGCTCAATGCCCAGTGAGAAATGGCTGCAGCGTTAGATCTTTATTCATGAGTCACAGAAGAGAGAACTGCTCAGAATATTCACTAAGGTTTGAGATGATTGGTCATATTTAAGAGCTCGTGAGTCATAGAGGCTCAATGACCACGAGAGATATAGAGATGTGGAGAGCAGCACTCCAAGCCTGAGGACAGTCGGAGAAAGGTTTTCTGCCTGTATGAGAAGCGGCTTAGTGAGGTTTCTCTGATGAGAAAGAAGGGCTACTTAACATTTTATGAAGACCTTGTTTTGGTTTGAGATGTTCCGCAATATCCCACTTTTAATAATACATAGTATCATGGGTATTACCTGTCTAGTGTGGTTAATATCTTTCTCTAAGACCTACTACCTCAATGAATCCACCTCCTGGATCAGTTTAATAGGTATTACATCATTTTTCAAACAGTTGATGGTTGCTAATTGATAGTTGTACTATAGATTGGAATTGATACAATAATGTAATTTGGATTTTGCTTGCATTGCACAATAACATTTGCTGTCTATCATTGATATTGATATGATATTGCTGTCTAGTGCCATGCTGCAATTAGCAATTTATATTACTACTACTACGACTACTACTACTACTATTATTACTGCTACTACAACTACCAGGACAAAATCACATAATAAACAGTATACGCCGCCTGTCTGATGTGCTGAACCTCCTAAATGTGATGTAGTTTCTTACAAACGGATGCAACTAAAATGTGCCACAGTAAATCAACACTGAACCATTTTCCAGACAACTGTGTCATGCTTTTACTCAGCACTGTCCTAATGAATCAATCTCCATGATTAACACAAACACGCGCGGTACTGGCGCATAAATTCATACTGGCAGCGCAATCGGGGGGCGTCCAGGAGATGGGTTATTACGGACAGGTCACTTCTGCATTCGAGTGTTCATGACAGGAGCAGGAAGAAGAGGTCAGGGATGAATAGAGAAAAAGAGCTATTAACACGTGTTCCCTGAATGCTGCTTTTTATGCGGCTTGGGAAAGATCTTATTAAATCTGCCATTTTGAATTTTAATAACAAGGATGGGAAAGCTGGTCTTTTTGTAAATATTGATTCATGCTTTACATAAAAAAAGTATATATGAAACTCCAGAAATGTTGGATAACGATATTATATTAATTATAATTCATTAATTTAATGAATTCACAGTAGTAATGCGTGAAGGTAAAAAAGAGAGGCAGGTATATGCATTAGAATGTACACAATGTTTAAAGTGATCATAATAACAGCCATCTAAGTACACACGGCATGCCTTACCGAGAGCCATAAGAGTAACCTTGGCAACAGCATAGTAACAACCATATAAGGAATATGTGTGCAATATAATTGTATTGTAAACAAACCTCTCACAGGTGAATACACAATGCTCAACATTAATTTGTAGTACAAAATCAGAATTCAACCCCAGGTATGTGGTATTTGAGATTCAAGAACTTGGCAAATAATATGGAATTGGTGTTTTCAAGATGGTGGCAGAGACACCAAGCTTGGAAAATGACTAGATCCACTACAGGCTGAATTTAAAAGCGTAAGTTGGCTTAAGTATATTGTTATTGATGTGTGAGAACTGCAAACTATCCCGGAGCAGGTTGTTCATGCATTATTTTTATTCGTATTAATACTTTTTGGAAATCCACGTCATGTGTACAGCCATGATGCCCCTCGAAGTCACACTGGACGAGTGCAACTGTCAAAGGAATTAAATCCCACACTCAGATTTGTGCATATCCTGCTATATTCACAGTTAGTACCTTTCAAAGTGCAATTGGATGATTGGCCTCTTTTCTCACAGTTTAGTGATGAAGTATTTCTGATGAGTTGACACCACACTAACACAAATAAGGCTTTTAACTGGTCTTATACAGTCGAATTATAGGTGACATCCACCTCACTGTTTGTACATTTATGCTAATGTTACACTCACCTTGTTCATTGTAGTACAGTAATTTGAACTATGTTAAATACAGCATGTGTACTTGTGCAAACATGTAAATACCCAAGCAGGTTTTTGGGAGAAAGGAATGAACAAATCTGTCCCAGGAAATCATGAGATTGGGAGAGACATTACCTGAATCCATGAGGTGCTTTAACCGTTGCAATTATTTAGCTCATTTTATTGCATATGGAGGGTGACTTCTGAAGAGCCATTGTAAGAAACCAGATATGAAATAAATAAATGAAAAATGTTTTACCAAGATATGATTTTATACCTTTTTTCTTGTGCTGCATGACTAAGAACTGCAGCAGGGCAATGCAAAGCCTGGTTATAATCGCACGTTGAGTTCAAAGCGTAGATAGCCGTTGCGTCACTGAGGCATTCTGGTCAAGCACATGTCACTGTGTAGGTCAGTGTTACCGAAGGGCTGTTGTCTAATGGGTAGAAAAACACAGGTTTCCGCTTTTTAAAGTGTATAAACGAAGCCCGCAGTGTCGCCCAAAAACGCAATTAGCCTTGATCCCCCCCCCTCTCCCCTCGTGTACCTGCTTTTGTTCTGAGCTCTAATTGAATTTCCCTGCTGCAAATATGATTGTTCTGCTGATTCTCTGCGGACACGTTTGTTTATGGGATGTAATTGTGCCGCAGATGACAAACTGTCCTCCTCCTAGCCTATAATGAATATACAGGCGTGCTTCTTCCTGTCGACCAGCTTTGCAGGACAAATAAACTTTTCATTGTCACCAAACATCCCCCTAAAACGCTGGCAGGTGCAGGCTTCCGCTTCCTTCTGCGGGGTGTGAATAATGGCCTTTGAATACAATTTTTTTTTTTGCCTGTAAACTTTTTTCTGTGTTACTCAGCTTTTAACTTGGCTCTTGGTTAAATGAATAAATAAAAAAAATGCAAATAAAAGCGATATCTAAATTAAACTTTATTTTTTTATTATTCTTTTTTTCCCCCAGCACAGCTGACTCCTAATAAATCACCTTTCTGCTCTCACAAATTCACAAATAATAACTATAGACATCAATCATGCCCCTATGATATACTGTCCAAATACAGTACAGTGTGGCAACTGCTGATAGCTTGCAGGACGTAGTCGGCATTTTATATCCCGTTTCATAGTTTATATTTTGCCCACTAAACAGAGCATATGGGCCATCTTTTTATGTCCTTCACAAGCGTCTGCAAATAAACTTTCAAGGTCACCTTCAAAAAGCTGTTCCCGATTCAAAGTCTCAATTTGCGGTAAGGTGACAAGCGGTGCCTCCTGAATCATAGGTTCAGTGACATACTGGACTGGAATCATAAAATCACAAAGTTATGTTAGACATCAAGTGCAAGGTTATCCTTAACTGGGACTGTGTGGCTTAGCCAGAACAACTCTGCCAATACCAGCATCACTGTTAACTGCAAATAATATGGTCAAAGTTTAAGATAATAAGATTAAGATAATAAGAAATGGAAATGTTAATTTGGTACTACAGTTATTAATTAGACCCTGTGTATTCAGAAACTAGGTTTTGTTACGAGTATGCCAGTTTAAATCTACCAGGTGTGTCCCTAGCCCCTATTATTAAATACATAACAAGGCAAATGGCTGTGATGTAGCATGAATTGATTGAGAGAGACTAATCATAATGGGTTTGGTGCTGGACTACAATAAACTAATTGTGATATCAACTGAAAGGGATTTTTAAATAAATTATGAACTGTGCCTAGCAGAAAAACAAAAACAAAAACAAAAAAAACCCATCAGAAATATTTTAAATATATATTTTTGAGATAGCAATACCTCTGCAATAGACACTCACCGGGTGCACACAGTACACATATAGATATAGACACTCACCGGGTGCACACAGTACACATATAGATAGATCTTCTTTTGCACAAACAGCACGTTTTTGCAAAGCAAAGTCAATCTATGACAGAAGAGTGGCTTAAACAAATTACCTTTTATTCTCTAGAGGGGGTCCAATATGATAGCTGTAGTATATGCATTTCACACAGTCTTCCAGAACCTCCATAAACCATACAGGTAGCCCTCTTTACAGGTAGCCCTCTTTACAGGTAGCCCTCTTTACAGGTAGCCCACTTTACAGGTAGCCCTCTTTACAGGTAGCCCTCTTTACAGGTAGCCCTCTTTACAGGTAGCCCACTTTACAGGTAGCCCTCTTTACAGGTAGCCCTCTTTACAGGTAGCCCTCTTTACAGGTAGCCCACTTTACATGCCCACATCTGTCTTCAAAATCATGTTTTGCCCACCAAGGGACAGGTGTTGGAAAGTAGCTTTGGCTAGAAATACAGTGCATCGTCAGTGTTTCTGTGCTTGTCCCTTACAAATAAACCAACCAATAAATAAAATAAATAAAGAATAAATGATCAAAAATATTAATTTATTTTAACGGCTATGCAAGCTCAGGGTACATTTCTGTTATTCAAAGAATATAAGATTGGATACAAACATACTGATAACTCACATGCCTATGAAAATACAATAGTTCTTACTCTTAACATTTTAATGTACCCATAACTATATAACAAACACAGCAGAGAATACCAACATTTTCTCATTGAAGCAATAGAATAACGAGAGTAATGCACATTTAGATGATATAATATGAATATACTTGTATTACTTGCATTGTTGATATACATTGCTGAGGCATTCTGTGATTCATAATTTTGCAGTTAATAGAATGTTTTTCCAATGAGATAAAATGAACACGCACTCAGTGGAAACTATGTTCAGGATTCTGCTTTTAATGCTGGTGTGTGATGCCTTCGATAGTTTTGAGGCGACACGTTTGAGTTCGGGGTTCAGGTTGTACAGTACTGTGCAAAGTCTGCAGCAGAACTGTAGCAAGTTCTCCAAGGTGCTTGGAACAACCTACCAGCGGATTATCTTATAAAACTGCCCGACAGTGTACCTGAGAGAATATGTGCAGTTTATACGGCCACCAAATATTGATGTTTAGTTATTTTTACTGTTTACTGCTCTTTATTGTCAATTGTTTGATATGTACAAACTTTTCCTTTCATTATTTTTGAAAGCATCTTCGCTTTACAGATGTGCCCATGACTTTTGCATAGTACTGTACACACTTACACTTCGACAGAGAACCATCTCGTAATGTTGAGGTAACATTGTGGTGATGTCTGCGTCTTCCTGCCGAAAGGCTGAAATACAGGCAGCGGAACATCTGTAAACACCTGTGCAAACATGCTGCTACTTCTGCTACGACAGTTTTTTGGGGGTAAATCAAATCATGGCTCGGCTGCGATGACTCGGGCTCTTATCCTCAGCCAAAGAGAAGCAGCACGGCCCTCCGTCTGAACCATGTGATACAGGAGAGGTGACACTTTTAAAGCTCATAAATCACTCACCGGGCTCCACACAGTCTAATTAACTGAAGTAACTCCGCTGAAAAAGGCTTATGACAGAGGGAGAGTTGTGGCCGCACTAATCAACTCCCAACAATAGGGATGTGGCCTGTATTTTCTTTTCTGGTCCGGGGGAAATAAACTCCTCCCTGGCCGGATGACTCGCTCCGCCAGTGTCTAATAATAAGGCTGTCAGTGTGATTTAAAGCGCCCCTGGCAGGATTACAAGAGCCATGTACAGATTTATGATGATTCATAAATCTAAAGCAATAGAGCTTGAAGAGAGGAGTATATATGTAAGTACCATTGAGTCCGTCTTTGTTTTCCTTCAGCAGCCTAGCTCTGAACAGCGTGGAGTGATATCTAATTGTTGCCGCCTATCGTTGGGCCTACAGTAGAAACGTTTGTCTTATGGATTTGACAGAAGAAGACTAAGTGAAATTTTCTCCCCTCTTTAGTGCACTGTAATGCCTGCACACTATATTTGTATTAAATGAGACACCTGCTAGCACAACCAGTGTAACATAGTGCTTAAGACCTGAAGGTTTCAGGTTTAAATACTGAATTGTGGTACTATTTAGCTTGCTATAATCCTCACTTGTTTATATGTTATCCAGATACATACATTGATAGGTGGTCAAATATGCAAATCACTTTGGGCAGAAAAAATAAATTATAGTAAAATTGCACCTAATAATATTATACATTTTAAAAACAAATATGTTCTAATATAATAGATGCAGTTTAGAAATCCCAAATACAAGAAGCAGCCTGGGGCAAAAAAAGAAGATATTTACAGTAGCAAGAAAAAATTGTAATTAAGAAAAGCATGGCATTTTATGCCTTCTCGAAAGAATGACTTTTGATTTCCACACTATTAACACAGTAATAGTCTACACTTCATTCAAATTCTTTATTTGTCTCGGAGAACGCATTGAGGGTGTGCACCCTCATTTTCAATGGTGCCGAGGTACAATTAATTACATTTTTAAAAAGAAAGTGAAAATTAAATATAAAATTAAAAAAATATATAAATAAAATAGGAATAGACAATGTCAGTTAAAGCAATTTATTTGAAATGATTTGAAATGATCCAAACTAATAAGCGAGTCTAGTTTTAAAACAAGTTGCAAGTTGTTCCAGATTCTCTGCGCACAATATTTAAAAGCAGTTTGACCATGAACTGTGGCAGCCTGAGGAACTTCAGAAAATGTCCTTTATCTGTGCGTGTGCGTGTGCGTGTGATGGATGGATGGATGGATGGATGGATGGATATATGTCAGATAGAGGATTTTCTCATTCTACATCTTATGAGTGTTCACTTTGCTGGTAATATTGTGTGTCACTTCTTATTTTGGCTGACAAGGGTGAAGCCCCCCTCCGCCACCCCCCCCCCACCGCCACGCCCCCAAAATAAAATAAAAATGGCCCTGATGTTCCCATGTTTATGTGCTGAGGTATCGGTTAACAAAAGTTTTGTCACCACTGTCCTCCAAAAAAAGTCTTGACAGGGCACTTTTGAAAAGAGGGTTTAAAGCGTTAGTGGGTGCCCGGTTGGCACAGCGGTACAAAGGTGGATCATAGGGGTAGATTGATATTTGAATACTGCGGTATCTCTTGTTCTGGTCTGGTCTGAACAGGCCACACAAACACAGCCTACAGTACAGTACAGTACAGTACAATGCCTTACCCCTCATATTATGATAATATTCTCTGACGCCTTTTATGTTTAAACTGACACAAATCTATTGTAATAGAAAGATTTTTTTTTGTTTCACCTTTTGTCTGTCTCCCAATTGACTCGCCTTTTATCCATAAGTATTGAAAATCTGTGAATTAAACATCTCATTTTAGAGCCTGAGTTGAGCGAAAGATTGTGAAGTTTAAAACCTGTATGAGAATGTGCCACCAGAATCACCCACAGAAAATGCACTGAATTGGGTCAAATGGACCCCGGACCATAATATGAGGATTAAACATCTATACAGAATCAGCATCCATTAATGTCCTCTTTGCTTAGTGATATTATTCACTGCTGCATTCCGTTGGTTGTTTTTACCATTGCCTGGTCTATATGTCCTTATTGTGGAGGGTGCTGTATGCAAAAGTCAAATAAAACATTTATTTGTTCTTTTTTTTGAGGTTTGCTATTGTTGTGACCAAAACCATATTCCAATTCAATATGAGAATATTTCTAGTGTGTATAGCAGATAGGATATATAAATGGGATGCTGCAACACCAGATAGAAAATCAATCACGTGGATGCTCCTTTTCGATGAATTAGAGTTCTGTCTGCCCACACTTCATTTAGTGGCCCTGAACTTCCTGTCTCGGGTATTGCTTTCTCTCTGTTACCTTTGGATTGTGCCTGTTGCTCCCGGGGGAAGATAATGTGAGCGCTTTAACTTTCATTCCGCTTGGGTTGTATTTGCCTGGAAACAAACCGGGGCCAAACATTGCATCCCCTCAACACTCATTATTGGATGTAGTCCTTCCTGGCATTCGTTGCGGTACACCTGTCCGAATTGATTTTTCTCTAAGCGTGGCCCTTTTAAACCTTCAATAACTGTGGAAATGAGATTTTTTACTGTGGGAGCATCATGGGAAATGGTAGGCCTCCTTTGCTGTCATTTAAGGAACGGAAGAAAATAAGATTGGCAACACGTCTACGTTAATCACATGGGCTCGTGCCTCTTCGTCATCCTCTACAGGTGTCCTGTTATCGCCGTGGAATTACAGTACATACTGCCTATGTGCAGTACATACTGCATATGTGCGCTAGAAGGATAACTAATTTGATGTTTCTGGAGGCGTTACCTATCTGTTAAATGCACCAAAGGGCACCGCTGAAAATCGGAAAGGGAATTGGTGTCACGAACTTGTTGTGCAGAGAACTTCTAGGTCAGTCAACAGGTTGGAACAGCTTGGGTGGGGATTTGCATGGAAAGTGTTGCTTAATGCTATTCTTGTTTTCCTGGAATTCTATCATTCGCAGAGCAATCCAGTCCACAATAGAACTGGAATAGGGATCAACTGTTTCTGGTTTCTGCACCACAATCGTTTCTGGCTTGTGTACCACAATCATTTCTGACTTGTGTCATCTTGGCCCACTGGCAATACTGATGCTGGCCTGCTTACAAAACACAATACGGGTGGAACTGCTTACTGCAACCGTTTACAAAACACAATACGGGTGGAACTGCTTACTGCAACCGTTCTTCCATCAGCTTCTGCACTCACACAAAGTGGAGATAAACATTATTATTTTAGAGAGGAGCATACTGCCATTGCTGACTATGGAAAACGACCAAAGACATATGGAAATAATGTGGGCTCCAAGTCCAGGGGGGCATTCCACAAAGCAGGATTCCTGAGTTAGCTGGATAACTGCACTGAGTATAATCCAGAACGGCTCTTTTTACTTCAGTCCATGTTCCAGATTTGGGAGGTTTCTGGGTTTTACTGGGTTAGTGCAGTTATCCAGCTAACAAAGTAATCCTACTTTGTGGAATAACCCCCCAGGCAGTCACCTCAGTCTTTGAAAGTGGCGGCATTCTGTGCCTTGTCATGCACTAGCTTAAACATAGAAGAAGAGATGTGATGGGTCAGCCACCTCGCTCCAGCTTATGTTTGCCTGCTTTGAGCTCTATAGGACTGTTCACATGGCAACCTACTCAGAAGCCAGATGAACATGTATATAATGATAATAATAATAATAATAGTTACAATTTTGCTTTGCATTTATTCATTTAAAGATTTAAGCCTCCTCTATTTCAAGCTTGCCTGCAGCCAGTTGATCTTCCCCTGAACTCAAAATGACCGGGTCGTTCAACCAAAGATCCGTAGGTCTGGTCCCTCACAAACGCCTTTTCCTCTAAACCACCTGAGATTACCTCATCATGCTACACCCAGTACCATCGGCCCCCTGCTGATCCATCAGGAACCTTTAAGCCCTGTAAATTCACTACGAGTTACCTATGAGTCCTGATAAATATTAATCGGTCACTTCAAATGCCAGTGATGTGAGAGAAATTCGGCTTTTGAAGGACACAAGAGACAAAGGATATAAAGGAAATAAAGAACTCTGTAGACCTTCTAAAATGTGCTTTTCCCTCTCCCCAGGAGGCCTGCATAAAAGAAGGGCCTTGTGGGTATTGTGTTAAATATTAAAGACGCAGGGCCTTGTGGGTATTGTGTTAAATATTAAAGACGCAGGGCCTTGCGTTTGCCCATAATGAAATGTCCTTCACACAGGGAGCTCTTACAGGTTCGATTAGGTTGGACGAGGATGACATCACACTGTTCTGTCTTTCATGATGAGGCTGTGTTCTTCTTTGAATGCGTACATGAGTTATATGCACGCGCGTGCGTTTGTTTAACCGGACATTAGAGTAGTCTGTGAATATATTTATGTTTCACAGACACACTGATTTAAAAAAAAAAAAAGTAAAAATAAGTAAAATATATCATTATAAAAATCATGGCACAGGGGATATTAAACATACTCACTTGGCATGATTGGAAAAAGGACATTAAATTGAGTAGTAAATCCTTAGAATGAATACTTCATGACCTCAACCACCCTTGAAGAGGACAGAGAAAGGGAGGGAGAGAGAAAGACAGAAAAAGAGAGAGACGGAGGGAGAGAAAGGGAGAGAGAGAGAGACAGACGGATAAAGAGAAAGACAGAGAGAGAGAGACGGAGGGAGAGAGTGAGAAAAACATTCAGCATGAAGGATTGCAGAAGTATGGTGTCAGATGTGAATGGAGATCATATCAATAAATACACTCTGCAGCAGGGATGGGTCTGATGCCTTTGATTAAAATCCATAGGAATTTATACTTGCTAGAATGGGATGCCAACCCCATGCAGATCCTCCACGAGGACAGTGGTCCAGGACGCACTGTGTGTGCGCTCGTGTGCGTAGAGGCGCAGATCCTCCACGGGGACAGGGGCCCAGGACGCACTGTGTGTGCGTTTGAGGCGCAGATCCTCCACGGGGACAGGGGCCCAGGACGCACTGTGTGTGCGTTTGAGGCGCAGATCCTCCACGGGGACAGGGGCCCAGGACGCACTGTGTGTGCGTTTGAGGCGCAGATCCTCCACGGGGACAGGGGCCCAGGACGCACTGTGTGTGCGTTTGAGGCGCAGATCCTCCATGGGGACAGGGGCCCAGGACGCACTGTGTGTGCGTTTGAGGCGCAGATCCTCCACGGGGACAGGGGCCCAGGACGCACTGTGTGTGCGTTTGAGGCGCAGATCCTCCACGGGGACAGGGGCCCAGGACGCACTGTGTGTGCGTTTGAGGCGCAGATCCTCCACGGGGACAGGGGCCCAGGACGCACTCTCCACGGGGACAGGGGCCCAGGACGCACTCTCCATGGGGACAGGGGCCCAGGACGCACTGTGTGTGCGCTTGTGTGCGTAGAGGCGCATCTCCCATCTGAGAATCTCCATCTCCATCTAGATGCGCTGGAATAGTTGCACTTCATGACAATAGAGTGAGCTACTTAGGCGGCTTGAGCTCATCCAATCGCTCATTTGGTGAATATAAAAGGCACCCAGTGCTGTATTATGAGCAAACAAATCTTATGTAAAATGTTACTTGGACAAACTGGTCATTTATAATTTAGGTGAGCTTTGTCAGGGCTCTCTTAAGTGTTCTGATGTATTGTACATAATTAGGGTGACCTGATATCCCATTTATTTCTGGGATTGCGCTTATTGCAGCCCCTTTTCATGCGTCCCGACTTATTCAGAGAAAATTCCGATTTGTCCCATATTTCAGTCGTATCATATTTCAATGGGTGTTCTGACTGTAATTGCATTATGTACATGGCTTTCTAGGGAACCTTATCACCCAAAAATGGTACCCATGGTTTTATTTATGATTCATAATAGCTGTTGCCGTCACTAATCTGAGTAAGTGTTAAATTCTGCATTGTGGAGAATTATTTGGGAACTGGAGAGTAGTGCCTCTATTTTATACATATAAATATTTCCATTGAAATGTGTCCGCAAATTCCGAATAGAAGAAAGCATTCACTGCACTTTACATGTGTAATAATTAAATTAATTTATAAGCACTCTGAAATGAGACGCTAAACCTCAGTCAATGAACCGCATATCCAAAAACCTCATAGCGTATTTTCAAATGAGTTAATGGAATAATGGTACTCGCCCTGGCCTCACAGAGAGATTTGTTAGTTGGCAGTCCATTCTTGTCATTTGCTTTGCGATTCGATTTGGCTTCCATGACTGGTCCACATCAAAGTACATATATATGTGAATGCATGATCTCCTTAAAGCCCATGTTTCACTGTTCTAGGGGGACATAAAACGGTGATATTCATGTTCAGATCTCTCTACATCAAATTTGTGTTTGTCTGACAGAAAACAGATGGAACAAACAATGCAATGTGCTTGATGTCCCTGCTGTGATTGATGATAGGTCCAGAATGTATAAATATGTATCAGATAACACGCTGTAGATATACTGGGAAAACACATGATAAAAATGCATGACTTTTTTTATGGATGGATGGAATAAATCCTACAAAATAACCTTTGATTCCAAGACGGGGCAAACCACTCCTGGGACTTTGAACTTCAATACGTAAATTGAAATGGTATATAAACCATATGCACGCATGCACGCACACGCACACGCACACACGCATGCATACACACACACACACACGCTCCTGTTAACCTAAAGATCACATACAAACCAAAACGCTAAACAAAAAAAAACTAAAAAACACCAATACCCACAATCCATTTCTGTTTGTGCCATGTGCCATGTGCTGTCACCACCTTGACAGGGAATGACCTTGTCGTCTATTGTTGAAGAGGCACAAGAGGACCGGTGGTGAAGGCCTTCTTGACAGCTCTCACAAACCCCACCATCAATCAGCCTGGAACCCCTGCCAGCGAGGCGCTTTCTCCAGCCGGCTGTCCCTTTCAAAGAGCTGGCACGGGCAGAACTCCCGCTCGCTTGGGTTCCCTTTGTCCTAGCGTCCTACACGCGAAGCCTCGTGATGTGTTATCCATCCAGTCCTTCAGACGTCCTTACGTCTTCTCCACATTCTGTTCCACAGTTAATATTTTTGTGTTGTCGCGGGTAACTAAATGTAATGACCAGCAGAGAATGTGCTGTGTTATGAACAATCAAAAAAATTAATGTTCAGAGAGCAGTGTGGTTCCTCACAACATTTATCTTCAATCTGAAAAAAGCTCAAAGCTGAGAGAAGTACATAAATTCTACTGATGCCTGAGAGAGCAGAGCACAGACAGATGGAGATCTCACATGGGCCTTATTTATTCCCAGGAGTCAAATTTCTACAGTTCACTTCAGTTATGCAGGAGGTTCCCTTACTGAACCGTCGGGTCAACAACCATTTTTATCTATTAAAAGCTATGATGTTCAGGTTTGATCATTAACGCTTATGAAATTAAAATGTAGGTAGCATGGTATCTCCGCTGGAAAAATAAAAGAGCTAAGCATAAGACTATCTGTAGAAGAACATTTGCTGAATCAAAGAGAATTTTACATTTTTCATAACCCTTATCTGGTGATTAAAACATTTTTTTCTGCTCTTCTATCATTTGTCCTCCTGTGGGAGCCTGTATCTAACAGATGAAGATTTATTAGAGTAAAAGCTGTCTGATCTACGCTGTTTTGTGTGGTGTTGTGGGGTGAACCCCATAATATGCTCGATGGTACTCGTGGTTGAAGAAGAGGTCCCACTGTTTCTTGCTCAACCTGATGGATTTTCTGTGAGATTAATGGATCACAAAATTCAAAATGACAGCGACACACATCGTCTGATATCCTGTTGGCTCAAATGTGATGTCTGGCAATGATAACTATTGATGAACAAGGTCACACCACTCTCTGGAA
This sequence comes from Ilyophis sp. 1 JC-2022, assembly GCA_022702515.1. NCBI lineage: Eukaryota > Metazoa > Chordata > Actinopteri > Anguilliformes > Synaphobranchidae > Ilyophis > Ilyophis sp. 1 JC-2022. The sequence continues at coordinate 103,737,888 of CM040397.1, read as the reverse complement.
TAAACAATAAGAAGAAAATGTGTTACAGGAGAGACTTAGAGTCTGACATGGATTTTTACTGGAATACATTGAACGTACAGAAAGAAAGAACGGCCTCTCACTCTCATGTATATTCAGTCCACAGGGAGAATTACGTCTCTCACTCATGTATATTCAGTCCACAGAGAGAATGGCCTCTCACTCTCGTATATTCAGTCCACAGGGAGAATGGCCTCTCACTCATGTGTATTCAGTCCACAGGGAGAATGGCCTCTCACTCTCATGTATATTCAGTCCACAGGGAGAATGGCCTCTCACTCTCATGTGTATTCAGTCCACAGGGAGAATGGCCTCTCACTCTCATGTGTATTCAGTCCACAGGGAGAATGGCCTCTCACTCTCATGTGTATTCAGTCCACAGGGAGAATGGCCTCTCACTCTTATGTGTATTCAGTCCACAGAGAGAATGGCCTCTCACTCTCATGTATATTCAGTCCACAGGGAGAATGGCCTCTCACTCTCATGTATATTCAGTCCACAGGGAGATTGGCCTCTCACTCTTATGTATATTCAGTCCACAGGGAGAATGGCCTCTCACTCATGTGTATTCAGTCCACAGGGAGAATGGCCTCTCACTCTCATGTGTATTCAGTCCACAGGGAGATTGGCCTCTCACTCTCATGTGTATTCAGTCCACAGGGAGAATGGCCTCTCACTCTCATGTATATTCAGTCCACAGGGAGAATGGCCTCTCACTCTCATGTATATTCAGTCCACAGGGAGAATGGCCTCTCACTCTTATGTGTATTCAGTCCACAGGGAGAATGGCCTCTCACTCTCATGTATATTCAGTCCACAGGGAGAATGGCCTCTCACTCTCATGTATAATCAGTCCACAGGGAGAATGGCCTCTCACTCTCATGTGTATTCAGTCCACAGGGAGATTGGCCTCTCACTCTTATATATTCAGTCCACAGGGAGAATGGCCTCTCACTCTCATGTATATTCAGTCCACAGGGAGAATGGCCTCTCACTCTTATGTGTATTCAGTCCACAGGGAGAATGGCCTCTCACTCTCATGTGTATTCAGTCCACAGGGAGAATGGCCTCTCACTCTCATGTGTATTCAGTCCACAGGGAGATTGGCCTCTCACTCTTATGTGTATTCAGTCCACAGGGAGAATGGCCTCTCACTCTCATGTGTATTCAGTCCACAGGGAGAATGGCCTCTCACTCTCATGTGTATTCAGTCCACAGGGAGAATGGCCTCTCACTCTCATGTATATTCAGTCCACAGGGAGAATGGCCTCTCACTCTCATGTATATTCAGTCCACAGGGAGAATGGCCTCTCACTCTTATGTATATTCAGTCCACAGGGAGAATGGCCTCTCACTCTCATGTGTATTCAGTCCACAGGGAGATTGGCCTCTCACTCTTATGTATATTCAGTCCACAGGGAGAATGGCCTCTCACTCTCATGTATATTCAGTCCACAGGGAGAATGGCCTCTCCCTGTGCTGCTTCATGAGCTTTTATCTGAGAGTCATCTCCGGATCCCATGGCCGTCCGCTCGCGCACTCGCTCCCAGACTGACCGAGGCTTTGCGCGCGTCTGTAGGGCATGACTGAGGCCAGCAGAGGCTATAGAGATATGCTGCTATCGCTAATAAACATGTCCTCAGGAGTGCAGAGGCTATGGAGATATGCTGCTATCGCTAATAAACATGTCCTCAGGAGTGCAGAGGCTATGGAGATATGCTGCTATCGCTAATAAACATGTCCTCAGGAGTGCAGAGGCTATAGAGATATGCTGCTATCGCTAATAAACATGTCCTCAGGAGTGCAGAGGCTATAGAGATATGCTGCTATCGCTAATAAACATGTCCTCAGGAGTGCAGAGGCTATGGAGATATGCTGCTATCGCTAATAAACATGTCCTCAGGAGTGCAGAGGCTATGGAGATATGCTGCTATCGCTAATAAACATGTCCTCAGGAGTGCAGAGCCTATAGAGATATGCTGCTATCGCTAATAAACATGTCCTCAGGAGTGCAGAGGCTATGGAGATATGCTGCTATCGCTAATAAACATGTCCTCAGGAGTGCAGAGGCTATGGAGATATGCTGCTATCGCTAATAAACATGTCCTCAGGAGTGCAGAGGCTATAGAGATATGTTGCTATCGCTAATAAACATGTCCTCAGGAGTGCAGAGGCTATAGAGATATGCTGCTATCACTAATAAACATGTCCTCAGGAGTGCAGAGGCTATGGAGATATGCTGCTATCGCTAATAAACATGTCCTCAGGAGTGCAGAGGCTATAGAGATATGCTGCTATCGCTAATAAACATGTCCTCAGGAGTGCAGAGGCTATAGAGATATGCTGCTATTGCTAATAAACATGTCCTCAGGAGCGCAGAGGCTATGGAGATATGCTGCTATCGCTAATAAACATGTCCTCAGGAGCGCAGAGGCTATGGAGATATGCTGCTATCACTAATAAACATGTCCTCAGGAGCGCAGAGGCTATGGAGATATGCTGCTATCGCTAATAAACATGTCCTCAGGAGTGCAGCTTGTGTCCATCGGCTGGTCTTATTTCCCAGACCCTTATCCTGTGGTGCTCGTATCATTCTGCCGTGTACAGAAACAGCTTGTGGATTAGCAGGAGCTACGAGCCAGATAAACATTATACATAAATTCAGCAGCTTTGAGTGAGGTGTAGACAAGCAGACAATGTACACACACTTTCACTGGTAGAAATACACAAAAAAACATGCACACACACACACACACACACACACACACACACATCTCTTTTACCCACATACCTTCACACACACATACACACACAGACTCACAGATACACACACAAACTCACGCAATTGCATGGATGCACACACATACACACACACACATACATCCTTTTGCATCTCAAAGTCCCTCTGGGCTCAGTAAAGCACATTACTATATTTGAGCTTGGAGCTTGCTGTTTTAGCACCTTCTCGAATAACCTAATCTTAAAGCAGTTTAGTCGGAACGAGCCTGGTCCTTGTTTCCAAGTACACAAGGCACTCTTCGTAATATACTGTATGAAGCTGAATTACTTGAATGCAAAATGCATGTTTGCTCGTGTTAGAGTCTGTGGTGATGCCCTGGTGGCGTTCTCAAAAAAACATTACAAAAAAACGTGTATTAAACCAACGTGAACTCGGACAAAAACGGCTATGCATGTCTGAATCATCCACATATGCCGTTGGTTGTGCCCTAACAGCTGTGCGTGTAATCAGGCTGTCATGTGGTCATCTGTGACATCATACACATTCCATGAATCTCAGAGCTCTACCCCGTTGTCTAGGGCAACTACCCAATATACAGAAACTATGAAATTAAGCAACATATAATTGGTTTATGAGGAACTGAGACGGAGGCTGGAAGTTATTCCAAATCTTGACCCCATCTTCCAAAATAATAATAATAATAATGATAAAAATACATAGATGTTCCCTGGAGCAGAACATCGCTGGCAGCAGAGTTCTAATCGTATATCGCAGATCTAATTGTATTTATTGTTAAATACTGTAAAATTTAACTTACAGTACCAAATAAATTAGGAGTATAGTTTCCAACCATGTAACGCTGCTTTGTATCTTACACAGTGCTCAGCTTGATTTGTGCAGCATTTCCTACCTACCATATTTAATGCATAATATTTACTGTTTTACTTTTCTAAGTGTTACTGATTGATTCAGGTCCAAATCTTGACATTTTACTGCAGTCAGCGCAAAAGGGCATACACCCAAAGGATCTGGCTCAAAAGTGTCTCTAGTGGTGAAACGTTAGGTACTGCATGTCCAGTCTGTCATTGGCCAGAAACTTCATCCAGTTGGCGTATTCCTCCCGGTGACGAAATTTAAACCTGTGCAGCTACGCCCTGAAGTTTTGGAGCAAAGGTGGGCTACGCCCCAGCTATAAAAGCAAATCTCAGCTGTTGATCTCACCATTTTCTATAATATAGATAATATATATTATAGTTCGGTGGTTGATCTGCGTGGACGGAGCGGAGATAGGAGAGAGAGAAAGCGAGCGATATATATGGCGTGTGATTTGTTGTTTACTGGCTGCATCATTATAAGCCCAAACGAGGCTATGCGTGCCGCCGCCTACCACTCCAAAACATTTACCTGCAGCTCAGCCCCTATATTACAGTTTTTCTCAATTGTTCAGATGCATTTCTGGTAACTGTGGTTACAGATTGCAAATGCATTGACACAGTGATCACTACCTCAAATTCATTTGCTTAACTTCTAATGATTTCTGATTGTCTTCACACATTAAACACAATGAAAACACCTTTTTGCAAACTATTTCACACAAATGCAATCAGTGAATACAAATTTCACCTGAGAGTCTTATGTTCACAGATATCTCAAACTTCTTTCCAATTGGGAGAAATCACTTGCATGTGTGTTGACTACTTAGTCAAGTGTGCAAATGCAAAAGGACAAAGCTTTTGATTGGGTGATCAGTTTGAAATCACACATAAAGGGAGACACCCAGGTAAGTTACATATATCAAAGAAAATGGAAGCAGAGATAGTAGAAGAACCAGCTGTTAGAGGTAGGGGTAGGGGTAGGGGTGTGCGAGGTGGGAGAGGTGCTCGGTGGCGTCAAAGAAGATCAAGATATGTCACAAATGAAATAAGGGCAACAATAGTGGATCATGTCATCAACCGAGGACTGTCATTGAGGGAAGCAGGCCAGAGGGTTCAACCCAATCTCTGCAGGTCCACAGTTGCATCAATTATACGGATCTTCCAGAGAGAGAACCGGTAAGTTCTACTGTAACAACACTGTAAATCAGTGCACCAATTACACTATACTGTACATCAATTGCTGTACATGCAGTAGTCTTGGATACTGTAATGAATATATATTTTATTACTGTATTGTAGGGTTGAGAGAAGGCCGTATGCTGGTGGCCGACAGCTGAAATTTACAGCTGATCAGGAGACTGCAATTGTAAACATGGTCTGTGAAAACAATGCCATACGCCTGAAAGACATCAGACAGAAAATAAATCAAGACAATGATGTCTTTCAAAACATTGCCAATGTCTGTCTGGCAACCATTGACAGAGTCCTGAAGAGGAATGAAGTCAGGATGAAGCAGGTGTACAAGGTTCCTTATGAACGGAACAGGGACCGGGTGAAAGAGCAGCGGTGCCAATATGTCCAGGTATGCACTGTGTTGTATGAAGTCATTTGGTATATTACTGTACTGGACTTCTGTAAGCAGTAGAATCAATCTATTTCTGTATTCTACTTGTATGTACTGTAAGTATTATAGTACATACTCCGAAAACACATTGTAAACATATTGCGTTCATTCTTACTGTATATGCTATTGTGACTGTACAGTATATGGTTGTACTGTACTGTATTTCATGTAAATCTTCTTTTCCATTTCTAGAGGATGATGGAGCTGGATGCCGATGCCATCCAATATGAATTTGTCTATGTTGATGAAGCTGGCTTCAACCTCTCCAAAAGACGAAGACGAGGTAGAAATATAATTGGTCAGCGAGCAACAATTGATGTTCCAGGGCAACGAGGTGGGAACATTACAATGTGTGCTGCTATAGGCCGAAATGGGGTCCTCCACCGGCATGCAGTGGTTGGGGCCTATAACACCGCACGTCTCCTAGTATTCCTGGATGGGCTTGCAGAGCGGCTGATGGCGGGAGAACAGGTGGTGGAGGGGCAACAGTTGCCCAACTTCATGATTATATGGGACAATGTGCGGTTCCACCATAGTGCAGCTGTCCACGAGTGGTTCCAAGGCCATGCAAGGATGTCCATGGTGTATCTTCCACCTTACTCACCATTCCTCAATGCAATTGAAGAATTCTTTTCAGCGTGGCGATGGAAAGTATATGACCATAATCCACATGTTCAGGCCACTCTCATTGAGGCCATGGACTTAGCCTGTTATGACATCACCGCCGAGGCATGCCAAGGTTGGATACGACACACAAAGCTTTTTTATCCTAGGTGTCTGGCTAGGGAGAATATCAGATGTGACGTTGACGAGAATTTATGGCCTAATGCCAATGCCAGGCAAGATATTGTTGAATAAATATTGAACATCTATGGACACTATACAGCCTAAAACATGTAGTTAATTTTATTTTCAGTTTTTTTAATCATGATGGAATGATTGCAACTGTAAACTTACATTTGATGTACTGTTTTGAAAAAGAGGGCTGTTTTTCATTTTGTTGTTATTAGTGAAGATTATTTTGTTCTTGCATTTCATTTGCTTTTTAGACACCAGTAGGTGATTTTGTTGATGGTATGTAATGTTTTGAAAACACTATTAAATTTTGAACATGCATTTGCTGTTTTGCAAACTGAAACACAGTTTTGTTGTTTGTGTCAACTATTCTTAAAATGTGCACTATTGTTCCTAGAAATGCATCCGAACAATCGAGAAAAACTGTATTACCTTATCACGCCAAGATTTAGGCATTTTTCGAATTTGAAAATGGGGCGGGGTCTAGTTAAACCAGCTTGCTTTGATAGCCTTTAAAGCGAATTCACCTTGCACTTGGAATGTGTGCTTGTAGCATTGCTTACAGGGGACCCAGTCCAGTAACAAACTCAAAGCAGTGTAATCACATTTAGAGGTGGCAGACGTGAAGGCACATTGAATTGAGCTGCATGTAAGTCAGGGTGTTCAGGCAGCAGTGTTCTGCTCTGCAGCTAATAACAAAAATATCTCGGATACAGAAACTCAAGGGAGTTTTTAAAACGAAATGAAAAATACAGTGCTATTGCAGTACAAAGTACCAGACTAAACAAACTACAGTTTGCTGATTATTACACCTGTGTGCGCATGGCGCAAGCAGGGGGTATTGTTTTCGCTCCATGTGTGTGCATGTGTCTGTTTGGGTTTATTTCCCTATCATCCAAAACTCGAACAATTCTACTCCGATTGAGATGAAACTGTGGAAATGCTGACGGTTAGGCAATGGCCTGAATCTTGAATTTTGTTTCCAAATCGGTCAACGCCCGACTTCACAGCACAAGATCACAGTTTTAGCTCCATGCGTGGGTGTAGCATGTCTGGGTGCTATTCTAGTCCATTATGTTTCCACAATGCAATACAATGAATAGCATTTTGAAAAGAAATTTCATTTGTAAAACAAACAAAAAAGTATACAGTTTTGTGAAATTATACACCCCACCACCTATAGATATTTCAAGCTCTGCTCATTTTCTCCCTACTTGTCTATTTGGAGCTAGAAATATGTCCTTATTTTTTAGCTAAGTAGGACCATGGGTTTTTATGGCAACCAGGTTTTAAAACTCATTTCAGTTAATGGGTCCAAGATGTTAAAAGCGTTTTTATTTGTACCTGAAGACCTCACTGAATCTTCTCGAGTATTAATTTAAACGATGAGCATTTAAAAACGCTGTTTCGGGGTTCTCATACTAAGACGGATATTTCTCCTTTTTTCTTCAACAGTGTTGAAATTTGTCAATTGTACATTATGCTTTTCAGTTAAAAAAATATGTAATTGTGATTGTTATTGAATGACTATGAATGTAAATAATTTAATAATAAGAGATATGATTAGCGTCGTAACCTCTGGAGTTGAAACACATGATAGAGCTCCACTGTCTCATGTTTAAGAAAGTTATTGTTGCTAAAATGATAGCAAACACCAGTTTTTTATTTGTAAAGTGTGATTCATGAAGTCTCTCAGTTGAATACCTGAAATGAATACCTGTTAATATAATTTCTTAATGCTAATGCTCTGGCCTTCTTCACCCGAGAGACATTAACAGAAAGCAGAGGTTACACAATAAGGTATATTTTGGTTATATTTCTGTCTTCTGCTCCCATCCATCTCTCTTCTTCTTGTCTCTTTTTCTTCTTGTTGACTATTCTTCTTATTTCTATTCTTCTTATTTCTATTCTCCTTCCTCTTCTTCTTCACTCTGCACCAGCGATCGTGTTTGTGGTCACTGATGAACACCCAGATGAGAAACAAAAGCATCATGTAAGTTAGCAGTGAGTCATTGCTATGTGCTGGTTCTGCAGAGGGCATTCATTGCTGACTCAGGGCAGGTAAGTTGCCCCTCTGCTGTGGTGATAATTGGACAGGAAGCTGCTGACAGAACAGGAGGAGGGGTGGGTGTGGGATTGGGCTCAGACTAAAACATTTCACCATTACAAACACAACATGAGAAGAGAGATCTGGACCCAATTATGTATTCTCTCATCTCCCAGCTTGAAAAACTTCACATATACATATGCCCAGACACACACACACACACATTTATTATAATGGACGTGTGCCTGTGTGTGTGCATAAAGCATCAGATGGCTGGCTGAGAAATGGAAAAGGGCTGTTTTATTGTCCATTGACCAATCATTGCTGTTACCGACACACCCATCATGTCACGTGTTGCATTTACAACAAATTGTTATTTTTGTCACTGTTATTATTACTACATAATACTGATGAAAAGACTTTAACCAGTGTTAAAATGTATTAGTGCTAATAGTCTGCAATATTCTAATTGGTTAACTTACAACACATTTTCCAATTAAGCAACATAATTATTTACCATTGTGCTTATGTTGCATATGTAGTGAAATAAGTCACTAACTGCTCAGACATTTTAGGTGACATTCGAATGTATAAAACTACATCCCCCAGCATGCACTGCTTCATTGCTACACCCTCTGTTTGCTTTCTACTTTTTGAAACAAGGCAGCATAGATAATAAAAATAAGTGTTCAAGCAGCTTAGACCATTACTGCAGTCTCAAATATCAGTGATAATTAATTTATACATTCTGAGAGCAGCAAGAGTCCATTTTGGATGGAGGGCAGAACAATAATTAATTCCCTACGATTTTTTCGAGTACCGCCCCGTCATCGGGAGTGTGTGCGTCTTCAGTACAGTGAGATTTTAACGTGAGACCAGTGATGTTTGGACAAACGTACATCTGCATCAAAAAGCTCGGTATGGATTTGAAATCCGTCTCCGCTTGTGGGATTCTGACATTTAATCCTATAAAAATACAGGTTGTAAATAGAATATATAAACTTGTCTGTGGTAGTGGAGTTTAGAATGGGTGACCTTGGGCCTGTGTTATGAGAGTTCTGAGAAGGGGGGCTGTAGAAGATGTCCTGTGAAAACATTCCTCAGAAAAAAGGGTTTGCTACAAAAGATAAGATTCTATCCTAGCAAACTCTGTGGAAAAATACAAGCCATGAGCTGAACATGAGTAATTCTAAAGGTTTGATTGGTTTGAATTATACGCCCAGTGATGAACTAACTTTCACTTTACAGTATATAAGCACCACAGTAGCAGAGATGGGGGGTCCACGAGCGAGAGCGTGCACGCGCGAGCGCGCTTCCAGCGCGCTTCCAGAGGACCACAGATGTATTAACCCATTGTGTTATTCTGTAAAGACCTGGAGCTGACACAATAAAGACAAAGTGTTTTAACCATTCGAATTGAATTGAAGAGTATCTTTGATCTACCTCCTTGACCACGAAAAGCAATATATTGATTGCTAACAAAATGGTGACCTCGTCGTGGAGGAGGGAGATGATCTTGGATCAATAAAAAAAAAAAAAAAAAAAGACGGTGGCAGTTTAATCTCTTGGACATTCCGGGGCCCCTAAAAAGACAAGGTAAGCAGAACCTTTATAAGGAATGTCTGAGAGATATAACCAAACCATCTGAAAATTTGTTAAAAGAACTAATTTGCATAAATTTGTCAGAACGAATATAAATGTATTAAGGTGTATTCCATGACCCAACTTGACAAAGAATAAGGATAAAAAGTGCAGGGAAGACACAGAATAAAATATTCTTTGGTTGTGTGTAATTAAAAATTTGCGGGTCCATTATTTGTGGGACCTATGTAATGAGATTCTAAGGGCGTAGTCCCTTGGAGACGAATTCAGCCTTGGGATTCTGGGCCATTATCAAGTTACATAGTGCGACGCATATGCACCTCGGAAACGAAAATACGCAAATTACTGTGGTGATACATTGATCTAGTGATATCAATGTAAGGTCCGTCGAACCAAATAATCGACATTAAATGGGTGAGATAGATAGAGTGGCGCTAAAAGTCCACGAGTGAAAACATACAAAAGGACTTGATTCATGGAATACAGTTTTGATTCATAAACAGGTCTTTGAGTTTTTTTTATTTTTTTTATCTGTTGTATATCTGCTGTATTAAAATGATAAAAGGGGATAAACAAAATAGTGGGTGTCATTGTAAGCCTTCGTGATACTGATTCAGTGAAAATATTTTCTGATAATGCAGACGTGCATTGAGAAAATTAAAGGAGTAACTGAATGCAGCTGATCACAGCCAATGACTGCAATATAACTGATATTTGGTGAATAAATTAAGGGAAATAAGGTTGTGTTAATTTAATTAGAACTGTTAAATTGTGGATCCTAATCAAACATATCAAGTAAAAAGTAGAAATTAAAACGAGTCAATATCTAAGTAATAAATAACGTTTTACGGAATAAAATAAAATGCCTACTACAGTAGAAGTATTGCGTAAACTATGGGACAATCTGAGCACAAAATTATGTGCCCAGGAATTGAAAAATCCTCGTGATAAATGGACTAAATATTTAGCCGAGTGGAATAAATTGGGATGGTTCCCCGAGCCAGACAAACCATTTTTGTCTGAGAAAAAGTGTGGGTTGTGTGAGTGCTGGCCAGAGAATGAATGTGTGTCGACACAAGTATGAGATTACAGCATTGTATGGGTTGTGTTATGAGCTGTATTGTGTTTATGTTAAATCAGCTGAGTAGTTTAGAAGAAAAAACCTGTAAATTGTTTGACCCAGAAGAATGTGATTTTAAAAGTGAATGGGAAGCCCAACTCATGGTATATTGTGATAAAGTGGGATTCTGATTGAACAAATTATAGTGTCCTGTTGGTCGTGGGCAGCCAAAAACCGATAGCGGAGAGACTGGAAGAACAGACAAGTAAACGGTGCACGCATAAAGGCGTCCAAATACTTTTGGCTTGTTGAGTTGTAGCCTTCGTAATGAAGTGAGCAGTTATTAAGTGGGTAGAAGGCACATTATTGGTGAATTTATAAAGGAAAACTAAAAATACTTGCAGTGCTTTGAACCCTTTACACCTTGAGTGAAATAAGCAGTTTATTTTGTTAAAAGATCCCGTAGTTTTCGTTTTGCAGTGTGTGTAACCTGACCACCAGAATTACCGTAATAGCTCATGTAGGAGAGAACTTAAGAAAAAGAGTTAAAATATGTGCCCAATTATTTTCTGTGTCTCTGGAGCTATACTACAATGTATGATATATTTGCAATAGTTTGTGTTATAATCTCAGTGTACTATAAGATTTGTGAAATTTATGATCAGACGCATCGTAATGAAGACCCGCCTGGGAAAGTGTAAACAGTGTTGTGCAGAGAAGTGTGGAAGATCTTAATCAGAGTTTACGGTTGATTAAGTTTATGGTTAGTACAGATAGATAAGTGGAAGTTATATGCGAGGGAAACTTGCATAGGATTGTGACAGAAAGTGATAGAAGGACATAGAAGGAAGTGAAAGTGTAATTCAATTTGCGTTATTAGTTAATTTGTTATTACATTACATATATATTATATGATATTATACATATATGCAGTTTATTTTCATGGAAAATTCTGAGCGCACTGATTTGTAATTGGTACTGACTGGCTTGGAGTTATGTGCTACTCAGTTCTCTATTTTCAGGTAGTGATTCGATTTAGTTGCAGACGTATTGTGGGGCAAAACAGCCTGTTGCAGTTTATTGTGCTCAAATAACATAGGCTACTGGCTACAGCGAATTCGCTGTGGAGAAGGTTTTAGCCTATGGTTATAAATAAATAAAAACTAAGATTGATCTCAGCATGATAACTGAACCGTATTTTTTGTCCTTCAAAGTGTTTGAAATAAATAAATTGAGTACAAGCTCAAGCGTCATTTTGTAACACAAGTTTGACGATCAGGTAACAATTTGTGGTAAAGATTTTAACTTTTAAATTCTGTAAATCTAGAGGATTTTGCATACAGAACGGGTATGGCAATACAGAAACCTACATATATATTAGCAGGCTTTAATTTAAGTGAAATATGAGATAATGCACCCTGAATCTAGTGAAGAAAAAGGTCTGATTTACCAAATAAATAAATAAGTAAGTAATGCAGGCCAATGTACTGATTTTAAACCTCTGGTTAATGCAGATAATACACGCAGTTATAGTTATAGTTATACAGTTATAGCTTCATGCTAGTGAAGTATAATAAATCGAATAATCCTTTCACCGTCCTGTCGGGAGGGGTCAGGACCATTGCATTACACGTAATTCAAACTTTCTTCCAAAATAGACACAACATTCTAGAATCTGGTATAACGTAATTTATTATAAAAGGTTTAGCACAAATATACATACCCAGGCTGATCGGCTAAAACATACAAAACACTCAATCACACAGTCCAGTCTGAGTCCGTCAATTTCATGCTCACCCGCAAGACGTAAAAAAAGTCCGTTAATGACAGAAGCGAAACATAACAGCGCACCATGAAGTTTAGCTGACATCTTGTGTGTTATTTTTTTTTGTGGGTGTTTCCATGGTCTGCAGAAGTCTCTGCCTGTCATAATTAAGCATTACATATGACCCTTATTTATATGGTAGTTTTGATGAAATGCTATGATTTAATCATATCAGAAACATCCTAGTCACGGTTTGACAATAGTAGTTCAATTTACATAGTTTTTACACCAATGTTTGTAAAGATAGAAGATAAATGTTTTATTTGGATTTAATAAACTCTGTCAGTTCCTCGGACTGCACACACACATACATTTTCAAGGATGTTCTTTTCGACGGTCGGGCCCCGAGGAATTTGTAGGGAGTAGTTCATGCTTATCTCTTCAGACGGGCTAGGAAAATTTAATTGTGTGTGTGTGTGTGTGTGTGTGTGTGTGTGTGTGTGTGTGTGTGTGAATGAATGCCTAAATTATGAGATAACTAAACCTCGCCCTGGGAAATTTTGAGGAGTGTGTTTGCGGTGTGGCTGTTTCAATTTCCCTGCGTGTGGGTGTGTGTATATGTCCTTGAGTTGCAGGTGTCGAGATGAGCTCATATTGGGTGCCTAGCGTGGGACCATTGTTCATTGAGCACACTTCGATACAAATAATGAGCTGATTTTGTGCGTGGTTGTCTGCCCTTGGGTCTGAGGCCTTGTGCTGCTATTGTGCACATATGGGCTTTTTTGTGCAATTCATGCTACCACAGAAAAACATGTTCATGTTGACACTACATTTTGATATAGTTGGTCCTACAGTATGATATATAATTGTATATAGGTAATGAATAATCTATAATTTGTCACAACAACTGAACTCTAATACGGGGTTGTTGCACAATGAGGGTCACGGTGTGAGTTGCCATGATAACGTGGGAGGTCGGGCCGAGCACCGATTTCAACTACAAGGTGTTTATTACATTTTCCATCGTGAGATATCGGGATTCTTAGGTAGGAAAAAATAATAAATTGATAAACGTTGGCATTAACCACAAACATTTGCGGGTAGGCAGGGGATTAAGTTCATTTTGAATATTTTTATGTTTTTAATGTATATTTATCACTAAAGGTGATAAAAGGAGGGAGAGGGTTTACAAAAAAGAAAGCGCATCTGAATTTGATTTATCAAAGTAAAAATTAATGTTATTCATCAGTATGACTTCAGTGTTATTATTACACTGATACATCAGTGACCGGTGGGTGCTCAATCATGGAAAGTTGGTTGCTGACCGATACTGTTGCCAATAACATGCTAGCGAGGTTGATTCGATGTTTCCTTGCTGCCTGGAATGTGGTTAGTGTGCCTCAGAAGTGAAAGTAGATATTAGTGTTTAAGCAAAATGTTACAATTCATTTTGAATGCCATTCTCTGCATGTACGAGTAGATTTCATGCAGAGAGAGGGTCTGCGTTGCCCGCTTTGAATTTAACTTTTCAGTCTTTCAGGGAAAGGGGACTTGTTTGGTGGCCAGAGAAGAGAATGGAATAGAACAGGATAGAATAACTTATTTTCCCATGAGGGAACTTTAGTTGTAGTTTCCAGCAGCCAAGACATAGAAAGTGTTTTAGTGTGATTTAACCGAGTATGTGTATATATTGTATAACAACAACACTGTCAGGAACGATTCAACTCATTCTTTAACCAGTGTAGTGGGCATGCGCGAGCGTGTCTTAGTGATGTGCAGTACGTGAACGAACGAATCTTTTTGAACAAATCTTTTTGAACGAATCTTTTTGAACGAATCTTTTTGAACGAATCTTTAAAGTGAATTGAGTGTACCGGATCATCACTCAATGATTCGTTCATATGCTTGAGTGCGCATCAGCGGTCAGGAACTGTAGTGAACTGTACTGACCACAGACTACCCCTAGTTAATGAAAGTCTGCCCGTTATTAAACCATTTCAAATAATGATATTGATTAAATAAAGCACATTTTTGTTTTCTTTTGTATCGAAATAGCACAATAAATGTAGGCTATTTTAAGGAGGCCATGCTATAACCATGTTTTATATAGGCGGCGCTATAAAGGACCAAGTGAAAATAATTGAGCAACAGCGGAGTATTGAAACAATGTTTAAGCGAAGATGAGAAGTGGAAACTTTACAGTTTAAGCTGGGGGAAGTGGAGGGCAAGGCCACCTTCCCAATGTTTGTGTTTTTTGTTCGGGTGCAGATAAATAATTAGTTTAATTCACATCCTAAGTTGTGTGGTTTTGTTTTGTGTTTAATTGTTTGATTTTGTCTAAAAACCATCAAAGTGAAACCCGGCAATGCGATCTCTCCTAAGGGGTTGTCAGTTTAGATGCACAACCAAAACAAAGATAAATAAATAAACTGAACAGACAAATAAATCCTACGCTGCCCCGTATGTGAAAATGTACCCTAAGTGAAGGGAAAAGACTAATAAAGAGTTCTTCTCTGTTTCCAGCAGGAACTGGGTGGCGGCTCTCAAGCAGCTCTACTGACAATGAGAGCTGAACTAGGCCCCACTAATATTGCTAATTTCTCCCCTTTTTTGAATTTATGACAGGAACTCCAATGATAATTCCAGGGACGAATTATCACTGCTGTGAAGAATTACAGGGGATTGGAGATGAGATGACAAAGTACTGTGTGACTAACTGAAATTGTCAGGTTTCTCTGCAGATATTGGGCCCAAGAAGACAGAAGCACACAACCTCGAGCAACTAATAAACAGATAACACACACAGAGCAAAGTGTGATTAAGGATGCGCATGGGCAGGACCATTGTGCAAAGGGGGAAGTGTATGATTGTGGGGAAGTGGTGATGTATAATAATTTGGAAAGTATCAGTTTTTCCCCAATAGGGCACAATCGGCCATAGGAGGGCCCATGCCGTTTGTATGAGGTCCGTACAATGGACCCCGCTTGAACAGTTCAAGAGGGAACTGGCGAGCTATGTGTAACACTTAACCAGAATGTGCAAGATTATTTTCCAACAGGGGATTGGGTGTATATTAAGGTAACACTAACACTGAATATACACACACACGAAGAAAGAATTACACAACCAGGAGCTATGTGCTCCCTCATCAATGGCAGATAGAGATAATGCACACACATAGAGGCATTACATATTCTGCCAAAGAAAGACCGTGGCTGAGTGATGTGCTAGTAACCTCTCCTCTGTCCATTGGTCCGACGTTGAGGCTACTTGGACCAAAGAAGAAGAAGCCAACATAATTTTGCGGTAAAAGTATCGTATGTTAGTCGAGGTAACTATATTGTGATAAAATGTTTAGAAAAAGCTGCCAATGCACTGTTGCCAAAATGCTAGGATTTTCTTTCCTCTTGATAGAAGTGTAAAAAGTAAAATGTATTAAAAATGAAGGAGTATCGCTTAAGATGGATATCGGACAGAGACATGTCCTCACCAGCAGCAGACTCAGTCTAGAGTTCTGTGGTTTTGCCTATGAGGTTTTCCTGGTGATTAAGTAAGAGCTCTGACATCATTGCTTACCGCTGTGCCAGTATTATAACCCTGATAGTTAGAGTAAATAAAATTAAGAAAACTGGGTTTGCAATGTGTACCTGCTTTAGGTATGGAGTGAAGATATCACCCATACAAGCTTGAATTACCGCTGTATAGTGTTGATCCCTTGGGATCAAAGGAGGGAATTGTGGGATTCTGACATTTAATCCTATAAAAATACAGGTTGTAAATAGAATATATAAACTTGTCTGTGGTAGTGGAGTTTAGAATGGGTGACCTTGGGCCTGTGTTATGAGAGTTCTGAGAAGGGGGGCTGTAGAAGATGTCCTGTGAAAACATTCCTCAGAAAAAAGGGTTTGCTACAAAAGATAAGATTCTATCCTAGCAAACTCTGTGGAAAAATACAAGCCATGAGCTGAACATGAGTAATTCTAAAGGTTTGATTGGTTTGAATTATACGCCCAGTGATGAACTAACTTTCACTTTACAGTATATAAGCACCACAGTAGCAGAGATGGGGGGTCCACGAGCGAGAGCGTGCACGCGCGAGCGCGCTTCCAGCGTGCTTCCAGAGGACCACAGATGTATTAACCCATTGTGTTATTCTGTAAAGACCTGGAGCTGACACAATAAAGACAAAGTGTTTTAACCATTCGAATTGAATTGAAGAGTATCTTTGATCTACCTCCTTGACCACGAAAAGCAATATATTGATTGCTAACACGCTGGACTTTTCTATGGGGCCTTTCAGCTGTTTTGTTTCCTTGTATGTTGTGAGGTGGAAAAAACCCTTCCTTTCATGTTCTCTGAAGTCATGGCGCTACAATCTGGGTTTCAGAGGCAAACCCTTTATTGTTCGCATCCTATTGAAAGGCAGAATAGCAGGATCCTCTTTCCGAGCTGAATTATATTACGGAGCAGCGGAGTAAGTAGCTTCGCCCTGCAGACAGACATCCTGCCACACGAAAGGGCTGTCTGAGACAACACTGTCATGCTACATTATTCTTCCCACAATATAATGGCATTATTATACTCTATTGTGCAACCATTTCCGTGTCTGACTTGAATTCTCCTCATCAAGTTATTTTTTAACCCCTTAGTGCAGATGGCATATTTGGTAAATCATGGGGGTACTCTGTTTAAGGCTTTATAACTCCAGGTGTGAGCATCACATAAACTTGGTAAATGGCTTAAATGAAACAAAACCGGTGTACCATGTTTTGTACAAACTTAGATTTGTTTATTTTCATAATTTAAGGTCAAAATAAAGTGCCGGAAATGCAAGCAAAACTTTGCAAAAAATTCTAAAACATATATATTTCTTCAAAATACTGAGAGCTACATAAGTGAAACAGGTAAAACTACACATTTCCTGGATCATAAACTCCTTGTCCACAAGCATTCAATAATCGCAGGGTGATATACAGAACTACTAAAGCTCTATGACACAAAATATAAGCAGTGTAGCCAGGTGTACCCAGGGTCTCCAAACCTATCCAAATTGGCTAAAATGTGAATAGCTGTAAATCTTAAACTAATCATACATTGCAGTGCAAAGCAACCGTTTTGACTAATTTAACTCACCTTTTTATCATTTTCATGTGGGAATTATTTTGGATCAGTACAGGGGGGTGGATATCTAGGTGTCCAATAACCTACCCAAAACCTCTCCAAGAAATTATTAAAAAGCCTTTTGTCCTTTATAAAGCATATACATTATCCCTTACGATAACTTAATGGATGAAAACATTGATATTGCACAGTTTCAGTTCAGTGTTTGATGCCTAGTGTGCCATTTTTTCACCATTATCCTTCATATACTGCTTCATCCTGTGCCGTGCCTTCATGGCCAACATGCACTCATCAATGGCACGTTCTTCAGTATGCTCCAAGGATCTGGTCCTGCAGTGGCTTCACTCTGAACAGAGGGCACTGCTGGAGTGGCAGAGGTGGAGGGTCAAGCATGTTATAGGAGCAAATTACATAATGCAGAAGCATTATAACACTGTGGTACACACAGCTAAATATGAAATCATTCACTCTTGTACTTCAGTAAACACTTTATTCTGTATGCTACATTATGTTATTTTTTGTTGCGTGCTCTAGGATGGCATTACTCTGTAGTGTGTTTCACAACTGTTGCTTTTTTATTTTATTTATTTTACATGCATCTTGCACACATCTGGACAGTAAATTTGAATACATATTTTCCATTCCCTAAGTGAAAAGCATCACCCATGGAGATACTAATACCCCATAGAGTACATTATGCACAAAGAAATTACAATACAATAAAATAATATCGGAAAACACTACCAATGTTCTAGCTTCACGGCAAATCGAGGCATAAAAAATAACGTACGACTGAGCAACCAAACAGAACAGCACTAAAATACTCCATTTCATTGTGAATGCTATGAATTCTAACAAAGCAGGCCACCACGAGCCACTACGCGAACGGCACGAACACATGGCATCAATGCATTACATTACATTAGTTATTTGGCAGACGCGTTTATCCAAAGCGACATACAATAAGTGCATATTGAAGGTCATAGACACAATCTACGAAGCAAAGTCAAGAAAGCGCTACTTTCTCACAACGTAGAAGCTATCGCTAGTACTCAACAGAATACAGTCAGCTATACATTCTAAGCAATGAGATAGCTAAACCAAATAAAAAATAAACGGAAAGAACGTACTATATAATTTACCTTATACATGTAGTTATTCAAGGTGGAGTCTGAAAAAGTGTGTTTTCAAATATGTTCAGCATTATTAGCAGGCTAACAGTGGTCTATTACGACCGATGCAAATACAAAAATAACGAACATATAGCACGCAGTGGAAAAACGAATGTATATAATCAAAATATTACAAGCAGTAATACTTACATGTCGAGGATGATATCTTCCCCCTATTGATAGGCACCTCTTCCACAGAATCTATGCTACAGGGATTAGAAGATTCTCTGTTGCTGTCCTCTTCTGATCGACTTCGGGGGAAAACTAGTCACTTCAAAGGTGGCGGTGCGCGCAGTTTTATTGCGTCAAACCAAATGCGTCATCTGCGCATGCCAGCGTAAAATTGTCGCGATATAACAAGTATTGCAGTTACGCTCGCCCTTAAATAGTTAATCCAAGCTTTCAAGTACACATGTAACTTACTTTTGGGGAAGTTTATCGTGCCTTCTATTGGATAAAACCATCGTCGATCAAACCAGAATAAAATTGATAGCGTCACGACTGTGCAATCAGGAAGTAAGTGTTACGCAGAGCTAGTTTCGTTTGTCTAATAGTGTTCCAATGCGCTGTGTATTCTTCAAACGGATTGTCCAAGACAATAAATGACCACGGAATCTTGAAAGGGACATATCTACGCTTAAATCCATGGTAGGATTGCACATGAATTCCATATTTAATCGCAGATATTGATAGTAGAATGGCATTGTATGATTAGAGAATGATTCAACTTGTTTATGTAGGTATTGATTGAGCAGCGATTTGCACCGCTGTATTTGCATAAGGTGGGTTTATCTGGTTGCTATGACGGTATTCTAATATTATATGATGAATACATATATTTATGAACTCCAACATAGACGCTATTGCCCACTATGTCACGCATGGGTAGGTATAGGCTGGGTGGGGAGTGCTTGTTAAATGGACTTGCTACGGAAAGATAGTGACACTTAGAAACTACGCATTGGCCAGAAATCGTCGCGAATCGTCTACCAATAAAGTTAAAATACCGCGTTTGGGTTTTCCACTAATAGTTTGGCTGCAGGAGCAACGCGTGTCTCAGTTGCGTAAAACTGTCTCGCAGGCGAGACAAAATAGACTATCTGCACTAAGTAGTTAACCCCTTAGTGCAGATGGCATATTTGGTAAATCATGGGGGTACTCTGTTTAAGGCTTTATAACTCCAGGTGTGAGCATCACATAAACTTGGTAAATGGCTTAAATGAAACAAAACCGGTGTACCATTTTTTGTACAAACTTAGATTTGTTTATTTTCATAATTTAAGGTCAAAATAAAGTGCCGGAAATGCAAGCAAAACTTTGCTAAAAATGCTACAAAATATATATTTCTTCAAAATACTGAGAGGTACATAAGTGAAACAGGTAAAACTACACATTTCCTGGATCATAAACTCCTTGTCCACAAGCATTCAATAATCGCAGGGTGATATACAGAACTACTAAAGATCTATGACACGAAATGTAAGCAGTGTAGCCTGATGTACCCAGGGTCTCCAAACCTATCCAAATTGGCTAAAATGTGAATAGCTGTAAATCTTAAACTAATCATACATTTCAGTGCAAATCAACCGTTTTGACTCATTTAACTCACCTTTTTATCATTTTCATGTGGGAATTATTTTGGATCAGTACAGGGGGGTGGATATCTAGGTGTCCAATAACCTACCCAAAACCTATCCGAGAAATTATTTAAAAGCCTTTTGTCCTTTATAAAGCATATACATTTTACCTTACGATCATTTAATGGATGAAAACATTGATATTGCACAGTTTCAGTTCAGTGTTTGATGCCAAGTGTGCCATTTTTTCACCATTATCCTTCATATACTGCTTCATCCTGTGCGGTGCCTTCGTGGGCAACATGCACTCATCAATGGCACGGTCTTCAGTATGCTGGAAGGATCTGGTCCTGCAGTGGCTTCACTCTGAACAGTAGAGGGCACTGCTGGAGTGGCAGAGGTGGAGGGTCAAGCATGTTATAGGAACAAATTACATAATGCAGAAGCATTATAACACTGTGGTACACACAGCTAAATATGAAATCATTCACTCTTGTACTTCAGTAAACACTTTCTTCTGTATGCTACATTATGTTATATTTTGTTGCGTGCTCTAGGATGGCATTACTCTGTAGTGTGTTTCACAACTGTTGCTTATTGATTTTATTTATTTATTTTACATTCATCTTGCACACATCTGGACACAGTACATTTGAATACATATTTTCCATTCCCTAAGTGAAAAGCATCACCCATGGATATACTAATACCCCATAGAGTACATTATGCACAAAGAAATTACAATACAATACAATAATATCGGAAAACACTACCAATGTTCTAGCTTCACGGCAAATCGAGGCATAAAATAAACTCCTCAAAAAAAGTTTGGAAACGTTATTTCGGTCGATTATTCCTCCCCTTTAATAATACCAATTGGTATTGTATTTTATATCGTTGGAAAGCCTGATTAGTCACCTTTACAACGAGGTACAACTTGTAAGGATCATGCATTCGTGGAATGAGCAACACAGCTAACCGTGTGGGTAGCGGGCCAAAAAAATGTGCCTAAATGCCCTGCAATATTCTTCTGTTGGTATTCACTCTCGTTTTGAGCTTCAAGTGCTGGCAGGTGTATGCCAGTGGGATGGAATGGGATGCCATCCCACAGCAGTGTGTGACCAGGCTGGTGACCAGCATGAGGAGGAGGTGCCAAGCTGTTGTGGCTGCGTATGGATCTTCCACACGCTACTGAGGTCCCTGACAGTGTAAAATGAATAAAGTGTAAAAATGGCCAATATGTGTTGTTTTTTCCTTATTACTGTGGGAGAGTGCAATCATCCAGTCCACCAAGCAACTCAAAACGAGAGTGAATACCAACAGAAGAATATTGCAGGGGATTTTGGCACATTTTGTTGGGCCGCTACCCACACGGTTAGCTGTGTTGCTCATTCCACGAATGCATGATCCTTACAAGTTGTACCTCGTTGTAAAGGTGACTAATCAGGCTTTCCAACGATATAAAATACAATACCAATTGGTATTATTAAAGGGGAGGAATAATCAACCGAAATAACGTTTCCGAACTTTTTTTGAGGAGTTTATAACTTACGACTGAGCAACCAAACAGAACAGCGCTAAAATACGCAATTTCATTGTGAATGCTATGAATTCTAACAAAGCAGGCCACCACGAGCCACTACGGGAACGTCACGAACACAATAGTATCAATACATTACAGTTATTTGGCAGACGCGTTTATCCAAAGCGACGTACAATAAGTGCATATTGAAGGTCATAGACACAATCTACGAAGCTAAGTCACGAAAGCGCTACTTTCTCACAACATAGAAGCTATCGCTAGTCATCAACCGAATACAGTCAGCTATACATTCTAAGCTATGAGATAGCTAAACCAAATAGAAAATAACAAATAAACGGAAAGAACGTACTATATAATTTGCCGTATACATGTAGTTATTCAAGGTGGAGTCTGAAAAAGTGTGTTTGCAAATATGTTCAGCATTATTAGCAGGCTAACAGTGGTCTATTACGACCGATGCAAATACAAAAATATAGCACGCAGTGGAAAAACGAATGTATATACTCAAAATATTACAAGCAGTAATACTTACATGTCGAGGAGGATATCTTCCCCATATTGATAGGCACCTCTTCCACAGAATCTATGCTACAGGGATTAGAAGAATCTCTGTTGTTGTCCTCTTCTGACCGACTTCGGGGGAAAAGTACTAAAAAGTCTCTTCAAAGTTGCGCGCCGTTTTATTGCGTAAGACCAACTGCGTCATACCAAACGCGTCAAACCAAATGCGTCATCTGCGCATGCCCGCGTAAAGTTGTCGTGATATAACAAGTATTGCAGTTACGCTCGCCCTTAAATAGTTAATCCAAGCTTTCAATTACACATGTAAATAACTTTTGGGAAGCTTGTCGTGCCTTCTATTGGATAAAACAATTGTCGATCAAACCAGAATAAAATTGAAAGCGTCACAGCAGTGCTATCAGGGAGGGGGGGTTACGCAGAGATAGTTTCGTTTGTCTAATAGTGTTCCAATGCGCTGTGTATTTTTCAAACGGATTGTCCAAGACAATAAATGACCACGGAATCTTGAAAGGGACATATCTACGCTTAAATCCACGGGAGGATTGCACACGAATTCCATATTTAATAGCAGATATTGATAGTAGAATGGCATTGTATGATTTCACTTGTTTATGTCGGTATTGATTGAGCAGCGATTTGCACCGCTGTATTTGCATACGGTCGGGCTATTGGTGGGTTTATCTGGTTGCTGGACGGAATTCTGATATTATATGATGAATACATATATTTATGAACTCCCAACATAGACGCTATTGCCCACTATGTCACGCATGGGTAGGTATAGGCTGGGTGGGGAGTGCTTGTTAAATGGACTTGCTACGGAAAGATAGTGACACTTAGAAACTACGCATTGGCCAGAAATCGTCGCGAATCGTCTACCAATAAAGTTAAAATACCGCGTTTGGGTTTTCCACTAATAGTTTGGCTGCAGGAGCAACGCGTGTCTCAGTTGCGTAAAACTGTCTCGCAGGCGAGAAAAAATAGACTATCTGCACTAAGTAGTTACGCTTGTAGCCACCGATGCGTTTGCCTGCCACAATATTGAGGCCAATGGGTCAACCTGTGTCATTATGGCGGGGAGCGGAGGGAGTGAGACAACTGGTAAGGAACGGCGAAGGCTGTTCTTCCTCCCTCTTTTTTAATTTAGTAAAATAAAAAAATAAAAAAGTTGCAGGTGGTATTTTAGCACAAAAATATAATTTTGGAAGGTTACACTCGTACACTCATAGCTATATCTTGATACTAAACACAGAAGGCCTGGTCATGGTATTTGTTTTTCACAATTAATTTAGTAGCGTTATTAGTTTTCCGTCTGCTAAAATATTTTGCACATGTTAAAGGTCTTAGTAAATTGGGCCCGGAATGTCTTATAAAATGCATCAAATTAACGTATCACTTAACTGAGAAATGAGCAGCGTGCTAATTCTGTTTTAAACTCAAATGCAAAATCAGAACTTTTCTCCAGCTGCTGCCACCCACATCATGTTTGCTCGCACAACCTCTACATCATTTATTGATTCATTCCGCCTGCCTTGGAATGAACAATTGAATAACTGACATCTTTTCAAATTGGCTCAGTACCTTTCCTCCCACATATGTGACTTCAACACATTTATTCATGCCTTTAAAATTCTCTATTTTGTGTCCCGAGAGCTCTGTGTGTTGCCTTTGTTTACATACTTTGTATTTAATTCTGTGTGTTTCTTTTATCCCCCAAAGTGAAACAGTTGAATTCAATTAGCCCATTTAAAGTTGCTTTTGGACTGTCGAGCCATGTGCGTTATAGTTCAGTCCATAAGTATTTGGACAGTGACACTATGTTTGTTGTTTTGGCTCTGTACTCCAGCACATTGGATTTGAAGTAAAATAATGTAGTTAAAATGCAGACTGTCAGCTTTAATTTCAGGGTATTTACACCCATGTTGGGCCGTCCATGTAGGAATTACAGCCCTTTTCATGCACATAGTTATCCCATTTTTTGTTGCCAAAGCAGTAAATATTGTGTCACTGTCCAAATAATTAATTAATGCCGCTGTTATCTGACATATATGCCTTTTGCATATGATTGAATCTGTATTTGAATCTGAGGTCAATGTGCATTCACATGGGGACTCATAGCTCTGTTGAATCTGTATTTGAATCGGAGGTCAATGTGCATTCACATGGGGACTCATAGCTCTGTTGAATCTGTATTTGAATCGGAGGTCAGTGTGCATTCACATGGGGACTCATAGCTCTGTTGAATCTGTATTTGAATCGGAGGTCAGTGTGCATTCACATGGGGACTCATAGCTCTGTTGAATCTGTATTTGAATCGGAGGTCAGTGTGCATTCACATGGGGACTCATAGCTCTGTTGAATCTGTATTTGAATCGGAGGTCAGTGTGCATTCACATGGGGACTCATAGCTCTGTTGAATCTGTATTTGAATCGGAGGTCAGTGTGCATTCACATGGGGACTCATAGCTCTGTTGAATCTGTATTTGAATCGGAGGTCAGTGTGCATTCACATGGGGACTCATAGCTCTGTTGAATCTGTATTTGAATCTGAGGTCAATGTGCATTCACATGGGGACTCATAGCTCTGTTGAATCTGTATTTGAATCTGAGGTCAGTGTGCATTCACATGGGGACTCATAGCTCTGTTGAATCTATTTGAATCGGAGGTCAGTGTGCATTCACATGGGGACTCATAGCTCTGTTGAATCTGTATTTGAATCGGAGGTCAGTGTGCATTCACATGGGGACTCATAGCTCTGTTGAATCTGTATTTGAATCGGAGGTCAGTGTGCATTCACATGGGGACTCATAGCTCTGTTGAATCTGTATTTGAATCGGAGGTCAGTGTGCATTCACATGGGGACTCATAGCTCTGTTGAATCTGTATTTGAATCTGAGGTCAGTGTGCATTCACATGGGGACTCATAGCTCTGTTGAATCTGTATTTGAATCAGAGGTCAGTGTGCATTCATATGGGGACTCATATTCACATGGGGGCTCATAGCTCTGTTGGGTCGTGGAGCTGCTCTATGACATTGATGGTACTCAAGCAGCTCCCTCAATGAGAGACTAGCTTTTGCTCACAATGGATCAGTCCATCACAGAGAGGCAATGGGTTATACATGCAGATGGTCCAATGTGAATTGGGGCTAAATGTAGAAGTTTTTGATCAGTTCTTTGGAGCGAGTTTTCTCTAGAAGGCAGAGATGGCTGTCCTGTGAATATCTATTTGAACACCCTCTGAACATTTTTAGTGAGAAATTTTATTATTATTATTTTTTGTTCAAATTAACAGTGGATTTTCCTGAATTGTGATAAGACTATATTTTGCTCTTAAGCTGGTGCTCATATTATGGAAGAGATGGAGATACATGTTTAAAATGGGGGGAACAAGATGGCCACCTTTAGACATACTGTAGGTAGTCGCTACACTAAACAAATCTAATGAATCAATGTACTTGTATTATTTAAAATCAAGGACAAAGTGCAATGCAGTTGATATTTGTGCAATTATTTTATTTATTTATTGTTATTACACCCCCCACCCCCTCCACACACACACACACACACACACACACACACACACACACACATTAGTTCATTGGTAAAAACAAAGGCTCAGGAAACCTTGAGAGAGGATTAAGACAGACTTAATGAGAATTAATGAACTAATTATTTATTTATTTATGTATTTATATGATTATGTTGAATGTTACCTGTGTGTTAGTGTTGATAAGACATCATAAAATCTGACTTTTCCAATAACTACTTTAATTAGTTATTTGATGTTTATATAGTTGGCTTTTATTACTTTCCTAAGACCACTGTAGGTGTGATTTTGTGCTTTTTGGCCTTGGACAGCTATCATATGAGCTGTTACTCATTCATCTTTATGTTCATCTTTATCTTACAGTCTGCTCTTTAACATCACATTCATCGTTTCATTTTGAATTCAACGGACTGGAGTTCAGAGCCAAAACAACAAAAATTGTGTCACTGTCCAAATACGTACAGACGGCACTGTAGATGTATTACAGTTATTCATAAAACCAAAAGCTCACTCTTCGACACGAACACCCGAGGAAGAAGCAGGACATCCAGTGTTAATGTCACTCCAGTGTATATTACATACTCGTCCTTATCCGTCAATGTAAAGAGTTGAAAGGACATTTAAGAAAGGAAGGAAAAAAAAAAGTAGTGGTGATAAAGACAATGGTCGTGCAACAGAAATTCTATTTTGAAAGTCTATTTGAAATTATAATTTTAACTTTTTTGCACCAGCAGTTTTGTGCCACAGTTTGTGGTGCCATTATATTGACAGAGGTAATTGACTGTTTTTTTAAAGATCTCACAGCGATGTGCCATGCAGGCTTCCTTTTTTGTATTGTATGATGCCTTTTGTGCGGCTAGATTACAGTGGTCCATTTACTTTCATATGCAATCATAAATGAATATACACTATTATTTTGGAACAGCCCAAGGCTGGTCAGAAACAATTTTATGTTATTTCACTCTTTTCATGTACAATGCACATCTGAATTGCTCTTGGAATAGAATAAGCCTCCAGCTGAGTGTATGATAAGGCTATGTGATTTAAACATTTTTAGGAGGAGAATGCAACAGAATTTCAATCTCAGAGGATTGTGCTATGACAAAAAAAAGGAGGGAAAATAAAAAGTTTTGATTAACTTTTCGTCAAACTTTCCCTGCGTAAATTGTGAGGAACAGAATCTGGAATAAAATATGACTTTTTTTTTTTAGAGGAAAGATTAGAATTCACATGAGGTCCCATTAATAATGCTGTCACCACTGTTCTCTCTCTTAATAAGGTGCAAAAGGTCTGTGTGATCAAAAATAACCAGGAATAAATCAGTAAAGGCATTATACATTTTGTTGGTTTTGTTCTATGAAGCGGCAGGAACAATAACAACAATCATATCGAGCAGCTGTCGTGGAGCGCGCCCTCCTTCCCTTATCTCCACGCTTAGTACTCCTTCCCTTATCTCCGCGCTTAGTATTCTGTTTTTTCATCTACCTGTAAATCTATCGTATTTTTCTGTGTTCCGCTACGGGTTTTGCTTTCGCCTCGGTGATTAGTGAGTTCATCTGTCCTGCATTTCCTCTCACTACTTATGTCCCGCTTCCTCCTTTTCTCGTCGCTTCCATGTTATTTCACATAACATTTTAGCCAGTAAAGGTATAGGAAGTTGTGCTGCTATCGACCGCTTTGCTTCTCAACGCGGGACTTGTTAGCAGTACAATTTAGTAAAAGTATAGTGCGCTCTTTCGCTCTTTTATTTCAGAGCAGAGGTTTTGGTTTCTTTGTTTTCCACTCAAACCTACGAGTGTTCTTTTGTTTTTCTCCTTCCTTTGTTTTGTTCACTCCAATACGGGAGTTAGATAAGTGTTACATTCTAGCGGGTAAAGGTATAGGAGTTGTGCGTGCTATCGACCGCTTTACTTCTCTACACGGTTCTTGTTAGCAGTACAATTTAGAACATGTAAAGTGCGCTCTTTCGCTCTTTTATTTCAGAGCAGAGTTTTTTAAATATTATTTATTTATTTATTTTTTTCCCTCTCAAATCTACGAGTGTTCTCACCCTAAGATTTAGGGTTATTTTTATTTTTTATCCGTCCTCTCTTTTTGTTCACTCCACAACGGGAGTTAGATAAGCATGACTGCTTATTTTCTTTTGTTTTGCTCGGATATCGAGCTCCTCGCTTTTTATTGCGAGGTTATTTGTGTTCTCCTTATTTTCCCCACCACTACGGATTATTGTCCATCTTAGTGGTGTTCGTTGAACACTTTAAGAGTCCTTATCTGTCGCACCTGGACCTCCAATATTTCCTCCGTGTCTCTGGCATAGAGATCCCCAGCTTCATATTAATGTAGTCTTGCACCGGAACCTTTAGTATGTGAAGCCATAAACATAAACTCATAAAAATATATTCAATATTGGGAAGAGAAAAATAATACATAAATCAATACCAACTAAACGCCAATAGTCAGTGTTATTTATTGCATGGTTTGACCCATGCTGAGACCCATACTTTTATCAGGGCATTATGGGATTGATTGACCTTGAGACTGTACTGTAACTAGACATTAAACATGGACACCTGCTGTACTCTGTCTCCATCCCAGACATTACTATAAATGTAATATTCACCATTATGGCCATATAATAGTCAGTGTTTCCAAATAATTTCCTTTGTTGGAAAGTGCTTTAAAGAGGGAATGTGTGTTGTCATTGCAATCATGCTGTCATCTATTTTCCTGTTCCCACTACCACCCAAACCTTTACTCTTAATCATTTTCTACCATTATGAATCCACACTGGTGTGTGGGGTTCTTACAGTGGCAATGACAATGATCACAAAACTAGTTTGTTTTTTGTTAACGGAAGGTTTATTTTGCCATTTTTAGTGGGTAACTACTATGACATACATAATTGTTTGTTTATGAGGCTGTGCATTAGAGCCAATTGTGTATAAAACGCTGATTTGTCTTTCTTATTCTCATTCTTTTGGCATCTACCTCATGCATTCATAACCCATATTAAGTCTCATCTTAATCCACAAGAGCAAAATATTATCTTATGATATTCACCCAGACAGTGGTATAACTATAATTATCTGTAGTCACAGTAATACTTCATTATAAAGCCTTAGCAGGTCAAAATTGGTTGCAATAAGTATGTAAACAACATATCAGTCATATTTATTTAAATATTTTCCCATCTGCTTGTCCATTACTTATGAAAGAAAGTAACAGATGGCATGTGAAAATAATTTAACTTCCCATATTAACCAGATAAATTCTATATTTTCTCAAACCAAAAACTGTGAGCATTTATGATCATTAAAGAATGAAAGACTCTGTATATGCATTAGGTAAATTGTTTTGCCATAATCAGTCGTTAAGCGTTCACTCAACAATTAGCGTAAGCAATGCATTAGTAAATTATATTGTTAATTTTTTTGCACTGCCTACTTTTATTAATGCACTGCATATCAGCTGAGTAAAGCATACATTCCAGATATAATCCTTTCTGGATATTGTGACCTGTTGGACATAGGTTCAAATCCTATATGGAGATCAAAATGTCACATGACGTATCTCTTGTTGCCCCAATTGTTACATGGCAGCTCCTGTTACATGGTATTGGCATCGTGTAGCCCTGCCATAGGCATGGGTGGTCTGGGGTGAATGCCCACCTAGGTAGTTCTAGCTCACCTAAATGTATGTAGGCCAAACTACATGTACATTACTGGCCTTTAGCTGATGCTCTTATCCATAGCAACTTACACAACTTCTTGCATTTTCGGGTGTACATTTATACAGCTGGGATTTTGCTGACGCAATTGAAGTTAAGTACTTTGCTTAAGGATACAACGCCTGATAAGCCTTATACTACGTGGGAGTCGAACCTTTAACCTGCAATCCTTACCGGTTATACTAGACCTCTGCCCCAGTGTATATGAATACTTCTGGCTGCACTGCTCTTGTGTAGTCTCCCTCGTCTCAAACGGAGGGATAAACAAAAAAAATAATTAAGAAAACCTGTTAAAAAGGTAAATAAATAACGAAAAATTCCACACGGGCTATTGCTGATGTCCAATTACATTTTTCTTAATTGTTCATGGAAAATTAAATGTAGGCATACAAATTAATTACCAAAAGTACATGGTGTAGAATTTTAATCTTTGTAAGATTTGTAAGTGGCTGCCAAGCAAATTAACATTATATGAAATAATGTACTTAAATTCATAACCCATGTTTTTATTCAGCTCAAACCCTGGCCATGGTCAACAAGTTTTTATTACATTTCATGTCACCAATACTTTTTTTTTATTAGCTGAACTGATAATAATAGTCTTGTCAAATGTCTAATGTAATTTAACATTAACTTTACATAAAAATTTAAGATCACTAAACTTGCCAAGATTTTCATAGAAAAAATGACCAATATTTGCATGCTCATGAAGCAAATTTAAGGGCTAACATTTATTGAATCCAGGCCAAAAGTAAAATAAATGGCAAAAAGCAAATACACTGCTGGAAACCATAATGTGCAGAGATGGAGATAGAGGTCAGGGAGATTGGAGCCCATGCCCTTTTGAGTTGTCACTCAAAAAAGTTCCCCCCTGGATATGTTATTTTTTTCCCCTTTGTTTTACTTTTTTTTCAGTTCCATCTTTATCATTAAAAAGAGGGCACCACAGAAAGAGGGCCCCCACTTTAAAAAAAAAAAAGGACCCCCTCCCCACCAACACACACGTCAACCTTTTTCACCTCATTCCTTATCAACCTATTGTGTCATCACAGCACAAACACACTGCTGTCGGTGTTGAGTTCAGTTGTCTTGTATTTCCTGTTTCCTGATTTCCTGTTTGTGTCACTCAATAAAAGGGGTGACACGGACAGATGTCACTTCACGTTTGTTGTAAACAGTAGCAATGGGGGAGGACAGACATCCAGGTATTTTACCCAGCAGTCCCCACAGCAAGCTATCAAGCGCTCATGTAGGCAGTCTGAGCATGAGACCTGCTGAAGAATGAATGGCTTTCTATAGAGTGATCGAATAAAGGGACTGAATTTAATCTAGCAAGACAAATGGCCTATCTCCTTCATATTTCATAAAGAACTGGATCTGTTGCATTGTATGTTTTCGGATAAATCTCTATAAGTGCCAGTTAGACTACTAGCAAGAATCAAAGACCTACAGGCGGCGCCTCTTTCCGCTAGGCACAGAAATGCCGTTGCTTTTGGGATGGCAGACGGCGGGTGGTTAAGGGGTGGGGGTGCCACTTTTTTTTCTCAGCCCCTGTCCCCCAAAAAGTCTGCAGGCATCCCTGTTTGAAAGGATTAATTGGAAAACTAAATGTATCCTCTAATAATTTTTTATGTTATTCACAAATAGCCCCCTTTTTATTCAAGGCTGTTTAAATGGATAAGATTCCAGCAGCATAGTGTTTTTTTCTTTCTTTTCTGGACTCTCCTTTAATGTACAAAAGCACTGTCCCAAGTTTCTGTCTCCAACAACCCTGCCTGTAGCTATTACTGTGCTTCACTGCCCAAGCTCAATATAATTTATAATTTCTTTTCCATCCTATTCTGGCAGTAGTACAAGTAACGCTAAATATAACCCATTCAATATAATGCTAAATATAACCCATTAAATATAATGCTAAATATAACCCATTAAATATAATGCTAAATATAACCCATTAAATATAATGCTAAATATAACCCATTAAATATAATGCTAAATATAACCCATTAAATATAATGCTAAATATAACCCATTAAATATAATGCTAAATATAACCCATTAAATATAATGCTAAATATAACCCATTAAATATAATGCTAAATATAACCCATTAAATATAATGCTAAATATAACCCATTAAATATAATGCTAAATATAACCCATTAAATATAATGCTAAATATAACCCATTAAATATAATGCTAAATATAACCCATTAAATATAATGCTAAATATAACCCATTAAATATAATGCTAAATATAACCCATTAAATATAATGCTAAATATAACCCATTAAATATAATGCTAAATATAACCCATTAAATATAATGCTAAATATAACCCATTAAATATAATGCTAAATATAACCCATTAAATATAATGCTAAATATAACCCATTAAATATAATGCTAAATATAACCCATTAAATATAACGCTAAATATAACCCATTAAATATAATGCTAAATATAACCCATTAAATATAACGCTAAATATAACCCATTAAATATAACGCTAAATATAACCCATTAAATATAATGCTAAATATAACCCGTGCACTATGTGGCACAAGTTCAGTTCTGTTGCCAATGTATCAGAAACATGTTAGGTACAGATTTAACTGAAACCTATAAGGTAACAATAAGCAGTTACAACCATATACCATAGTGTCATCTTCTGCCTTCTTGTCGCTCTGCTCTTACTAAAGGTTATTCCTTTATTTCTGTCAGGACAACTCACGTATTCAGATAACATGTTTTAATGAATGAATGTGCTGAATAATTATGTTTGGGTTGGCGCTGAATGGATCTGCTTTAGGTACTATACTCTGGAGCACGGGCATCCCCCCCGTTCAACAGGAGATGAGCAGAAACCCCCCCCAGTACCAAAGCACATCCACACAGGAGGGAACTGGGGTGGTGGAGGGTGATCGCAAATTTTGACGCAGAAACGCCAATGCAAACGAGGGGCAGCGACACAAATGAGCAGCAAAGAGAGGTCTGATTCTCCATTTAAAAAAGAGCACTGCACTACAGGTGTGTGCATGTGATTGGTTTAAAAGGAGCACTGCACTACAGGTGTGTGCATGTGATTGGTTTAAAAGGAGCACTGCACTACAGGTGTGTGCATGTGATTGGTTTAAAAGGAGCACTGCACTACAGGTGTGTGCATGTGATTGGTTTAAAAGGAGCACTGCACGAGAGGTGTGTGCATGTGATTGGTTTAAAAGGACCGCTGCACTAGAGGTGTGTGCATGTGATTGGTTTAAAAGGAGGACTGCACTAGAGGTGTGTGCATGTGATTGATTGATTATGAGGCGCGAGATTGCTAGCCGACCAGCAAGAGTTTCCTGACAGAACTTGCTATGCACACTTGGTTCGCGATGCTCGTTTGTGCGACACAAGAATTGACTGAACAATTTGGCGAAGCAAGAGGTGCCCAGTTTAGCCCAGTTGTGCATAAATATTACCCAGAATAATCCCGTTTCACCTCTCGGTTAACAAAAGAGAGTGACGCAACAAAAAGGAGATGTTTATGATTATTGAAAATTGCTATAAATTAAAGGTAATTTTCTCCAAATGAGACTTTTGTTTCCAAAGCAGCAGTTTCTCATAGAACAGCAGAGGGATGAAAAGACTGGCTCCGTGCTGCTGCATTTGCGCTGCACAATAACAGCATGGTTTTACTGGAGGGCAGAAAGAGAAATGTAAAGGCTTTGAGTATGCGACACAGCCGGGAGCTTCTCATTCCATATTAACGATCAGACTCTTTCATTTATATGGAATCACTAATTAGTCTTTCAAATGAAGTTTTTTTTAAAAAGTGTCATTTAAAAATAAAGAGAATGAGGTCACAGATTTTTCACTGTCAGATGAGTCTGTAGATTGTTGAGGGGGGGGGGGGGGGGGGGATAAAAGCGATATCTCAGTATAAGTTTAATTGCTGGTTCTTCTTCTTGTTTGGTAACAATGGTGCACATTGTTGTAGGCAAACACAAATGCATCATAAAAATGTTAATGCCTGTATTATTCTTTTTGTGGAAGTGACTCGTGTAATGAGTCAGTCCTGCCTGCGCTGACCATTGCCTAGTACAACAAGGACCACAATGGAAATAAGATCTGACTGTGCAGCTCAGCTGGGGGACTGCAGAGTGACTGTGCAGCTCAGCTGGGGGGCTACAGAGTGACTGTGCAGCTCAGCTGTGGGATTGCAGAGTGACTGTGCAGCTCAGCTGTGGGACTGCAGAGTGACTGTGCAGCTCAGCTGTGGGATTGCAGAGTGACTGTGCAGCTCAGCTGTGAGACTGCATAGTGACTGTGCAGCTCAGCTGGGGACTGCATAGTGACTGTGCAGCTCAGCTGTGGGACTGCAGAGTGACTGTGCTGCTGAGCTGTGGGACTGCAGAGTGACTGTGCTGCTGAGCTGTGGGACTGCAGAGTGACTGTGCAGCTCAGCTGTGGGACTGCAGAGTGACTGTGCAGCTCAGCTGTGGGATTGCAGAGTGACTGTGCAGCTCAGCTGTGGGACTGCAGAGTGACTGTTGCATTGTAGGTGCTCTTCCAGAATGAATGAAGCGTATGTTTTTTTGTAGTGAAGGGATGCGATTCAAATCCGTTTGAACATTACAAACAGTAAACATTGAATGCAAAGACACATTACAAATTTCCATAAAAACCGGTAAGAGAATGTAACGCAATGTACTTCATTTTCATGACAGCAAAGAGAAATGCCTTCTGGTACAGATTGAAGATAACTCTGTAGATTCGGGCTGAGCGAGGAAATCACTGAACTATTGTTATTGAACTGAATGACATTACTGTGGCCTATTCTGTTTATTAGGTATATTAATAACCTTTGCGTCATCTTCCACTTGAGAGTGCCTTGTTGAAATAGACACATCTGGTAGAAATGATTGCAAGCAAAGGCCTAACGGTGCCCACTGAATGGATCAAAGGCAATGTGTTCATCTTAGAGAACACCAAAGCCCTTCAAAAGCACTGATATTTATCCATGATGGGTGACTATTTATGGCTTGAAAGGGATACTTCTTGCCTGAGGAAGCTTTACCAATGGGAGAGGGGAAATGTATAAAGTGTAGTTGAATAATACAGAAAACACCTGCTGTCATGGTGAAATTACAGTAGCATACATTTCTCTTGGATATCGGAGAATTACTCCTTAGCAAAATCATAGCAGGCTGTAAACAAAATGGATTCTGTATTACGTTCGCTTCTTTGCACAATATGAAGTTATTTTGCTAGTAAAAGGAGCAAAGGAAGAAAGATTATGGTTCATGTTTATTGATTGTATGTGGAGCCAATGCCATCACACATACAGCATGTCCATATTTTCTCCACACATTTCTGCTTCAGTTCAGTCTATGGGAAATAAAGCCTTTTCGTTTCCAGGGCAAGTCAGCTGTCAAATGCGTATTTGGAGCAGAGTGCTGACTCCAGCAGAATTAGAAATCTGAGACAGGATTAATTAGATCATTAAACATGTATTTGCTGTCTAATTAACATATTCCTTTGATGGCACAGCCTTAATGGGTAATGCGCTCAGAGATTACATTACTACTGCTCGCCTCTCTCTGCTTTGATTGGCTTGGTGATTTAAAGTTTCTGCTGTTAACACTGAAATTGCCAGTCAGTCGGTTTGACAGGGTGTCATTGCTCAAGTGTAAATTTCTCGAAAATAATTCAAAAGGCTACTGTGTAAACTTTTAAAACCAAATAACAGTAGTGGAAGTTCAACAGAATTGTTTTAATTGGATTTTTAAACACAAATTTAGAGCATAGATTGCTCGTGGACATGGCTTTTGTAGATATGGATGTTTTGGAGTATTTGACTCAGAAACCAGCTTTACTGTCTTAATGAGCAGCCATCGACTGAAGCCCAATAATTAGACACAGATAGTGATCATTTGTGCAGTGGTCATTTGGGAATCTTTGATTGCATTTAGCAGAGGAAATCTTTCCATTTTCAGGCTATAGTGTCATGTGACTTATTTGCTTTATTTCCATCGTATTGCTTAATTAAGCCAGTGAAAGTCTTCTCTGGCCTAATTTCTAACTTCCTAATTATCCCCTTCTAAGTAATGATTAAACATATGTAATCATTTGTAAAGTGTACTGGGTTGTTTCTATAAGAATATACATTGAAATTTGTTCTGTTAAATAATCTATTTGTTCCAATTTCACAAGGGTATGAATGTGTTGACTACATATGCATGCTTTGAATTTAATTTTAAGCATGAAACACAATGTCCTTTTTTTTACCTTAAGGCTCACAAAGTCACGACAGTTTAATTTCCTGTGCTTATAATGTAAACATCGCCGAGCTTTATGTTTCCTCTCTGTCCCTGTTTCCATAAATCTGCAATGTGGCAATGATAGTAATCCAATTTTCTTCAACCCCAGTCGTCAGTCATTATGATCAATCACAGAATGTGATATGCAAATTCCCTCAGCCTCTCAGTGAAAACCAGTCATTTGCAATGTTTTTAGAAAATAAATAAATACGATAGTCTTTCCTGAATCATACCAATGAGTGCAATACTAGTCATTATTATGGAATTGAAAACATTTTCCCCGATGCGTAGTTCATCAAATATTCACGTATTCATCAATCATGGTCATGATGTCAATAAAATGCTATGTTATCATTGCTCTAGATAAGAGGATCGATCAAATGCATTAATGGATGAAGGGAAAGAAATGATAACCAAGAATAATCACAAATAAAAGGCAGTACACTGACGCAAAGACAATGTGATTATAGAATAAATATTCTCAGATGTGTATTGGAAGCATTTTCAGCAGACAGGAGTCGCAACATTTTTCGGGAATTATTGGAGGACTGACGCGCACACACACACACACATGCACACACACACACACACACACACACACACACACATACACACCAGTGCTTGAGAAAAAAGATAAGTTTAAATCCATCGTAAGATACGTGAATGATTTTGGTAAAATAAAATAAAATAAAATAAAATAAATAAATAAATAATGTGGGTAGAAAATATAAAAAATAAGCCAAATGTCATGGTTCGCCAAATGTCATGGTTCGCCAAATGTCATGGTTCGTGGGTTTGAATTTTTTTTCCCGTTGCGGTTCTCATCCTGGTTTCCCGATTGAGAATCTATCAGATTTTTTCCACGTTCCGTTCCGGAGTTTGCTTTCCCTCACTCATCATTGTTTTCACCTGTGCTTCTACCTGTGGGGTATTTAAGTTCCTCACTTCCGCTTCCCCGGTGCTTCTTTGTCATTCGACATTGCATTGAGCCAGGTATAGCCAGGTACTAGCGACCTTGTGATATTAAACGCTGTTTATGTTCACGAGGGACTTGCTATTTATTTATTTTCAGCTATAGGTATTATTCCTCTTGTTAGCATTCTGCGCTATTTATTTTACTCTTTGCTGTTCTCACTGAGACAGTTTTTTTTTGTTGGTTTCATTTTTATTTGACCTTCTCTGGCCGTCTTCTCTTACGTGCTGAAGGTGTTCTTTTCTTTTCTAAGTCTTCCGGTTTAGCTCCAGTATTGCGCTCGGGAGACTTAGTTTGGTTTTCACTCGTGTATTCGAGTTCGCGCTATTTTCATGGGTTGATTTTCTCTTGGCTGTTTATCTACAAGGAATTATTTTCCTGTCTTTTCTTTCTGGAGATATTTTAGTTAATTCTCCCTTATTGGTCTTGCGTGAGTGACTTGTTCTGATTCCCCTACCTTCGCGTTTGATTATCCGCTACTGGAAACCATCACACCAAAGCATCATTTTGATGTTGGATGTTGTTGCTTTAGTGCCATTATTATAGTGTTGAATTATAGCTGAGCCCAGGGAGAGGGAATTCAAAAGAGCCTTTTCTGATGCATCCTCCACAGAGACCTCCCCTGTACCCGTCTGCAGCTTGCCAGGCAAATTGTAATCATCTCCAAAAACACATCCTTTTTTACATCCAATGTTTAGTCCATAATTTATGAGCTGCAGCTCATGTTTACTGTACCTGGACAACCTTTGAGGTCTAAGAATCAGGCTCAAAATTCTACAATGATCTGTGAATTTAATCAGCATTATGAGCTTTTTTTCTCAGCCATGGGGATTATCTACCTAATAAACTATTGATAGCTGCTTATCTACCTGCAGATGTGTGGTCGGTGAAACTCTTATCAATCAGACACATGCTGTTGCACATTTAACTAAAGCATGGCAAGAGATTGGTATTTTAATAGATTTCCCATCATGTGCCATCATGTGCTTCCTAAATTAACTGCTTATCTATGCCATATGTCAATACTATATATTATTCCATGTAGTAAAATCTGTCCATTTGTTTTTATTAGAAACTCCCCAGGATTGCTTTTTTTTTTTTTTTGTTGAAGTTATGGTTAGAAGTTCTAATACAATAAAATGTAGTTTTTACAAAATCATATGAATCACACTATCTGTTAACATGAAATAGAAATACAGTTAAAAAATTTATTTCTAACCACGAAGGTTCTTTGTTCGACCACCAGACGCAGAAATGCTGATGTGCCTTTGGGAAACACATGAATTGTTGGAGGAAATATAACATAAAAATCGAACCCAGGTTCAGTCTACATACAAAGTTGCGGTAATTTTCTTGATTTGTTAGACATGTTATATGACTTGAGTAAGGTTCAACACTTGGCTACTGCTCTACCATGAAGGGAGACGGAACCCAGTGCAGTGAAAGGTGAGAATAACAATTTAAATGCCCTAAGGAGCCAACGTTTCAGGAGATGTAGCTTTAGATTCCGATACAGATCACGTCCTATGCATCACTGCTCGAATATCAAGGTGGCGTAGCTCCAAGCGTGTTAATGACACTATTAGCACAGCGCTAATGTATTCGAAGCCATAAAGAACTCATCTTTGTAATGTGCGCTCGTTACTTTGGATGCTGTTCACGTCGCACGTGGGTTTCTGAAGCCAAGCGGATGTTTGGTTTGAGGTAAATTGCATAAAAATCAAAACACTGATGTTTGTAGTATGAGCCAGAATTGGATCTTGCCTGGGGATGCACACCTGGTCGTTAGCATACTTCTGGGATGTAAAACACAAAGGTTCATTGGAAAATTATATTGGAAGAATTACTCCTGGATGAGCAATACTATATTATATCCACAACTTGTGTGAGCCAAAGCTGAGATACTGAGAAAAAAACTTTCTTTTAGTGAAAATTAAGCCCAGTAAAATTTTGTTTAATCTAGTTCTTCCCTCAGTTAACCCACTAAAAAGTCACCACAGCCTTTTCAGTATGTCAAAGTACATACTCAAAGTACATACTCTGTCAGTCAATGTAAGTAAGATTAAAAAGCATTATTCACAAGGACATAATGCAATCTTCTCTAGGGTGTATTCATTTATGTTTTATTTATTTTCTAAAATAAGTTAAACCAAGAATTTAGTAACCTAATGGGTTACATATATTTTTATTCTGTAGCATTTCAAACATTCTTCACCCAGATTCCCAAAGGTATTCCAAAACACTTCCTCTACTCTTGTTTAAAATAAGAATTTTTCTTATTTTAAATTCATTGTCCAAAGCTCTTATTGCACAAAAGAGTAACTCTTCAGGTGGTTTTCAGAACAGATACTATTACAAAATCCAAGACAACTTTCTATATGAGCGGCCTGTAGGATGCCCTGGGGAGTATTCCAGATGTCTATCATTGATTTTGATGCAGAATCTCCATCAGTTTTCTTTGCTAAACAAGGTCTGAAGCGACTATGCACAGCAGATGTGTCACCTGCCCGTGGATCATAATTATATTATATATTTTCATTTTATTATAAAGGTTTTGGATATGGGGAGTGCTTTTTCACCACCTGTTGACAGCTAAACAGTTGGGTGTTCCGGTTTTTTTTTTTCTCAACTGGAAGCCTAAAATATTCAGCACATACACAGCTTTTGACACTCTAGTGAATTAAAATGTCAGAACTGTTTAAATGTCGGAAAGACTGCACCACGCCCACTAATCGTGAATAGTCTTTAATACAATGTTTGAAATCAAACTGGTGGTTCTGTGATATCAATCTTTCAGCTTGATATTGTGCACAAACAACTTGCATAGCAATTTGTCTTTTTTTGTTTCTGTTTTGACCTCTGGACTGTCAGCCAGGACTGTAATTACCAAAAGGAGGTTAACTGCTTCTGTCATGGCTACCACTGCAGCCTGTCCTCTAGATCAAATCAAATCAATATCTGGATGAAGTAAAAAATGATAGGAGAGAGCATGTATTTACATCTCATCTGTTTCCTAGCAGATTGATGTCTTTGTGAGGCCCTTTACTGTCTGTCAAGATGAGGGCCACAGCAAAACCTCACAGCAAACAATGTGGGTGTAAATCTAACACTGTTGGTGTACATTTAACACCCTGGGGTGTTTATATGAGACCACGGTCTCAAATGTACACCAATATTTTTGCAGGGCAATTCTGGAGTGCCGGTGTATATTCAGGTTTTTGTTTCCACCAGTTACCCTGGCTAAATGAGTTTGACGAATTGTTGCTGTAAACACCAACACTGGTTCACTCTTAGATTAGATCACAGTAAAACGTTTCATATAGAGACACAAGAACAGTCTTCGGCTGTCATTCATGCTTTCCTGCTTTTCCTACACTATGACATGACTATGTCTATGACTATATACAAAGCATCAGATACCATTCTCCAAATGATGTACCTCAAGTATTTCATCAAATGAGACACAATCAAATATAATCAAAAGGTTTATGCAATCTCTTTCTCTACATGATACATGAGGCTGTACTGTTATTTACATGGCATAATGCAGTCTTATCAAGGGCAATTTACTAGGGAAACCATGGACAATAAAAAAGTTCAATGTTAATTTTCAGCGGTGCCGTCAGTGCCGAGTAACTTGTATTCTATCAAGAGTTGATTGTACTATTTAACCTTATATTGTGGCATTCATTGTGGCAATGAATTATGGAAAAACTTTAAATACATATCCAAGGAGAAATACAGTTTTTTGGTGACAGCAGAGGATAGAGAGATGGATTGACCATTGTGGGAGGGACATATGCTCCCGGCACTGGAGAGTTTGGATGTACTGATCAGTATAGCCACTGTCTTGTTGCTGTTCAGCTGGAGGAAGTTGGCCTTCATCCAAGAGAGGATGTCCTCCCGGCAGTTGTTGAGGTGGAAACAGCATTAATGGGTTTGGGTTGGGTTTTGATGTAGACCTGGATATTTTCAGCATAATAGTTGATGATGTGGTGTTGTGGCCAAGTGGGAGCGGGTAGATTGAGAACAAAATGGGCCTGAGCACTGACCCCTGTGGAACACCACATGTCACTGCAGTGTCATCAGGCCTGGTTTCCCCCAGTAAGACATG
The DNA here is from genome assembly GCA_022702515.1 of Ilyophis sp. 1 JC-2022. NCBI lineage: Eukaryota > Metazoa > Chordata > Actinopteri > Anguilliformes > Synaphobranchidae > Ilyophis > Ilyophis sp. 1 JC-2022. Next base: position 103,696,755 of record CM040397.1, on the reverse strand, counting down.
ACACCTTCATTTAGTGAGGTAGAATGAGAACCAGTTTAGGGTTATGTCTCTGACCATGATGTAGCATCCGAGGCGGTGGAGGAGGAGGTGCATGGTGTCAAACACTGCACCGAGTTCAAGGAGGAACAGGATGCTGTGCAAGCCATAGTCGGCTGCCATCAGCTGGTTGTTGGTGACCTTTAAAGGTGGCACTGGCTTTAAAGGTTGGGGAAACAATTCATAGTGTTTTGTGTGTGCCAAATTCACCTTGGTACATTTAGTTATGCGGAAGCAAATTAAAAGCAAGCGCTAGAGGTATTGGTAGTGAGTATGAAGGCACATTCACACTGCAGAATAAAGTGTTCCACATCGTCAGAACCATCTTCACCATGCAAAAGGTCATCCTAAAACTGCCACATAACTCACTTTATAGAGCCTGGTTTTCATTCTGTCCTTTTCCTACTGGCACTGAGCTGAGAGTTCTGCAGTGTGGATGGGACTCATTCATTTGATCATTTTTGACCTATGCAATGTTGTATACAATGATATGCTAGGATGCTAGTAGTTTTTGCTGAGCACATACCTCGAAAATTGTCTGTGTTTTCTACCTTCCTGTTTGCTTGGTTTATTAAAAAAATGTGCTTAGAAATTATTAACCTGTATTTCCTGAACTCCTAATAATGGTTTTTTACAAACATTTTTCATTGGTTATTATTCGTGTATTGTATTTATAATAAAAAAATACTTCAAAGAGGAAGTATAAATACTTTGAACTCAATGTATATATATTTTGTTTTGACATTGTTTTGGCATTAATTCTATCTGTTTTCATTTCCTCTGCTCTGGAAAGAGTTATATTAGCATAATAATAAAAAATAATGACAAAATGTATGGGCAAATCTAAAGAAATCAATTATGGGGAGCAAGGTCGTAATGTTACTGAAATATTTAATTTGTTATCCTTACACAAATGCAGAAATTGAGTAGGTGAGAGGATTTTAATAAAAGCATGACCAACCTGTGCCAGCCTTTGATGGCATCAGACACGGGGTTATCACAGGATAAAGCCAGCAAATTGCCAGTGTATGATGATGTTGAATGTGAAACAGGATAAAACCAGCAAATTGCCAGTGTATGATGATGTTGAATGTGAAAGGGACTTATGATAAGAAACGACAGGTTTTACTCCTCTTCAGTAATCTGTACACCTGCCGTTTGTTTTACTTGATTGTTTATTCTGGCAGAGAAAAATAAAAAATAAGTAGTTATACAACATTTGGTGCAGCCAATGAATCAAGACAAGACAGATGTTCCAGAGGGCCGTGACAAGACTAGTCTCTTTATATGCAATGTCCGTGAAGTCACAAGCAATTTACCAGACTGTTGTGGTAAATATGGAATATTTATGGTAATATTTATTCTGAGTATATAATATACCGTTACATGCAAAAGTGTTGGGACAGTGATGCAATTTTTTTTACTATGTTTAAAAAGGGCTGTAGTTCTTACATAGATCACATATATATACTGTATATACACGAACAAACCTGACGAAGATACGCCGAAACGCGCGTCATTCGTTCGATTTTTTCCAATAAACCTTTTTGCATCTATACGTTTTTTTCCTCTGAAGGTCGGTCCTTAAACTTTTCTCGTTTGAGTGTGCGGGCTGAATATTGAAGCTTTGCATTGCACATTTCTGTCCTGATTTTCTTTTTTTTTCATATATATATATATAATATATACATAATATTATATATAATATTAATATTTTATATTTACCATATTTCAGTGTCAACAAGGGTAGAATGCATGTTTCATTCACATTAATAAGAAACATATTATTAAGTTTTTTAATAGTGAAAGTTGAAAGTTTTCAATATGAAAATAAAACACACTGCACTTTTGATGATTCATAGCAGTGACTTGACTTGGAATTTGTCTCCTGCGTATAATTATTTCAAATACACTGGGCCGATCCATATTCAGATCTTATTTTTATCTGAGGTGAATCACAAGTCTATCAACATTGGGCCTAATTTGTATTTTGCTTGTGGGTGACTCATTATAACCAAACATCCAGAGCTATTTTTAATGATTCTTTTTAACTCAAAACAAACCAAACATCACATGAAAAGTAAAAAAATAATAACAATAAAAATATGATTTTGCAGGAGCAATAAACAAAGCCCCCTTGTTTGGTTTTTGCTGCTCTCTGGAGAAATGTATATTAACATATGCTGTTGGATGGTACTTAGTTCACTATGGAGAATTCTAGGCTAACACACGCTGCTGACTGATGTTTGCTGCACTGCCATAGCTGGGCTAACAAATACTGCTGGCTGGCTGTTATACTGCACTGTGGAGATATGGCTAGACTACTGGATTGCTGCCTGGTGTTCACTGCATTGTGGAGAAGGCTAAGCTAACACAGGCCGCTGGCTGGTCGTCACTAGGCTGTGGAAGATGCTAAGCTAACACAGGCCGCTGGCTGGTCGTCACTAGACTGTGGAAGATGCTAAGCTAACACAGGCCGCTGGCTGGTCGTCACTAGACTGTGGAAGATGCTAAGCTAACACAGGCCGCTGGCTGGTCGTCACTAGACTGTGGAAGATGCTAAGCTAACGCAGGCCGCTGGCTGGTTGTCACTAGACTGTGGAAGATGCTAAGCTAACACAGGCCGCTGGCTGGTCGTCACTAGGCTGTGGAAGATGCTAAGCTAACACAGGCCGCTGGCTGGTTGTCACTAGACTGTGGACGATGCTAAGCTAACACAGGCCGCTGGCTGGTCGTCACTAGACTGTGGACGATGCTAAGCTAACACAGGCCGCTGGCTGGTCGTCACTAGACTGTGGACGATGCTAAGCTAACACAGGCCGCTGGCTGGTCGTCACTAGACTGTGGACGATGCTAAGCTAACACAGGCCGCTGGCTGGTCCACTGAATGACTCCTCTCCTTTCCTTTGGCCTCTGAGTGGACTTTTCCATGGAAGAAGAGACACTGAAAATGAGCTTTTGAGCTCACAGCGCGGCGTAGGATATCAGGAGTAAACAGTAATCCCGACTGGAGAGCTGTCACTGTTCATCTGCAGCTTGGCCTTTACAGTGACCCCACGCAGAATTAGCAATAGAAGGCCTAAATGTTCTTCCAGAGGCTTTGGGCCTGCTGGAGAGGATACAGCTCACGAGTACACGTGGGAGCAGTTGTCAGAACGACGAAAATGAAAAGGCCTACCGGGGAGAGAGAGAGAGGGGGGGGGGGGTATAAACAGTCAACTGGCGGCTATACTTACAGAGTAATTGCACCCACTGTCTCAGCCTGTCTCCGCCTACTACAGGTACCTCCAAAGACGTACTTTGACATCACGATTTGGGCGAGGGGCAGAAAGAAAATTTCAACCGTTCAACTAAAAAAAAAGTGATCTAGAGTGTAGTTACCCTTTAAAGCCAGCAAGTTTGAAATGATGGAATGTTACGTAAGGTGTTGGAAATACCCCCCTGTGTCGAATAATTATTGCCTATTACTTCCCTAACTTTGGCTCACAAATACAATGAAAGTGTCACTTTTTCAATGCAAATTATTTTGTCCATTATAACTGGTTTTAGTGACAACAATGTGCCCCTCTTTCTTTATTGAGCCATTGTTAAGGGCAAGTAATGATTAAATACTGGGGAAAGCTATTACGCTTTTTTCCCTTCAAAATCATGGATTTCTAATGAACGTGCTTTCAGAGAAAATAATGATTGAATTAACAGTTAACAGAGTACATTAACAAATGGCTTATCTAACATGAGCAATTTTGTACGGATGTTTTAAGAAACCATCGACAATACATGAACAATAATGTTCATATTAAATAAACCCACATAAAATCCATTAACAGATGGTTTGTATGGTCTTTATGCTTGGTTATTAATAGGGTTACATTAACTAACACCAATGCATGCCTTGGTGAACACAAATAATGGTTTTAACAAGATAATAAAATGCACTCATGTTACTAGCCTATCAACTAAGGATGTGTTGGATTTTTCTTCTCAGCAACTGTGGTTCCATGAACTAATACGATTTAATGGCGTGGCATGACCAAGTCATCGTTAAAGCAACTTCATGTTACAAAAACCACCAACACTGGGGTCAATTTTGCTATGATTTTTCATGGCAAATTGCAAAAATAACTGTTCATTTGCAACATGTTAGTGCTCAGTTGTAATGTAAAAGGCATATATTCCTGTTGAGTTATAAGAGCACATTAGTTTGTTTATTGCGGTGGTTCTGTAAATTTGGATATTATTTTGTGATTATTACAAAGGAGGCATAATGTGCCGTGAACAAGCTTTAATTCAAATGTCATCTTTGTCTTGTAGTAGTCTTCTCTGCAGTATAAACACAGGACAATTAATATTGTTATGCAGCTCTCATTTGGACCGTAAAACAAATGCACACATATTTATAATGCACACTTTATGTACCGCATGCTAATTCTAAATGTTTCACACTGAGTGATTGGGAAGCAATGTGGGAAATTTGTGGAACAAATGCAAAGAGGATATTTCAAGGTGAGAACAAACCTTTACAGATACGAAGGGAGCAGTGGCTATTTATCTAATATCTTACCTTCACCCATGCATGAATGGAGAGCTATGCACAGAGACTCATGCCTGTTACTCAGACAACAGCACACTTTATCAAACACAGGGGCAAATGATGCTGTATGTAAACAACACTGCCCCCTGCAGCCCAGGAGGGTCTGATGTAGCTCGGATTACCTGTAGCACTTCCTTGATGCAACAAACAGTCCTAAACTTTTGAGCCCATTCCTATGTGCTACTTAGCTTTGCCGCTAACATTCAGTTAACAGCAATGGTAAACAAAAAAAGAAAATGGTTAGAATTACTACGGTGGACTGATAATACTGTACTTCAATTAATTTACTCGGCCTTTACGAAATACCATTGAATTGGACTGAAGTCATGATGCAGCCCCGCCCCACATCAAAAAACCACCAATGACATCAGTTTACTTCTTGTTCAGCTTTAGCTTTCACTCAAATCTGACAGCTGCTCTAAGCCTCTTTCCTGGGAGCTTGACATCAGGACAACTTTGGAAAATCACTTTCTTAAGCGGCTCTTCAGTTTTCCGTTCACTCCAACATTCAATCACACTGTGAGAATCCAGTCCTATTCTTCTGATCTTTCTCCCCAATGGGATGTAGAGATATTAAATCTCTCTGTCTTTCGGCTGAGCAGCCTGTCGTAGTTTAAAAATGGGTTTCCGTGACTTGTCCGATTGACGCGTCAAATATTGTTTGTTGCTCTCACTCAAAGTATTGTCATGAAGTATTACTTTTATTAGATGTACTGTCTCATTTAAAATACAAAAACAGTGAAGTAAGGTTATTAACAAAAAGCATGTATGAGATGCTTAACTGAAGACACTTGAAGACCAGGACCAAAAAATTATATGGCCAAGATAATTTTTTTTTTTGAAAAATGTTTGTGTAGACTTGGTTGGTTACAATGTACATTGCATTTAACTTTATATGTAATTCATAAAAAAATAAAATAAATGTAATACGTATTTAATTTTAATACAAATAGCATCAGCATACAGCCCTAGATTAACTCAGACCCTCTTAGCCAGTTTAAGGACTTTTGCAATTCAATCAAACAATATTTAAAGCTTTTTAAGACTGAGAAATTCCAAGAAACAGGAAGAGGCGTGGCCTGACAATTGTGTTTCCTGTATTGGAGGCGGGACCTTCCAAGAATGTATGAACTAAAGAGGACAGAGGACAGAGAAACACATTGTTCAGATTAAAAACTATTTCAACTGATTGGAGTAGAAATAACCATTCAGATGTTATTGGGTTACAATATTCCAATTGAATAACTCAGGTATTTGGTATTATGGAGTTTAACATCTTAATATGTATCATACACATGGTACATGTACTGTGATTTGCCCCTACCTAAAACAGTTAAGTTATATTACCTCTGCTTTCTGAAGAAGACATGCATACAGAGCTGCAAGTAGTTTTGTTCTTACCAGCATTTATTCTGGTTTCTGGTGCCACACGCATTTCTTCATGCCGTGTGGTGCAACATAATAATAAACTAATTTTTATGTATCTGCAAAATGCAGAATTTTTATTCTGTGCCAATTTCACTTTGTAGGAACAAAATGGAAACCTCATTGTGTAGATTCAGCCACATAAAAATTAAAAATACTTTTAAAATGTTGGCAGTTACTGCTATGGAGGGGGAAATGTATTATTCATGTTGTTTTGGTGTCTTTTCACCCATATCATAGTGTGCATCTCCAAATTAACAGTCTCACTTGTGTCCAGGTCCAGGTCTGTCATTAAACAAAATAAAAGTTTATGAAACCATGAGAATAAGTCCAAATATTTTCGCCTTTAAGCCATGGTAGATTAAAACATAAAGCTACACTGCTCAAAGTCAATTAAACTTCTGGGATATCGATCTGTTCAGTTAGGAAGCGTAAACGATTGTGAATCAATTTCACCTGCTTTGGTGCAAATGAAAGTGACAACAGATGGACAGGAGAGGCAACAGCAAGACAACCCCCAAAAAGTAAATGGTTTTACAGGTGGTGGCCACAGACCATTTCTCTCTCCTTATCCTTCCTGACTGATTTTTCTCTAGTTTTGCATTTTGCTAGTGCCCTGGTAGCATGAGGCGGTACCTGCAGCCCATTCAGGTTGTCCAGCTCCTTCAGGATGGCACATCCATATGTGCCGTCGAAAGAAGGTTTGCTGTGTCTCCCAGCACAGTCTCAAGAGCGTGGAGGAGATACCGGGAGACAGTCCATTACACAAGGAGAGCTGGACAGGGCCAGAGAAGGGCAACAACCCAGAATTGTCAGGTTCACCATTGGCGCCCCGTTCTCTTCACAGATGAGAGCAGGTTCACACTGAGCACATGTGACAGACGTGAAAGAGTGGCGAATGTTATGCTGCCTGCAACATCATCCAGCATGACCGATTTGGTTTAATTGACTTGGTGTTATACTGTGATTATTAAGTGTTCCCTTAATTTTTTTGAGCAGTGTATATTAGCTACAAGCACAAGCTGAGTTTTTTAAATGACATTTTATCAAATCACAACAATAAAACAAATGTAATTAATTTACTACTTCTTTTTTTAATAATATATTTTTTATTTCCAGAGCAGTAAAAGTCATCTCAAAGTAGCCACAGTATGTTCCCCCATGGTTTGATATGTTCCTATCCTATGGGAACCACTGAACTGAGTTTTGCTTGAAGACGTAAAAACAGAAGCTTTTAGCTGTGCTTTCCATTGTATCTAGGCCCACAGTCACAGTATGTGTTACCCTTTCTCTCTTAGCAATGGCACCTTTATGTACTCGCAGCATGGCTATTAAAATCTGACTCACTTGCATGTTATGCTATGTTTCATACTAGTTAAGAGGAGATGCATAGTTTAGTCGGGGCCTCTCGGTGGGAGGTTGTACGGTGTAAAGTAAGGGGGTATCTCCTGTCATGCTAGGTCCCACATCACTGCAAATCCTCCGCTGGCCATTTCCTACCTAACACAAAAGCCTGCTAACGATGTTGTACCACACTGCTGATGGCAATGAAATACCGCCAGACAGCTTTAAGGCTCTATTGAGCCCCGTTTTAAAACTACACCCAGGCTATAAAGAGGTTTTACTGGATCTTTTGGGGGCATTTCACCCTGCTTGCATTGTCCCTGTTGTTAGGGATGTGCACTGGCATCACAAAGTCTTATTTAAGTCATCATGGTTCCCCAGCTGGGAGATCCATCCTCGTTTGTGTGTTCTTTCTGCAGTTTTATAACTGGTTGTGGGTTGTTTTACAATACTGCTGCATGTCATCCACCGGAGATACACGGGTTTCTGATTTTATTTCCACCTTCAAAAGATATAATTATAGCCACTGATTGGACGGGAGCTTGAATCACCTTTGGTTTCTGCAGGTGATCTAGCAGTACCTCATTAACCTCAGGTTCTGCGCTGGGCGCTGGACACCACACTGTAATATGCTGCAATGTGCAAGCTAATACATTGACAGCTAATAAATTGTATGCTTGTATTCAAGCCATAAGGGTGTTATTTTACCTGAAGGTGTTATTTGACTTTTTCTAAAAAGCAATAACTATGCTAGCGCTTTATAAAAAAGAAGGGCCCGTCACATCACAATGGCACAGATCCAGTGTTTTAATTAAACTGAGTAGTAAAAATGTATTTGTTGTATGTTGCGCTCATGTTTTTTTTGTCTGCATTTAAACATTTCTGAATGTGCGTACTTGTGAATATTAACTTTAATTAGCAACACAGAAAATTATGAATCTGAGAATACAAATGAAATCATGCAAATGATTAAATTGCGTTAAATATACTTGTTCTGTACATTCTTAAGGATGCCAACGGTATTTCACAGCCTCGTGAGACAGCACAGGTATATCGCGGGTGGACATCATTTAAACGATGCCAGCGGTATTTCACAGCCTCGTGAGGCAGCACAGGTATATCGCGGGTGGACATCATTTAAACGATGCCAGCTGTATTTCACAGCCTCATGAGGCAGCACAGGTATATCGCGGGTGGACATCATTTAAACGATGCCAGCGGTATTTCACAGCCTCGTGAGTGTCAGGAAAATTCTATTCTTCTCAGCGTGTTTGTTCAAGGTGGTGGTGAAGACAGGACTCTTGAAACCAAATTCAAAGTATAAGTATTTAATGAGACAAATAGCAAGTAAAGTTGATTACAGCAGACAGCTCAGCAAACTCTCAAACAGATGTGCTCAGGTGTCGGCCGGAGAGCGCTCTGCCCTCCAATCGTGGGCCTCAACTCCTCTACGACCTCTCTGGTTCCTGACTGGTCACTCTGTGCTGCAGCCGGGCAACCAATCAGCCGTCCGTGCACCATCTCAGTCCTCCAATCAGAAGGCCTCACACCCCAACAACCCCCGTAATCACATGTTCTCTCGTAACTTTAAGACAGTTAGTTTCGTAACTTAAAAGGGGCCTAGGTGTCCGTTGGCACCCCCCTGCAAGTTCCTGTTATCTAGCACAGTTTCCTGATTTTTTTTAAGCTTGTGTTTAGCTCCATCTGGTTAAACTTCCTTTAGCCGTTTGCAAGTGTTGCAAGATTGAGGCCCTCAGCTCTACAAGTGTATAAGTCAGAATCAAGCTATATTTTAAAAAATATTTCCACAAGTGGCAGCACAGGTATATCGCGGGTGGACATAATTTAAACGATGCCAGCGGTATTTCACAGCCTCGTGAGGCAGCACAGGTATATCGCGGGTGGACATAATTTAAACGATGCCAGCGGTATTTCACAGCCTCGTGAGGCAGCACAGGTATATCGCGGGTGGACATAATTTAAACGAACGTGACACTTTGATAGTGAGGGCACATGCTAATCAGGCCCAATGTCAGCCACACCCAGACGAAAGCTCTCTGTTTATCCCAAAGGCAGCCACACCCAGACGAAAGCTCTCTGTTTATCCCAAAGGCAGCCACACCCAGACGAAAGCTCTCTGTTTATCCCAAAGGCAGCCACACCCAGACGAAAGCTCTCTGTTTATCCCAAAGGCAGCCACACCCAGACGAAAGCTCTCTGTTTATCCCAAAGGCAGCCGCTGTGTGATCGGCCGATGATTGATGCACTGCATGTGGCCCTTGCCTGGCTCACAAACCCTCGTTTTATTAGCCTACGGTGGTCCAGGTGTGGAGGCTCAGTGGCGGCCCCACGTCCGCGTGCTTCTGAAACGAGAGTCATTTCATTCAACATGCATAAATAAATACAAACCGAAATTTACATGCAGGTTCATGTCCATGTGGATAACCCTGGTGGATTATCAGAACTGGGCCTCGAGTTTTGTTGGCCCTAAACAAGAATGTTGCTGTGGCCCCCAAAAAAAAAAAACTTGAATTGTGTGGCCCCCAGGGATGGTTGTGCACAGTGTTTATGCCAACAGTCAGCTCTAGGGGTTATCTTTCCCTTCCACCCACATCTGTGTAAGCTGATATTTACACAGACCGATTCTGGATTCTGTTCTGGAAAGTTGATACTGTGCTGTGATGCTGATTGGCTAAGAATGCTAATGAATGGGAAAACAAACAAGAGCAAACTATGCGCATATCTCAGAATTACAGATGGTATACAGGAGGTTAAAATGATAATACATGGAACAGAATAGATTTTAAAGTGCTGCTTTACTATTGGTGTGGCCCTGTGCAGTTCTATACAGTGACCAGACTGATGTATATTATTGTACAGTTTTCACGACTTCTATAAGTGCTATTACCTATCTACGGGGTGCTGAATGCATACCTATCCACATGAGAATATTCTATGTATGAGAACAATCTAAATTTAATGCAGAATATGTCCATACTCCTTAATTGTCAATATAATTTTAGTAGCAAGGTTACACACAGACCCATCAGCCTCAGGGGGTCTATGCTCCCCCCCCCAGAAATGTATCTGATCATTCTCATATAAAACCACAATCGAACCCATTTTGAATGTAAATTTTAGCCTCATTCATATTGAAATTATAAAATTAGATTGTTAGGATGATTGTCATTTAAGGTCCGGACAGTAATAATTTTGTCTTTTTTTTTTCTCCTAATTGACTGTATTTAAAACTAGTGTTTGTTTTCCTCTTTGGAAACGTTTCCCAGAAGAACATATTTATTTGTGTGTGGCTGTCAAAGTAAATTAAAAAGAGGTTGCAAAACTGTGAAACCTTCAATGCAAAGCTATTATCTATTATCTAGACCATCACATGGTCAAAGACATATTAGGTACAGAAGCACTATATATGTATAGGGAAGTGCCTGTAAACATCTTGGCAAGCTTTACAGGAGTGAATCATCAGCGTTCATATTCTGCTCTCAATGACCCCCCGTGTGAGTCTTGCTTGCTCTTTTTTAATCTCATGGCCGGCGATCAAATCTTTCATTGTGACTGACTGTGATCTTCTTCTTCACAATCACGCAGTGGTGAGTCAATTTGCAAATAGAAAATGACGACACAGGTATTAAATATAAACTTGAATAAAATACTCTGAGCAGATGAAACAATGTGCGATTCGCTTTAACCTCCTGGATTCCTGGCATTTTCAAAACCTGTGGGCATTGGCCGCAGTTATATTGTTCCTTCTTTAAGTTTATTATCGTGCCGTATAACATAAGACCAATGGCATCCATTCGTAACCTTTCCTCATCATCAAATTAGCCAGCTATATTCCCATGTATAAATACTTTTATTAAACACTTCATTACCCTGGGAATAGAAGTGCCCTTCAGATTTTTATGAAAAATGCTGTAATATGAATGTCTCTGTTTACAATGCAGTCCCTGAGAGCATCTTTCTAAATGAATATTTAAGATGAGACATTGATAACATTTTAATTAAAGATTACTGACAGAAGGACAATGAAAAGGTTAAAAATTTTCAAGCCATAATCAGCATAGTTGATTCATATTAGCTTTTAAAAATAGTTCAAAGCAATTAATTTTCACATTTATGATGCATATGAGATCTATGTCTATATACACTGCTCAAAAAAATTAAGGGAACACTTAATCATCATAATATAACACCACGTCAATTAAACCGAACTGGTCATGCTGGATGATGTTGTAGGCAGCATAACATTCGCCACGGCATCTCCAGACTCTTTCACGTCTGTCACATGTGCTCAGTGTGAACCGGCTCTCATCTGTGAAGAGAACGGGGCACCAATGGCGAACCTGCCAATTCTGGTGTTCTCCGGCAAATGCCAATCGAGCTGCACGGTGCTGGGCTGTGAGCACAGGTCCCACTACAGGACGTTGGGCCCTCGTGCCACCCTCATGGAGTCTGTTTCTGACAGTTTGGTCAGAAACATCCACACGAGTAGCCCGCTGGAGGTCATTTTGTAGGGCTCTGGCAGTGCTCCTCCTGTTCCTCCTCACACAAAGGAGCAGATACCGGTCCTGCCGCTGGGTTGTTGCCCTTAAACGGCCCTGTCCAGCTCTCCTCGTGTAATGGCCTGTCTCCCGGTATCTCCTCCACACTCTTGAGACTGTGCTGGGAGACACAGCAAACCTTCTTGCGACGGCACATATGGATGTACCATCCTAGAGGAGCTGGACTACCTGTGCAACCTGAATGGGCTGCAGGTACCGCCTCATCGTTTACGCTTTCTAACTGGACAGATCGATATCCCAGAAGTTTAATTGACTTGGTGTTATACTGTGTTGATTAAGTGTTCAATTAATTTCTTTGAATCGTGTAGCTTTATGTTTTAATATTCCATGGCTTAAAGGCCATATTTGGACTTATTCTCATGCAGTTTCATAAACTTTTATTTTGTTTAATGACAGACCTGGACCTGAGACTGTTAATTTGGAGATGCACACTATGATATGGGTGAAAAGACACTAAACCTACAACCATCAACCAGAAAAAAAATAAACATTGGTCTTTATTTAATCAAAATAAATGAACAAAAATCACACGCACACACGTTTGAATAATGCTGAAGCCATTTTGTGTATTAGGCCAAATATTCCCGTCAGATCTAAATCAGATCACATGATTTGAGTGTAGGGATAATAAGTTCTGTTCAGTAACTTTGTTCACAGTGACGAGGGTTCATGACGCCAAACACTGACAGCTCCGTATAAGGGGTTCCCCGGCAGGTAAATGAATTAGACCAACATTGCACCACAGTCCTTTGTTAAGCCCGACACATCTCCTGTCTGCGCTTTGATTGTGACAGTCCTGCTCTTCTCCTCCCTCCCGGCTCCTGTCAATCACCCTCACAGTCTGCCTCTCAGCCTCTAACAATCACTGCTCCTGTCACTCAGGGCACCATTTTGTGTATTGTGTATCTCTGAGGTCACACGTACTGAGGTGCTGCAATGAATGTTCCCTGCTCCTCTCTGACATCACATTGCCTACAGCACCTTATCTTTTCATATACAATGTAATAAGAATGCCATGCATTTTTTTAGCTTTGAAATATCGTATCTGTAGATCTCTACCTTGTCGATAAGAATGTGGGGCTTTGGGGTCCAGGCCCTTACCTTGATGACGATGCTTGACCAGACTGGAAAATGGTTATTTTGTTTAATTTGTGTTTCTATTGTACTTAGAACCAAGGCGTGGCTACACTCACTCCCAGTGTAAAGGCATGGCTACACTCGCTCCCAGTGTAAAAGCATGGCTACACTCGCTCCCAGTGTAAAGGCATGGCTAGACTCACTCCCAGTGTAAAGGCATGGCTACACTCGCTCCCAGTGTAAAGGCATGTCTTCACTCGCTCCCAGTGTAAAGGCATGTCTTCACTCGCTCCCAGTGTAAAGGCATGGCTACACTTGTTCCCAGTGTAAAGGCATGGCTACACTCGCTCCCAGTGTAAAGGCATGTCTACACTCGCTCCCAGTGTAAAGGCGTGGCTACACTCGTTCCCAGTGTAAAGGCATGGCTACACTCACTCCCAGTGTAAAGGCATGGCTACACTCACTCCCAGTGTAAAGGCATGGCTACACTCGCTCCCAGTGTAAAGGCATGTCTTCACTCGCTCCCAGTGTAAAGGCATGGCTACACTCACTCCCAGTGTAAAGGCATGTCTTCACTCACTCCCAGTGTAAAGGCATGGCTACACTCGCTCCCAGTGTAAAGGCATGTCTTCACTCACTCCCAGTGTAAAGGCATGTCTTCACTCGCTCCCAGTGTAAAGGCATGGCTACACTCGCTCCCAGTGTAAAGGCATGTCTTCACTCACTCCCAGTGTAAAGGCATGGCTACACTCACTCCCAGTGTAAAGGCATGTCTTCACTCACTCCCAGTGTAAAGGCATGTCTTCACTCACTCCCAGTGTAAAGGCATGGCTACACTCGCTCCCAGTGTAAAGGCATGTCTTCACTCACTCCCAGTGTAAAGGCGTGGCTACACTCGTTCCCAGTGTAAAGGCATGGCTACACTCGTTCCCAGTGTAAAGGCATGTCTTCACTCACTCCCAGTGTAAAGGCATGGCTACACTCGCTCCCAGTGTAAAGGCATGGCTTCACTCGCTCCCAGTGTAAAGGCATGTCTTCACTCGCTCCCAGTGTAAAGGCATGTCTTCACTCGCTCCCAGTGTAAAGGCATGTCTTCACTCGCTCCCAGTGTAAAGGCATGTCTTCACTCGCTCCCAGTGTAAAGGCATGTCTTCACTCGCTCCCAGTGTAAAGGCATGTCTTCACTCGCTCCCAGTGTAAAGGCATGTCTTCACTTGCTCCCAGTGGAAAGGCATGGCTACACTCGCTCCCAGTGTAAAGGCATGGCTACACTTGCTCCCAGTGTAAAGGCATGTCTTCACTTGTTCCCAGTGTAAAGGCATGTCTTCACTCGTTCCCAGTGTAAAGGCATGTCTTCACTCACTCCCAGTGTAAAGGCATGGCTACACTTGCTCCCAGTGTAAAGGCATGTCTTCACTTGTTCCCAGTGTAAAGGCATGTCTTCACTCACTCCCAGTGTAAAGGCATGTCTTCACTTGTTCCCAGTGTAAAGGCATGTCTTCACTCACTCCCAGTGTAAAGGCATGGCTACACTTGCTCCCAGTGTAAAGGCATGTCTTCACTTGTTCCCAGTGTAAAGGCATGTCTTCACTCACTCCCAGTGTAAAGGCATGTCTTCACTTGTTCCCAGTGTAAAGGCATGTCTTCACTCACTCCCAGTGTAAAGGCATGTCTTCACTTGTTCCCAGTGTAAAGGCATGTCTTCACTCACTCCCAGTGTAAAGGCATGTCTTCACTTGTTCCCAGTGTAAAGGCATGTCTTCACTCACTCCCAGTGTAAAGGCATGTCTTCACTTGTTCCCAGTGTAAAGGCATGTCTTCACTCATTCCCAGTGTAAAGGCATGGCTACACTTGCTCCCAGTGTAAAGGCATGTCTTCACTTGTTCCCAGTGTAAAGGCATGTCTTCACTCACTCCCAGTGTAAAGGCATGTCTTCACTTGCTCCCAGTGTAAAGGCATGTCTTCACTTGTTCCCAGTGTAAAGGCATGTCTTCACTCGTTCCCAGTGTAAAGGCATGTCTTCACTCACTCCCAGTGTAAAGGCATGGCTACACTCACTCCCAGTGTAAAGGCATGGCTACACTCACTCCCAGTGTAAAGGCGTGGCTACACTCGCTCCCAGTGTAAAGGCATGGCTACACTCGCTCCCAGTGTAAAGGCATGGCTACACTCACTCCCAGTGTAAAGGCATGTCTTCACTCACTCCCAGTGTAAAGGCATGTCTTCACTCACTCCCAGTGTAAAGGCGTGGCTACACTCACTCCCAGTGTAAAGGCATGGCTACACTCGCTCCCAGTGTAAAGGCATGGCTACACTCGCTCCCAGTGTAAAGGCATGGCTACACTCGCTCCCAGTGTAAAGGCATGTCTTCACTCACTCCCAGTGTAAAGGCATGTCTTCACTCGCTCCCAGTGTAAAGGCATGTCTTCACTCACTCCCAGTGTAAAGGCATGGCTACACTCGCTCCCAGTGTAAAGGCATGTCTTCACTCACTCCCAGTGTAAAGGCATGTCTTCACTCACTCCCAGTGTAAAGGCATGTCTTCACTTGTTCCCAGTGTAAAGGCTTGGCTACACTCGCTCCCTGTGTAAATGTATTTTGTTGCTTATACTCCTGTTGCTTTTCTTGTTGTCTTTAATCTTCATATACATGCTCTCTATCTTTTTTTTTTTCAACTAGACTATCAAGACTATCAGTCTTAACACTGATCACTTCTCAAACTATACACAGTTCTTCTCAAGTGATTTTAAAGTTCCTGCAGAATTATAAAACTTGTCCTCCAACACTTTCTTATTCCATTATATCCCCTATTCTCACCTCCCCATCTTTCTTTTTGGAAAAAAACTGGTTGAAGTAGTAATCTATTTTTAAAAATTTCTCATTTTAAGTCCTGGCTCATGTCTCTGCAGGACTAAAGGTGTCGCCATACTGTGTTCCAATGGGAGATGTATTTAACACTAGCGCATTAACAGATTTGTAAATAGAATCTCTTGTTCATTTTAATGTTTACGACAGCATTAATTCTGATTGCAGAAATTGATGAGGAAATAGACTACATTAAATTACAATGCTGTAGTTAGAGCACAGTTGTATAATTATGGAGAGACCCACTCATCAAAATGAATAGGAATTATTATGAATATTATTTATTGATCAGCTCAGAACTGGCAGCCAGATTTTGTCAATGCTCATGATAAGATGGTTTTCACTTTCCCGTGTCAAATGGACAAATTGACAAAGAACGCTAATCTATCGACGGACGTTTGTAGAATTTTAATAAGTGATACAATGCAAATACTACACATAACCTTGCAAGTATATACAACCCGAACCCTACGCAGTTTTCATTTAGGAGACAGATTGGGGAACTTTATTCCTGACATATATCACTGAGGTGAGTGAGGCCTTTATCGCTGCCAATATCAAAAGACCAACTTTGCTTTCTGTGTTAAAGTTACATTCTCCAGCAGAAACGCAGGATTACAGAGAGGTCATTTTAAATGATAATATGTTTCTCTGGAAAAATACAGAGGATCAGAGGACTTTCTTTGTAGTATAATGGGGGCCATAACATTTAAAAGAGCCCAGTGATGTTTTTATTGCAGTCCGTAAAATATTGCTTAACAGCGGCGCTATGCAGTCTGTGTCTTTTCAACGCAGAAGCACAATTTGTTTTTGCCATAAATCGGCACCAGATGTCCCATCTTAATTCTGAAGAAGGAGTAACAATATAGACAGATTTATTGGCCCTGTCACACATGTATATGAATGGAGCTATTTTCAGACCTGATTGCTTTGTCTGTCATTAGTTATAACTGCCGTGATTAAGATTTGTGCAAGTGACTGATTTGTGTGGTGACTTTCTTAATGTTCAGGGGTGTATGCTACGTGCTAACTCAATTTTGGTCTGAAGTACATTGCTAATAGAACAGTAGCAAATGAAAATAACTGTAAAACCTCGGAAAGAGGCTTGTTGGAATCGAATGTTCATCTAGCCTGCAACCAGAACACCAGTGAATTCTAAACTTTCCTTGTGTTGCTTTTATAAAGTTATAAATTGAGTAAACCATGAATATTTAGTCATAGTTAATCAGGTTTTGTCTACATTTTTAAGGCACAATGGTTGAACTTTAAATACCATCATTACACCTCTCTTTATTTAGCTGATTTAAAAAAAATACTTTTGTGGTTTAAAATTTCATATAAAAAGCATTACTTTGGCTCTAGAATGGATCAGTCTATAAAGATGCTGTGTGTGAGCTCTATGGGTAATGTCCAGTTTGTGCTGTGTGTGAGCCCTATGGGTAATGTCCAGTTTCTGCTGTGTCTGAGCCCGATGGGTAATGTCCAGTTTCTGCTGTGTGTGAGCTCTATGGGTAATGTCCAGTTTGTGCTGTGTGGGAGCCCTATGGGTAATGTCCAGTTTCTGCTGTGTCTGAGCTCTATGGGTAATGTCCAGTTTGTGCTGTGTGTGAGCCCTTTGGGTAATGTCCAGTTTGTGCTGTGTGTGAGCCCTATGGGTAATGTCCAGTTTCTGCTGTGTGTGAGCCCTATGGGTAATGTCCAGTTTCTGCTGTGTGTGAGCCCTATGGGTAATGTCCAGTTTCTGCTGTGTGTGAGCCCTATGGGTAATGTCCAGTTTCTGCTGTGTGTGAGCTCTATGGGTAATGTCCAGTTTCTGCTGTGTGTGAGCTCTATGGGTAATGTCCAGTTTCTGCTGTGTGTGAGCCCTATGGGTAATGTCCAGTTTCTGCTGTGTGTGAGCCCTATGGGTAATATCCAGTTTGTTTAAACAATGTTCCAGTAACATCTTCAGCATCCACGCACCTGTTGCCCACAGTTTACCTGTTGTTAGTGAAAGATGCCTTTTCTTTGATAGTTGTGGCAAAACCGTCACAGGGTTGCTGGGAAATGTAGTTGGGGAATTGCCTTGGTTTAGCTCTGTTGAGACTTGCATAGCTACTGCTGGAACAGCGGCAATGCAAGAGCGTAGTACGCTTGGCTATTCTGAAATGAAGGAAAAATGTGAGGGACAGGTACAGAAGGCTTCACCTGAGGAGCCTCTCAGGTGTGTTTGTTTTATGCGTGTCCTCACCTCTCTCAGGACGTACATAAACCAAAACCTCCTGAGTGACTTTTCATTCATCATTATATCCGTTTTCAGCATTTTCAGTCACTCTCCATGGTGCTGAATTAGCACAGCGATGTGGTGGTAATTGTGCTGATAATTATTGGAAGACGAGTGGAGGAAGGCCATTTAGGGACAGCTATACATGTAGTTCCACCAAAAAAAATCACATGAAAATGGCCTCTAGTTATCATAATAGAATGCAAAATAAAATGAAGAGCAGACTACTCATCAGTGAACTCCCCTGCCTTACCACTAAACTAGTATGTATGCAAAATAAACTTTAGTTTAGTTAGTATAGTGTCTTTCCAATTCAAATAACTTTTATAGGTTTACAGTCTTGTGGTTGAGCGTGACATTTGAGACCTCCAAAGCCTTCACTGAATCAAAGACCCTCTCAGGCAATTACAGTCAAGCCGGAAAGTCTCCACACCCCTTTCACCTTCTCCACCTTTTAATCTATTGTAGAATATGTCTGTCACGTAATAAAACGTGGAGAAGGTGAAAGGGATATGCAGACTTTCCGGCTTGACTGTAAATGTATCCCATTCAACAGGGTCTGGTGTTAATAATATCACAACACAATACATTTTTTGGTTGATATTTAATAATATATCACTCTCTTTCACGCTCTCATTCTCTCCCTTTTTGAAGTCATTCCTTTTGAATGATGCAATAGCTGTTAACTCTAAAGACAATCTAGGCAAAAAAAAATCATTCATCCCATAAAGATTCATTGAGAATTACTTTGCGGGGGCTGCTGGGTAGCTCACTCAGTAAAAGCACCACTTGTGACGCATGAGTGAGCACCACGGTATCAGCTCATATCCGGCCCATGCCAGTGCTCACTGTGGCTGGCAGCCCTGCCGGGGCGCTGAGTTAATACGCTTCACGTCAGAGGTTGTACGGGAGAGATTCAATCTGCGGGGATAGCAGTGTTCATTGCTACCCTTGTTTGGTTAACCGGGCGCACGTGGCTTGCTCTTTCTACGCACACGTATGATTGGGTCTCCTCAGTCCCCGCTCTGCACGTGTCTGGCTCATGGCTGCAGTGTGAAAAAGAAGCAGCTGGCTGGTCTTCACTCTCCCGAGCCAGCAGCAGGGGGCGTATATGAACACGCTTGTACATAGTTTGCAAATTGGACATACTGTGTTATGGTGGCATTGGAATTAAAAAAAAAAGACAAATACTTTAAACAACTTATACTGAGCTGGCTACACTCCCTCTACTATTATATTCAAAGTAAAGTTTGTTTTTGCACTATCACTATTCTAACACTACATGACAGCACTGCAGTTTGGTGCCCTGAGGTCTTATGGAAACTGACTGTTCAGAACAGGCAGAACTTCTGTGTGTCTGGAGAAAAGCCAGCTCCTTCAGAGCCTTAAAAGCACTTCGCCATCAGGTGTCGGCCTAAAAAAAAGAGAAAGCTGCTATCTATCCTCTCTATACTTGGCAAAATAACCCTCCTTCTTTCTCTCTCTTCTCTCTTATCTCTCTCTATTTGGGCTTATCTTACCTGGGCAGGACATTGTTTTTGTTGCCGCTATGTGTCCATATGGAGCTTAAATGCTTTAAGTGAACTGTCCCATAAAGGGAGTCACTGGTCATGGTGTGTGATGGAGACACGAAGGCTGTCTGAGGTCCCACACACTCTCAAAAAAATTGGTTATTTGGCTTGTTTCTATAGGGGAACCCATTTTAGTTTATTATGGTACCCTCTCTGGTGAACAGTAAGAAAGCTCCCATATTTAACCATTTTGCCTGGCAAAAAACCCATAAATTTGATAGCGTTCCTCTACAGAGACACAGAGGAGCCATTTTGGCACCATTTTTTCTGAGAGTGTAGATTGGGTTCCTCTATGGAGACACAGAGGAGCCATTTGGAACCCTTTCTTCTGAGAGTGTAGATAGGGTTCCTCTATGGAGACACAGAGGAGCCATTTGGAACCCTTTCCTTTATCCTCAGAGTGTAGATAGGGTTCCTCTATGGAGACACAAAGGAGCATTTTTGGAACTCTTTCTTCTGAGAGTGTAGATAGGGTTCTTCTATGGAGACACAAAGGAGCCTTTTTGGAACCCTTTTTCTGAAAGTGTAGATAGGGTTCCTCTATGGAGACACAGAGAAGCTATTTTGAACCCTTTCTTCTGAGAGTGCAGTCCAGCCCACTCATCCTATTTGCTGGTTAAGGGGAACAAGCATGTATCAGCGGGACCAGTAGACAATGGCTAGTACATGGCTTATTGGACAGTTTGTAAGTCACTCAGATCTACAGTATATAATAGCACCATGCTGCTAGAGGCTTTCCTTGTCTTATTTCTAGCAATATTAAGAGCCAATATCATTCCCTTTGTAATATTTTACAGAATACATTATCCTATATCAAAAACTCACAAAAACAAGGAGAGTATAAAAAAAAAGAACCAAGAGCAATGTAGCATCAGGAAATCTGTCTTGAAAACATAATATGAAAAGGATAATTCATAAAAACATGTGTTCACTGTGTTTTCTTGCCCTCAAGGTATACACACATGTTATGTTTAATGACCCAAAACAATGTTAAATCTCTAAAATGTAATCCTCTGTTATGAAGTGCAATGCAGGAGACATCTACGCTAACATCACATTAAGCTAGCTGACATACATATCTCATAATTAACGCAATGCACATTAGGTCATGCACTTTAAACTTTTTAAAACAGAGTGTTCTGTATTTTAGAATAAAGCCTCATTATATATCAGAAAATCTCCTGAGAATGCTCTAGCATGCCAGTCACTGGGAACAGGAGTTTTGACATCAGTTCACTTTGGAATTCTGATCTTTATGCAAAATAATATTTCAAAGATTAATGATGGCCAGCGGAGTATTATATATTTTTTTCCTGACTGAATTAAAATTCCACTCGCGCGTCTCTGCCTTTCTACTCGTAGCTTGACAGATCTTTGGGAGTTGTCAAGCCCGACTCTTTGGATGGAGACAGTTTTCCTGACATAAGAGGGCAAAAATTTACTGCAGCTCATTAGCACATTGTAAATACGCTGACAGACCGTGAAATACTTTTAATATTACGGGCTGATTTTTTTCCGCATTCATTTAATTTGCTGGCCTACTGTCACTGCACTGCAATACGATTGGTACACAGCGTCATTTCTGTCTTGTATGCTTCCTCTTCAAATACCGTGTGCATGTTATGCTCTAAAACATTGTTGCAATAAGGGTTGTTTTTTGGGTTAGGGTTGAATTGTGTGATAGGGTGGGAGCTAGAATTTGGAGAAAAATGACAATAGCTAAGGCACACAGTGGATGAAACATAGGTCTGGCTCTATGAGATCTATGAAGTCTATGGCTTTCCAGGGAACCTATGCAGTTACACAAACTTTGCACTAATTATATACATTGCTAACTTGCAAGATGATTTTGACTCATTGCAATAATTTTGAGTCGCATAGAACCTAGAGAATAAGTGCAGATTGCTTAACCATTCAACAGTCTTGCTCGCACATTTCAGTTAAGATACAATTTTAAATGGCTGTTTCATTTCACATGACACAATGATGTTTGTCCAAACAGAATACTTATAACTCAGCTTCAGGGCCATTAAGCATTTATGCTACAATCAACCAATCAATAGATTAGAAGATAAATTAAAAATGGATAATTAATTATCTTTTAATTCAACATTATGCAGGGCTTTCCAGTAGCTTTCTTTCCCTCTGATCCATTTTGAGATAAAAAAAATATTACAAAAATACCTTAGTCTTTGCCAATGATACAGCACAATGTAGATTACATCAACAGCTTTTTGATAGCTTTGGGAAATAATCTTACTGTCACAGAATTTCAAGACAACATACTCTGTTATGGATGGAATAAAAATGAAAGAAAAAAGACTTGTAGTTCTCGCACGATACAATTGTGTGCAAGAAAATGGAACATTTGCATACAGGCTTGTAACGTGGTAAGATTCCATCTAATTTGACATAATTTCATGCCTCTGAGTTCTGTATTGCAGTTAAGTGTGTGAAGAAGGAGACAGGCTGCCGGATGGCTCCTTTTCGTTTGGGGTTATGGATCTCACACTCATTTGGTTGTCATGTTTGTCTCCTTTCAGCCTTGCATTTATGATGTCCGTTTGCAGCGGTTTTACCAGAATACTCTTCTTGTCAGTGCAAATTGAAGTACTTACAGTATATACACATCTACTTGGGAGATGACATCACAGTTTGTCCCTAATTATATACTGCAATAAAGACAGAAGAACCATTCAGCATTGTGTCCTGCAAATTATTCATATTTTTATATAGACCTACGGTTGCTGTAATAATTATATAGCACTTCAGTGATATTTACCTTTTAGTCATAACAGTTCTGTAAGGAGCTTATTTCCTGTTCACTATTTTTCTAACAATTTAAAAATATGCATATTTATACCCAGCTACTGTTTATTTGAGTCCAGTTTTAAACTAAAATAAAAGCAATCAGGTATTACATCTTCAAGGGGAAATTGAAATAAAGGTTGTAAATAAAGTGTTCAATAAATAAGTGTTCAATTTCACTGTAACTACATTGAAGAAAGCTGAAGTAGGAATACTTCTGATTACTAAAGCTGTAATTAAAGTTGATTTGTGCTGAAAACAAATACTGTAATTATTTGACATTTTTTTTATTTTTTATTTTTTTATTTGTTTCTGATTTTTTCCCATTTTTCTCCCAATTTAGTAGCCAATTGAACCCCTATTCTAATTCAATTCCCCCGTGTAGCAACCGCTAGAGAATCACTGCTGCACAACCTCCGTCGGTCGTCAGTAGAGCGAAGGTAGCCACGCTACCAGAGCGCGACTCCTTCCGAACCTGACCGTGATTCCAACCCGTCCGTGGCTGCTATATGCTCAGCGATTCTCTCCGAGCCTCTCCCACCACCCGGAAGCAGCCGCCAATTGCTGCTCCCACAGGGCGCCGGCCATGCTCGGAAAATGGCAGGTCCAGGGCGCGAACCCCGATCCTCGGAGTACGCTTTTACCGTTGTACTGCCGCAGCGGCCCCTATTTGACATTTCTACTCTGCTTTTCAACTATGTATAAATGAAACCTCTACCACTGTAGAACAGCATTTTGAAGATTATTGAATTTAATGGATTATCTGACAACCACATCCCATAACTCTGACCACCACATCCCATAACTCTGACCACCATATCCCATAACTCTGACCACCACATCCCATAACTCTGACCACCACATCCCATAACTCTGACCACCACATCCCATAACTCTGACCACCACATCCCATAACTCTGACCACCACATCCCATAACTCTGACCACCACATCCCATAACTCTGACCACAGCCCCTCCTCCTATATAATAGGATATGTAAACACATACGCAGTAGTTGCATAGCCATTAATTTCAGTGACATGGTACGGAATATATCATTTATCATAATTTATCAAACTATTATATAGTTACAGTGCAGTTAATGTGTATGTAACCGTTGTGCTGTAAATGACAAACTATGAACCATACTGAAAATCAAACACTATAAACTCACAGGTATAAATGCATAATTTGTTTTCATTTAATCAAATAATAAAGACTACCATTTTTTTATTCAATGTAAACAGCTGTTTCAATCAAATTTATTTTGAAACAACTGTTTATTATGATGATGATGATCACCATCATCATCATCATAATTAAGTCATTTAAATTCCCATGTTTATCTTCCATTGCACCACATGTACATATATAAAGTGGAAGGTGTCAGAAAATTACATGCAATGTTCATACAAAATTAATACTAGCAAGTGAACTGATAAATGAGACTAGAACTTTGAATGTGAAGTTTATCATGAACCACTGAACCACAACCAAGCAAGAGTATTGATCTTATCTGCAGGGAAACGATGTGTGCCTGCAGAAAACACTCCACTCTGTGGAATAGTCTATCATCAAGAATTCATAGGACCTGTTATTGAACCCTGGGCCACCTGTCTTCTTATCCCTCCAAGAGGAGCTACAGGGTAAAACACAAGTCCTGTCACTTCACAAAGATGTGCAAAGAATGAAGAAGGAGGTTATGGTGAGATGAAGGGACGAAGCTTCAATTAAAACCGATGCACAAAGACTCTTTTGTATCGTCAAGTGGATTTTTAAATTATCAATCTCTCTTTTTTAAAGCATGTCATCCTTATATGTGGCTTTGTTGAGCAATTAATTGCTGCAATTATCCTTTTGGTGTTAATAGGAGCCATCATTCTTTTTTCTGCATTATTTCAGAATAGATTTTCCAAACTCAACATGCCAAAATGCTATTTTCCCAAACTCAACATGCCAAAATGCTATTTTCCCAAACTCAACATGCCAAAATGCTATTTTCCCAAACTCAACATGCCAAAATGCTATTTGTGTTGTATATTATTATGTACAAATAAATAAGTAAGGTTAAATAATTAAGGTTGCTAGGTTAAATAATTAAATGTTGATAAGTTTAATAAATTTAATAAGTTGATAAATTGTATTGTTCTGTAGAAACCTTGACTAACAGGCCATGTCTTTCTGCCTTAACACACACGCGCACACACACACACACAGACACGCACAAATGCACCCACCCACATACTGTATATACACAAGAATGCAAACACACAATCACACGCATGCATGCCCACGTGCACACACACAACCACACACACACGCACACACACACACACACATTTTGGCTGCTAATGGTTTTCTAATTGGGTTTAGACAACCTTAAACCTACATCTGACAGCATGCATTCAACAGGTCACTATAGTCACTATCAGCACTGATAAACAAAATAAAAACAGGAATTTCATATCAGCTGTCAGACACGTGGACATGTTTGTAGTCTAGTTCAGTGACATTCTGCATTCAAAAATGCATTTGGTGAGTGACCTCTCTCAAATTCCAGAAGAATATTTCAAAATTTAAGTCACAAAGATATCAGTGTGTTAAATTGTATAAAAACCAGAAGGTATCACCTAAGATTGCCAGATGGGAGGTTGTGATTGTAACCATGAGGAAATGACGATAATACCCTTTATTAATAATAATAATAATAATAATAATAATAATAATAATAATATATTATAGCCATTACAGATACTCAGGACATTACAGAACATATTTAATATTTGTAATTAACCTAGGGTTTCTGCTCTTTTATGTTCTGTTGTTAGGAGATTACCAGGAGGTTTCCCCGATATGTCAGAAGATCTTCTTAGTGCAGCTGTGTGAGTAGAACGTAAACCTGACTGAAGTTTTAGAACTTGCTGAAATAGTGATTTTTCTCTCTTACTCAGCAAAATGCCAGCTTCAGAAATAGTTTGCTTTTCAATTATTTATGTGTTTTGCAGGGGAACTTGCATATCCATTTATAAAGAAAGGATTTATTTATTTGTATTTATTTATTTATTTTTTACACGCTCAGCGTGGGAGGTGTTTAGGTTAAGCCTCACAGAGTCAGTGCGTATACCAGCACAGTGCTGCTCTGGTGTCGACACTTGAGCTGCGCTGCTTTTCAAGTTTAATAAAAGCCTGCAAGAGCCTGAAGCTCATGGGCAGGTCACATTTTTATACCCTTGAACAACATATTCACCCCGAGCCTGTAGAACAAAGTTCAGCTGTGCATATGAGACAAGATTAAATACACACAAATGTTCTGGGGTGTTTAACTGTAGTCTCTGGTACAGGTTGATAATCTTTGATAGGTTATTGTACACAGAGAGGATACCTCATGCTGTGTGACAAATTTCAATCGTGCAGGTCGGGATGAAAGATTTCTTTAGACATCCCAGCTGTTGGCATTTGAATGGTTCAATAAAGACAATGTCATCATTATAAAAAGGTAAGCATTATGGGAAATGTAGTTCCAGCTTACAGTTGTAGCTTGTAGTTGCTTATATTTAGCTATTGACGCTCTATTTAATAGGGAGGAGTATCCTGGAAGTATCGTGCACACAACTTTAATTTTACCTCACAATTCCCTTTTTCTTACTATTCAAGCATGTTTTTCTGCCTGACAAGACACAGTGAACTATTTTACTGGTAATATTCACATAATTAATTTGAAACCACTGTTTTCATACAAATAACATGATATTTTTAGTATCAGTAACAAAAGAACCTGCATTTCACTGGTACGCGGCTGATACCAATGAGAGATGCACCTGTGATAGCAAAACGTCTAAAGCCTTAAATTTACCTATCGGCCTAAAGCCACACAACCAGGGTGGGAAATTAACTTTCTGATCTACCAGCCACAGTGGCTGGTAGATGCCACATTTTACCAGCCACCCCAAAATTTTACCAGACACCTTTTTTTTTTAATACATTGCACTAGAATAATGTTTCAGAATGCACTCATGTTTAGTAGCTCTAATAAAATAGTATTTATTATATCTGTATTACAGGTCAAACAGTCAAACATTGAGTATAAAGTTATAATTTCATATAATCTATTATCTAATGCTAGATACAGTTTTCTGAATGAACAGATGCCAGTAGGCCTAACGTTAGAGCGAGCTGTCCGGAGATATCACTTTTACCTTAGAGCGTTTTGGTAAAGGTATTGGTCAGTTTTTTGTTTTTCTGTGTGGTGTTGTGTGACGCTTGTTAAAATTGCTTTATGGTAAATCGAATGCATATCAGTTGCACTGAATTGGTGGAAGTAGAATTTTTTTTTATTTCACTGCTTGTTTTTTTGATAACAACTTGTAAACAATTTTATTTTCCAGTAAACTAATACAATGCTGTTAACAAGCAATATTAAACGACACCCGTTTTCATTTAGAAATTTTTGTTTTTAAAAAATTTATACAAATATTATTAGGCAAATAATTCACATATTCTCTGTCCAAAATGAATTTTTATATCGAGGGTAGGTATGACATAATACCGTAGCTTATTTTGGAAAGTAACCTAGGCTATTTCTTAACTTGAGAGCCAAGTTCTGCTACTAACGTTAGCTCTAGAAGAAACTCTGCAAGATAGGCTACTGGGTTCACCCACTGCTGAGATGCGGGGAGAAGCATATCATAGACTTTTCCTTCAACTCCAGATAACTTATTTGGCGAGGAGTTCAGACGGTAGCCTATTTTCTCTTGTTGTTTCCGTCAGATCTGTTATGGCGCTGTGCTGCTCTGGGGGCGGGGATTGCGTTGAAGATTTATGGTATGTAAAAACAACGATGAGTTGTGAACATGGTGTAAAAGGCGGGCTCGCCTCGGGATATTCTAACAAGCGCTTTTTTTCTGTTTCACGTTTAGCAATCAGAGAAATAAACCTGAGGTTTTTTATTCCTGCTTTTATCCACTTTGGCGGGTGGCGGGTGCTAATTTCCCACCCTGCACACAACCTCCCAAACCCCTCTCACCTGCCTTAAATTCACCAATCAGCCGAGAGCCATGCAACCTCCCAAACCCCTCTCACCTGCCTTAAATTCACCAATCAGCCGAGAGCCACGCAACCTCCCAAACCCCTCCCACCTGCCTTAAATTCACCTATCAGCCGACAGCCACACAACCTCCCAAACCCCTCCCACCTGCCTTAAATTCATCTATCAGCCGAGAGTCACACAACCTCTCAAGCCCCTCCCACCTGCCTTAAATTCACCAATCAGCCGAGAGCCACACAACCTCCCAAACCCCTCCCACCTGCCTTAAATTCACCTATCAGCCGAGAGCCACACAACCTCCCAAACCCCTCCCACCTGCCTTAAATTCACCAATCAGCCGACAGCCACACAACCTCTCAAGCCCCTCCCACACAACCTCCCAAACCCCTCTCACCTGCCTTTCTATCAAATCTCTGCCAAAATTAAGTAGTGAAGATAAAATGTGTTGAGCAGTTTTTTTATCTGAACAACTAGAGGTGGAAATGCATGCATTTATTTAAAAAATAATTACAGTTTACTTAAAAATATTCATTTAAAATGATGGCTATTGTGCATTTTGGCTCAACTGAATTTGGGTCGAAATCCTTTGAGAGAAAACCATAATCCCTTCTTTAGAACTCCTCGTGGGGATGTTTTTAGAGCACCAAAAGAAAGACTCCCGTGAGGATTCAGGATTTACAGGGTTATTGTAGAAGGAATCACCGCTCAATGACTAATCTTGTGATTTGGTTTAAGCCAAATGTGTAGTAGAAGCACCACGATGATTTTATACAAGTGTCTCCAGTGTAAATGTTTCTTGGTGCTTATATTCATGTTAGCTGCCTCTTGTAGTCCTGTCTGCAGTATTTTTAATAGTGATACAAATGCTTTCTCTCTATCTATCTTTCTCTCTCTCTCTTCCTTCAAGCTTTCTGTGTTTTATTTGGCTCTCGTCAGCAGCAGCTTGGATCTGGATTTCACAATGCAGCTCTGCATGTTCAATGCTCTCATTCATCTTCTGTCTGTTGCTACCGTCTCCTGTCAAATCCAATTTGAATTTTTTTTAACTTATTGCTGATATGTCTCAATAGTAAGAGAATCATTTGTGTCAGGGTTTGTGTATTTTCTTGAAGACATTTAAAGATGGACTAAAATTTCAATTAAAATTGAAGAAAGAATACCAATTTATATTTTTAATAGTATTTTTTAATGAGATTTTTGTCATACGTTTCATATACTCCCATCTACTTCATGAACTTCGGCTGTCAGTTCCTGAAACTGGCCATCCATAAACTGTTCATAGTGATAGCGGTGGTGTTTCTGTGTGTTCATTACATCATTACAAGATTTTTTTTTAAACATTATTTTTAGGGTTTTTTCACCTTATATTTGACAGCACAGTGTAGAGAGAGAGAGTGAGAGACATGACAAAGGATTTGAACCGCCAACGTTGCGACTTCTATGCAAATACACAAATTATGCAAATAAATGTATTCTACTGTGTGTGTATGTATGTATATATATATATATATATATACTGTATATACATATATGTATGTATATATATATATATATATATACATATATGTGTACATGTATGTATACTGTATATTCTGCATGAAATCCAGGAGAAAAGTAAATTAATAACTTATTAATAACTTATAACGCATTGGAGATTGTATATTGGTTTTATTTATTCTAATAAGAAACATCATATAATCTATATCTATGGATATTACATGTTTACACCCTTGATATAAACATTATAATGTATTTTTCTAGTGCTTATATAGGATAATTCAACATTCAAAATCAATAGTTACACATAAGAGAATGTAAAAATATAAAAGCATAAATACTATGAATGTCTACTTTCTGACAGGTAGCTATACTTGAATATCCTAAAAACAAGGCCCCGAGGGCAACGTGTTAATTGATGGATTAAAAACATTGATTAACATATTCAGCATAGTACAATGGGAACCTGACCATTTGTCTTTGACTGGAAATGTGGGGACAGAGAGCAGGCCTCGGAGATTCTTCATTGTGGCTAGACTGTTTATAACATATCCTTCAGCAGGTCATTAGAAAATAATAAAGCTTGCGGATGGATGACTTCATTATAGATGACAGGCACCAGTCTGATGGGAAGACATTGTGAGCCCACACACATTGATTTTTAATAGTCTTACCACACACGCTAACCACAGCGGATAAGAGAGGTCTAATCTCAGGGGATCTCCTGTAGTGGAATGGGTAGGATGCCAGTGTCTCCCTCTATAGGTGAGTGAAGGTCATGGTCTCTCCTGTTGCTTCTTGGTCTTTGAGGTGCCAGTTATACAGGTTGCCCCACTGGGCCAAATACATTGAGCAGTAGTGGGGTTTTGCGTCGTCATTTTAGGCAATGAAAAAAAGTGCTCCAATTTGCATTTCTCCTCGTTCCACACACACACAAGTGCTTGGCTTCCAGCATCCATTCATCTGTTGGCAGCTCTTGTGAATTTAACAGTGATTGTTTGCTGAGAGAAAACAGCCAGGTTTGTACCCAAAGATATGCATTTGCTCATAGTTTCTCCACTTTGTTTTTAATCTTCTTTTCTGTGCTCCACTAACTGACTTCTAATTGAAAATCTTTTCATGGAAATTCTTAATTTTTTTTTTGACAAATGAAAAACCCTCAGACATAGAAATAATATTTTGATTAGGATTATAAATACAACTTGGGGGCTGCTGAGTGGCCCATTCGGTTAAGGAATCATGCTGTTGTGCACGGATGAGCCCCACGGTGTCTGATTAAAGCCGGACTGTGCCAATGCTGTCTGTGGAGGGTAGCTCCACAGGGTGATGTGCAATTGCTGACTGGATCTATGAGGGTTTGGGTGGGTTGAGTCGGTTTGGGGTTTGGGTGGGTTGAATCAGTTAGGGGTCTACGTTGAATCACTATCTAGTCAGCCCAACTGGTGGATCAGGCGCCCTTGTCTAAATTCCAATTTGGAGGAAGAATTGGAGTAGGAAATGTTCAGTCCCTAGTTGAGTATAAAATTTATAAAAATAGATAAAGGTAAACGTTAAATAAATTCAGAAATCTTTGTAGGTATTGAGAGGTTGACTCGTTTTGAATTCCAAAATTCTCATCAAAATGTTATTCTAAACTTAAAATTGTCAATAGATCTTGCATTTTGAAAACAATCCCTAATCAATCACTATATTTCAATACATTATGGTACATGCAGTGTATAAATGGAGTGTATAAATGTGGTATGTGTGAATTAAATCAAAATTATGACAAATTAAATCATTTACAAGCAACAGTCCACCTTCACAACATAATAGTGACTCTCCTTGAACCAAAACCTTTCAAATCTGACTGATGTGTGAACATGCAGCAACAGAACAGACTACACAACAGAAGCATGTAGTCTCTGTGGCTGAATCGCTGTGAAAGCGTCCCTCCGGTACAGCAACAGTTCCCGTATCTATGGCTGCGGATCTGTGATCTTCACATGTACAGGAGCGACCCCCCCCCCCCCCCCAACCAACCTTTCTCCCTACCCTTCATTTCTATTCACGGCAGGTAAAGCCAGCAGAGACGGGCTGTCATCAGCGGCCGCCGTCCTTCACCTGAGATTTAGCATTTTTATTAGCATTCAGCGAGGATGCGGTGCGGGGGGGGGGGGCGGTGTTTGTCTGCTGATGCAGATCCCCTCCTCTGTTTGGAGATGAAGCATTGCAGGACGTTGTCACTTTCAATTTAGAAGGAGGAATAATATTGATCGGGCTCGTCCTTGCCCCACGCAGATAGCTCTCACAAATACAGGGGGGCCTGTGAGCGTCCCTGGAGCTCTGCCATGCTTTTCGTCAGAGGGTAAGTGACAGAAGGCAGCATCAGGTTAGATAATCCTCCCAAGCCCGGCTACGAATCTATAATTCGAATCTTGAGGCAGCCTAGTGACATCCCCTGGAGAGGGGCACGGGGAGACATGCAAGAGTTCAAGCTTCTTAACAATCCTCATGGCTCAAGCGTCACATGACTGGTCTGGTTATCTTCCTTTATTATTCCTGAAATTCCTCAATTGCACATTATGTGTAGAGTCGGATCTTGCACTGTACAAGGTTTCTTATTTGAATTCTGCTGATGAATAATGACCATTGATCTCGGGCATAATGATATTGGGCAGTTTTAGAAAGTTTTATATTGCAGATAATGCACATAGTGCTGCCTGGTAGTTACATATTATTCTGTTCTTCTGAGTTTCCTTCTGAGAATTTTACCCATAGTAAATGTATTAGTATGCTGTCCCTACTGTAGGACTGTACACATTGTTTTTGCACAAAGGTAATTTTATTCAATTACACAATTATGGAAAATACTATTTTATGTTCAGCTTATTCAAGTAGAAATATTATTAAATATTACAAAATGCCTGTGGCAACACCAAAATGCAGTCTGGCAAAGAAAAATGTCGTTCGCTTTCTTTCCTGTGTAAAATTAAACAAAATATTGATTATGTCATTGTGATGTCAATTGATTTATACACCCAGAGCTACTGTGTGCAGTTAACAGGAGACCCTACACAGCACTCTGGCTACCTGTGGAAAAGGTATCATTTGAATGTTCGTGGACACCTTTACATTTTTCATTTACTTCATTCACAAAAGTTTTATGGTTTATCTAATTATGTTTTCACAGTATGTATCATAGGTTTGTTAAAAAATAAATAAAAATAAAAAAAATCTTTTTGGGCAATCTTGTCTTTTACTGAATCAACATAAACAAGATTTCAGAAGGAGGAGAATATAATTTATTTGAGTTTGTTTACACAGTAACAGCAAATTTATTATGAACACGAGACACAATTCATGACATTTATTACATCTGTGGCATTGACACTTATTTGCAGCAGATGCAGAATCATAATGCGAACGGGGAAATCAGAGGACATTGGGTAATATCAAATGACGACTTAAAATGGATGAGGAGCAAAATGAAGACATTTAAATATTGATATAACATTACAAAAATAGTATTAACTGCATGTAATCCTTAGATTTAACAAGGACATTTCTGGCTCATGTTCTTCAAGGTGGTTCACCAACCACTTTATTTGATAAAGAAAGTAACGGAAACCAGAAAGTGCCTCTCCTGGCTCTCCTGGACCAGGGTTTTGCATTCCTGGTTGGGAACTTATCTTCTCAGAGTTATTGTGGAAATGGAAGTCATGTGGATTGACTGTGATTATGTGACACAATTACCACAATTAATGTTAACTGTATGAAATTAAATATGTTTTTGCCTACTGGTATACTGACAGCTCTAGCAGAAAGATAAATCCTCCATCTTTAAATTAAAATGGTTAATTTTATGAACAATCTATTATAATTGAAGCCCAAAATGTCACATATTTACAGCCAAAATTCTGAATATGCAGTATTCTACAGCCAAAAACTTTATGTACCTATAGCCAAAACCTATAGTTACTATACTTATAGTTTCTGTACCTATAGGGTATCACTACCACCCCAGTGACCAGCGTTCGTACCATTTAGGCACTTTTTTGTAAAAAAAATTCTGAGAGCGTACGTGACTTTGAGTGGGAACCCTCAAAGGTGTGACTTAGTTGGCTTCGTTGTCCTACCATAGTTATAGTGGGTACAGGTTTCCCAGGTTAGAATGGGTATAGGCAGTGGTTGATTTATAACAGTTTTTCAAGGGGGATGGTGAAGTCTGACATCACAGAGCACCATTACCCCAAAGGGGATGGAAAGGGGCGATCATTATTTTAAAAAGGGGATGGTTTTTGTCTTTTTTTTTATTACAGGGGGGGGGGGGTAGGGGTATCCCCTTGAATCTCCCCCCCCCCCCCCCCCTAAAATCAACCCTTGGGCATAGGGTTTCCCAGGTTACTAAAGCATTCACTCTCCAAAATGAATAACAGTTGCCCACAGGTTCCCGGTTGTCCTTTGATATGCCTTTGATAGTGCTCCCCTTCTCTCCTGTGACAGTGCCTCTCTGTGCGATGGTGTGGGTAGAACAGCAACAACCTGGAGCAGCGCCACTGGCGCTTTCTAACTAGGGGAGAAGAGAATGGGGAATTACCTGGGAGAAAAAAAGAGAAAATCCAAGACTTTCACGTGTTCAAAATCAAAGGCGAGACTGCGTGCTTTAGAGGGGCTGGTCTTTTCTCCGACAGCACGATACAATACAGAGGGGTATTTTCGCTCGATCGCCATGGCACCTGCTGGTGTTGGAATGCATCTCTGTGTCTCTTCTCAATGTGCACGGCGCAAACAAAAAGCGATCCATACAATCGAGCCGCATCGATTCTGTACCCCGTTAGAAGAGAGAAAATTAACTTGAAACTGAGGCTATTGTGGGGGGTGGTGGGTGGTGGGGGGGTATTACATCTCCTCCGCCCTGCTCATCTGTCCATTCCTCCGCTCTCCATCTTTCCTTTTCTTCGATCAGACAGTCATATGCTGACGGGCCACAATCTGTCAGAAGGACAGAGGAGGGGGGTGGGGGGGGGGGGGGGGGGGTGGGGGGGTGTGTAGACACTGAGGAATGAGTTCATCTTACAGCAGGGGGCGGGCAGAGGCTGTTCACATTCCCCATTAAAGACAAAGAGAAAGTCCTGAAAAAGGGCTTTGTGGCCGCTGGTCACTCAGTCACTGAGAGCCTGGCCCATTACTACACTTTCACAGGAAGGCACGCTCCATCTCTGTCAGTGCATGGTCAGTGCATGGTCAGCACACATGGGAAAATGTTACACTGGGAAAATGTTACTCTGTGTTTTGTTGTGCGAGCTCAAGCAAGTGTGTCTGTATTTGTGTGTATGTGGAGTGTGGTACTGTGCACGTGGTCTGGATTCAGAATCTCTTCCAGAATTAATCCAGACTAATTCCATTATGTATACAGTAGCTCTTGCTTTATTCTGCTACTGTGCTTTTGAAAGCATTTCTGTCTTGTCAATTTGGAGGTTATAACCCTGTCAAAACAAAAAAAGCACATATTTTACAATGTTTTAATACTTTAAAATCATTACGGCCATTGCATCATTATAATTTGCACGTAGATTATAAATTATTTTTTGATTACTGAATGAAAAAAAAAAAAATGCATTACTATGTGCTATGTTCAAAACACATGCCCAGTATGTATGTATGTATGTATGTATGTATGTATGTAAGTACACAATGTACCTTGTGACACAAATCACAAAAAAAGTTTTGCATTTATCTGAAAGTCAAAGATATGTATTGAACCCAGGTGTGTATAATGCACTGTAATGATACAAGGTTTGCTTGCCATCTGATTTGACAGAGTATTTATTTTCTTTTCTGTGTTGGAAGCGTTGAGGAACACAGCGTCTAAGCAACAGGACATCAATCCCATTGAGGAACTTCGCAATCCCATCCTCATACATGTCCATAGCCATCTGACCAAAATCCAAATAAAAAAACAGACCCCTCAAATCATATCTAAATGGGCTGACACAGACTTGCTTCTGGTGAAAACTGACTGCCTAGTGCCCACCACACAACCCAGAGAAAGTAATCTGCCTTCAAACGAGTCCTGTTCATCGTCATTAAAGTCCTACACAACTCCCGATGAATCCCCTAATAGTGTCCAGGTCTATTCAGGGGCTCTGCAAATTGCTTCCACTAAATGATTAAGAATCATAGACTATTGTGGCTATTTGTGGGACCCAGCTAAAACACACGTGAGACTGGGCACCTGGTTGGTACGCCGCTAGTTCCCATGGCAAATCACCTCACCTGTATGTATTCTGCACCTGTCCAATTGTACTGACTTTAATTTGACATTCTGAAAATGGCATTAATAGGCTAATTGATTGATTTATAAATTAGTGGTTGAGAAATATTCTGGAGTTCTTTAATTTTTGGTGATGGTGCACCTTGGAGTACCAATGGGAGGGACAAGTTGTGGTCTGCCATCTTCTTTCATTAATGTTTTTATCTTGTTCAGTTTACACATCTGTAGGATCCAGTGTTTGCTAAGGTAGCTGTATCTTCATGTTCAGACTCGAGGTTGATTTCTGTTTTCTGTATATGTTGTAATGTTTAAAGAAGCTCTTATTTTTAATCCAGTTTTGAGTTGTACATTTTGACTGTACATTTTGACTGTATATTTTGACTGTATATTTTGACTGTACATTTTTATGCACGAAGTACATCTACAAGTTTCGTTATTAAATTGATAATTGGTGTTTTTGATAATAATAAGTAAATTATATCAAATTAAATCTATTTTACATGTTGAATAAGTGAGGACGTTGCGTTCTGTATCCAGAGTGGTGAACATTACAGAGGGCATTCACAGAAAGACCAGATTGCACATACATTTTTTTTAAAAATTCCCTCCTCTTCATCACATGCCAGTCAAAGGACTGGCTATGACTATATCAAAAACGGCTTTTAAAATGGCTCCTGCCATATATTCTATAAAATTGCTTTAAACATGGTTTAATTTTGTTCTTCACACATTCATTGGGCTGTATTTTATTTTAAAAATATTTCTGAAAAAAGTGTTGTAGAAGGAAAGCTGACATGGGTTGACTGCCATGACGGATTATCTTGTGACATTTTCTCAACACTGGTTTAATGTACACAGCTCACATACGGACTTTAGCTTGCCTCCTCATTAGCAGTTTTTTTTTTTACCCAGCATGCCTCTAGAGCACGGGTGTCAAACTCCAGTCCTGGAGGGCCGCAGTGGTCTAGTAGGTATTTGTTTTTTTTTTTTAATTGCCCCAGTTAAAAAAGCTTTGAGAACAAGTGTTTTTCTTCTTAGCCAAGTGACTTAAATTAATCACTGTGCTGAAAACACAAAAAAAAAACCCACACACTGCTGCTCTCCACAGGGAGTTGGAGGACACTGCTCTAGAGCATTGCATTCCAGTGAAAGTGCCTCCGGGAGGGTCGGTCAATATTCCCGAGCTCCTCTGCCAGGCACTACTGGTTTTATCAGAGAGAAACAGCTGTTTTCTGTGATGATCCTGCGTGATCACTTCTCAGCACTCCAGTCGTCACCTGAATCTCAGATATCTACTGCATGCTTTAGCAGAGGAATGCTGAAGACCCCTCAAACACACACACACACACACACACGCACGCACGCACGCACGCACGCACGCACGCACGCACGCACGCACACACATACACACACACACACACACGCACACACACACACACACACACACACACACACACACACACACACATACACATACACATACACACACACGCACACACACACACATACACACACGCACACACACACACACATACACACATACACACACACACACACACACACACGCTTCCCTCAAACACCAACAAAAAGTAAAAACCTAAAAATAAAGTTCAATAAATGGTACATTTCACCGTTGTACCAATATGGACGATTGTGCTCAAGTGGTGGAATAGTCTGGAAGCATGTACAGTAAATATTATGATCGTGGATTTCAAGAGTCTTAAAAATAGCCTAATATAACATTTAAATAACATAATATAAACGTATGTTTTGACTTATGCGGGAACCCTTTTCGAAAATCACTTTCAAGTCTTGAAAAGTGGCAGACATATCCGTACAGTTTTCATCAGTCCTGTTTTACATCAGGAATTAATAGACCAACTTGAAATAATAATATGGAACCTTAGACCCCAAAGGGATTTGATGAATGTCAGACTTTATTGAACCGATAAAAAATGCTCTTTCCGCACTCCCTTGACTTTCCCTTGAGCTGAGCCTCTGTGTAATTTAGCACCATCTACTTTTTATTCCGGATAGTTCTTAAAATGGTAATTCCTGTCCTTTTGTAGGGGACATGATTCTCTGGTCTTCATCTCCAGAACCATGTATTCTATTCTACTGAAACCTACACGACACGGGATATTCAAGAAATATAAACGCATTATTCTTTCTATAATAATAGAAAAAATATTAATATTCTTCCTCTTACTTTGCAGCTTCCTTTTTGCCAGTGGATATTACCCCTTGATAACGTTCAAATATTATTGTGCTTCAATCATCAAACTAGTAATTGCTTGTTTTTAGCTGTAAGTTAATATACACATTTGTTCTACCTAAAATATCTTATTAATATATATTTTTTATAAATAATATACTACTATTTATCTGGTCGACTGTGTTTGATAGGGCGAGAGCTTGCCAAGGCAGAGTCTTGGCACTAGATTCTAGAAATATGAAATATTATAAAGCTAAACTTTATTGATATTTTGTCCCATCAGTTACATAAATGACCCTCCCAGTGAAAGAGACTGAGGCGATGATACACACACAATGCTACAGTGCACTTCCCCGACAAGCAATTTGTCATAGAGACATAATATTCTTAGCAGTGTCCATTTCTGCTATATTGTTCCATTATGAAGACGTAAATATGAGCTGATGCAGCCAGCCAAAAAATTACGCTCATACTTATTTCTTGTTTATGCATGTTTATGTCAGACTCCCGAAGAACATTTCACTACTCAATTTACAAAATGTATAAGGCTCTCCAATGCACATAATCATAAGCTCAAAAGTTTTAAAAACGGGTTCAAAATAGGATGTAGTTCAGAAATCCGACGTAAATAAAAGTCAGTCTTGCATCAATGCATTCATTTACAATGTATCCACTCTCATTGTCTTCATAGGGCATGCAGACCAGTGGAGAAACAATCCATCACTGCAAAATGATACCTTACAATCTGCTATTAAAATACATCACAACACCAATATTCTTATGTGCGCATGTATCACATCATTATGATTGAACATATGTAATAGGTAAATAGGCTTGATCACTTTAAAGTTGTGTTAGAATATTTCATAATTAAAGGTATGCTGATATATCAGTATTTTACTATCAAAATAATATGCAAGCAAGCCAGCTAAGCAAGTTAACTAGATACATATGTTTCTCATTAATAGGGGCTAGCCTCTTATGGCCCTGTCACACTATTGTGTATCGTACTAGCGTATCCCAGCGTATGAAAAATATCACTCATACGCTGATATACTCTGACATACGCTAGGGGTACGTTAGGCATAGGTTGTATACGTTTCAAGCACGGTCGCATACGGTGGCATACGCTGGCATACGGCGAGGCACAAAAAGTATTTTAAGCATGCTTAAAAATTTTGTGTGTTTTCGGACGTATGGTTTATACGCTAAGCATACGCTAGGCATACGCTGAATACGCTAGAATTACGCTAGAGGTACGTTACTCATAGGTCGAGTACGCTGGTCATACGCTGACATACGCTGACATGAAGGTGTACTGTACAGTTCTTTTATGAATTTACATACGCAACTCATACGTTTCTCTCATACGCAATAGTGTGACAGGGCCATTAGCAAGACACATACAAGCTAAATTAGTAGTACATATTATTTTCTTAACATTCTTCATTTGGTGGTTACAAATGTCAGTGTTGCATTGAAATAGGAAAGAATATTGTGTGAGAAATCTTAAAAGATTTTTTAAAGTTAATGTCAATGTGTAATTTGGTTAGATTGAATCGGTATCACAAATGTTTTTTTTTTTTTGTTGGGCCACACAACTCTAGTTAAGTGTTTAAATATTGGATGAAATGTCTCCAACGTGGACCCTAAATCATCTGCACCCACAGGAAGTTCTCTATGAGCCAGGATGTGCGATGGCTCTCCATCACACACTTGACTCTCATTGCCCCGGTGTGCCTGACATTAGGCCATAAACAAGCTTATACAGGAAATCCATTATCCAATTCAGGCTCTATTTACTTTGTGCAGAGTTCTGATTGAGGCGCTAGCCAGCAAGACCCACCCTTCTCAGAATATAATCAATATCATAGCACGCCCTTCTCAGAATATAATCAATACCTTTGATCTTTCATGTCCCATATTGTGCTGGTTCTGTCTTATGAAAGTCTTCTTCCTCATTTCAGCATCACACAAAGGACCCCCCCAGCGGGGGGGCGTCGATCATTGCTGCACAATGACTGAACTAAACTGACCTCTGACCTCCCTGGGTGTTTGATGACATCTGTCGGGGTATGAGAGGTAGGAGAGGATGTTTATTATTTATATTTGGGTCACAGTGCTTTGTGATTGTGAAGCGAGTTGGTTGAGGTGTTTATTCCATGTGAAAATCTAAAAACAGATGAAAAAGTATTTTTGTGATGTTACTGTAAGACGCATGAACTATGCTCTCTGTGGTGGCACAGATCTATTGTGTTTCCTGCATAATTTCTTCAATAAAATGTAAACAATTACCTTGAGGGTAGAAGTCTGGGCCCCCCCAGTCCACACCCCCCTCCGCCCCCATGCTAAGTAACCAGTTTATGACTCCGTTTTCATTGCATTGAACATTCATGTAAAATGGAGGGGTTGTCCAAGCTGAAAGGTGACATTAAATTATATGTGACACTGATGAATAGTTTTCATTTAGAAGGCAGACAAACTGAAGAGCTGAACAGCCACTAAATCAATGGAGCATTATAACCAAACCAATAAACCATGCCTATCTATCGCATAATAAACATTTATCTTCAGTTCAGCTATAATCTTAAGCTGCATCATAAATCATAATGTTTGAATTTAGATATATTGACCACCAATGGCATAGAAAATGTACAACTTTCTTGCAAAAAAAGAAATGCTGCATTTTGATATTTATTCTTCTTTTGGATGACTACGGATGTCTATTAGATATGAATAACTTTTCTTTAGATGCAACAACAAGTACATTACATTCAGTTACAGTGCATTCATTGAATTAATATGAATCTGAACTTGTGGTGCTATAACATGTGGTACAAGCTACGTTCCTGTGACACACAAATTCACCACGTGCTTTAAGTCTTTACCGCAGCTTGTGAGCGAAAAGGCTCGGCCCTATTGCAGTACATGCTGTTGATCGGAGGCCTGCTTCCGTTACACACTGGGCACACTGCAGGGTGACTCACAACAGTTTGCAGGATAGAGCTCCAAGTTGGAAAAAAAAGAGCTATTTAAGAGCTTTTATTGCTGTTTTGTGTTTGTATATGGATACATATGACAAATGTGCAAAATAAAAAGGAAAAGGAAATAAATGTGGCTTCTCCACTGTGATGTGTACATATATCGAATATATTGTACTATAATATATTGTATAAACAAAGCTGTCCTCCATTGAGGGGGGAATTGGGTGGTGGGCCAATAAAAATATGAATAAAACCAGCTGAATTAGCAGAGCAAAGAGACAGGTGTGAATAGAGGATCATGGGTACAGAGGTAATTGGTTACCTTTTAATGCCCTTCATTAAAACATGACATTCTCATTAAAGACAAGATTCAATAAAGTATTTAAAAACCATTCAATAATCCACAAAGAACCAAACATTTTTGGTCAGTGTGTACAGTAATTATCTTTCATTCAGATAACCAAGTGATGGCTTATTAATTATATGTTCAACATAGAGGCAAGGTATAATTGATTTAGGTTCAGAGCAGTCATTACAGGAACAGCTGGAACTACGCATGGCTAAACGAACAGAATAAGCATTGGTCATTAAGGGCCAGGGAAAGTGCTTAAAAGTAAAGGGCCAGAGGAAAGCCAACAGAGTCATCCGGATCACCGCATAAACAAACATGGCCGTCAACTGCTAAGTCAGCATCCAGGACCAGTGGCTTAGAAATGTGGCACGGAAAAGCACAAAAAAGGTTATCACGCCGTGTCGCAAGAGGGGTGAGACTCTATTTCACAGGGGGCAAAGAAATCCAATTAGTGTGGTTAACGAGCTGATATTCAGATGCCTCGATCCGGCCCTCTCCCACGGTTCATTTGTCCGACTGCCAATAATCACAGCCAGGCCTGTGGGGTGGACTTTTGCGTAAATGTCTCGGACGAACAGGAAGTGGAACTGCACAAAAGGCCAGACGCGAGAAAAACCTTTTTAAATCCTTACCCATTTTGCTCTTGTTTATCACTGCAGGGAAACTTTTGCATTGTGAAGAGCCAGTCAGCAAATGTAGCTTTGGTTTCTTAAAATGTGGTGTTGGCATCTTCTCACAGCCATCCCTGTTGCCACAATGCAGGTGAAAATGTGCATGCCAGTAATCCTGACTAATTACCCCGGCCATTAGTGGAGCCTGAGGGCGGGTTTTTGAATGTGGGGGGACTCACTGTTCCAGCATAGGCCTTTGAGAGTGGAAGCACACCAAAATACAGGCACAATCTTCAGGGCATTCAAGAAGGCAGTCTGCCACTGCATCCATCAGAAAGTACACCAAAAAAAGATTTTGATCATTTTGAAAATCATGTGACAAACTGTACTCAGCCCGAACTGATGAAAATTGCCCTGTCATCAGGTTGAAACGGTGAAGTGCAGTTTTTTGATAACAAGAAGCATTATTCTTGAGGTATATAATGTTAAAGAAGAAAGAAGAATCAGTGTGTTTAGCATTTCATAAAAAAGGCATTTTTAATCAGAGACTGTGATGCTTTAAAAATTATATAATTTCTGGTTCTCACGTCATCAAATAGACACGTAAAAATGCATATTAATGTCTTCATATCTAACATCTGTGCATGTATGGTGTCAGGCATGCAGGGAAAAAATTGAGTATTGTTTGGTGTTAACATGTAAAATATAAGTAAGACAGCATTAAGTGTAAAGTACACAGCAGT
Organism: Ilyophis sp. 1 JC-2022; assembly: GCA_022702515.1. Taxonomy (NCBI): domain Eukaryota; kingdom Metazoa; phylum Chordata; class Actinopteri; order Anguilliformes; family Synaphobranchidae; genus Ilyophis; species Ilyophis sp. 1 JC-2022. The sequence goes on along the minus strand of CM040397.1, from coordinate 103,654,492 downwards.
AATATCGTCCTCTCTCAACATTACGTCTTACATTGATGTTGAAACATGGATCGCTTCATGTGAGGCACATTGTTATTCATATTAAATTGATTTTATTAATTTATTGTCACCTTTAAATTATTGTTCCATGCACACCCACAAATAACCAAATATCCCCCATTTCATGAGCTGTAAATACAAAAAGGATAGAAATACCAGCCTCGGTGAAAAATGTTCTGGTGTAGCTTTACATTGCTCCAAAATATGAATCTGCCCTTGCACCAGCTGTGTTTGCATTAGTAAGGGGCTTTATGTGGAAGGAGATCAACAGAGAGCCTTTAATATCATTGGATGAAACTATGCCAGTTATATATCACTGCGTTTGTTTTTATTCTAAATACCCATTTGTCTGCATTGCAACCATAATTTGCCATCACATGATGTAATGAAACATAAATAGTTATGATTATAAGTGAGAAAATTTAATTAAGCACTCAGAAACATTGCCATATGGCCTCAAAGAATCATCGATTTCTGCTGGAAGTTCATTTCAGGCTACTTTGCTCTGCATCGCTGACCTACTTAATCTCATATCGGGAAAGGGCTTTAGATAGTGGCGTGTTCTCTGGTATGCATTCCAGCCTGACAAATCCAGCTCCTGGTTGGCCCGTCAAAGATTCTTAGACCAAGATTACCTATAACACAGGACAAAACTAATCCTGATATGCATAGAAATATATTTATATACACCTTAGTTGCTTGTTTTATTTTTATTCGGGTATCTCTAAGGGAATATAATTTGCAGTGCAGTCTATTTAGCTTGTCCCAAGGTTATTTGTTGGAGGATAATGAGTGTGTTTTATGAATGGTTAATTTACCAGCCTGATGGGATCGAAGGGAGGGGGTGGGGTGGTCAATTGCAGCATCTCACATTGGCTGACTTTCTCAGGTTGATTAGAAAAAATAAACATCAAAACTGCTGATATCAGCCTTTTTTTATATCAAGGAAAGGTCAGTTGGCCCATGCAAAGTGGATACACAGCTGTTAAAAGAACAAATTGTACACCACTGACGATATCAATTGTGAAATATGTCAATAAGTCATGGAACTGTAATTTCAGTATATCATGAAAGTAAATTATAAAAAGTATTTTATAGGTCTATGAAAAACACAGTCATCTTAATATCTGGGAAGCAGAATCTAAGCTTAAACGGGCGTTCACTTTACGTGTGATTTTTTATTTCAGCTAACGTTTACCTATTTATGTCAACGCAATTGATGGTCTTCTCAAAGATATTGTAATTCTGTTGTTGACATTAGATCCTCAACAATCCTTCTTCCACACATTCAAACCTTCATGCCATTTTATATCGGAGCTGGAAATGGATGTGTTGAATACATATGAAGGAACGTGTTTCCGGAGCCAGATATAGGCAACATACTGTATGGTTCTATGGAAGCATTCTGGTGTAGGGTCTATGGACGCAGTGTGGTGTAGGTTTTTATAGACGCAGTGTGGTGTAGGTTCTATGGAAGCATTCTGGTGTAGGGTCTATGGACACAGTGTGGTGTAGGTTTTTATAGACGCAGTGTCGTGTAGGTTCTATGGAAGCATTCTGGTGTAGGTTCTATGGAAGCAGTGTGGTATAGGTTTTTATAGACGCAGTGTGGTGTAGGTTCTATGGAAGCATTCTGGTGTAGGTCGTGTGGAAGCAGCGTGGTGTACTTTATATGGTAGCAGCGTGGTGTACTTTATATGGTAGCAGTGAGGTGTAGGTTCTTTTGAAGCAGTATGGTGTAGGTTCTATGGAAGCAGTATGGTGTAGGTTCTATGGAAGCAGTGTGGTATAGGTTTTTATAGACGCAGTGTGGTGTAGGTTCTATGGAAGCATTCTGGTGTAGGTCGTGTGGAAGCAGCGTGGTGTACTTTATATGGTAGCAGCATGGTGTACTTTATATGGTAGCAGTGAGGTGTAGGTTCTTTTGAAGCAGTATGGTGTAGGTTCTATGGAAGCAGTGCGGTGTAGGTTCTATAGAAGTTTACATTTCATATGGGACACTTTCCCTGAATTTGATGTAGTGCATTATGAAGCCGATTAACATTATAAATTGAATATGTGATGGGAAAGGGTGTTTTTTTCTGCCACATAAAAAAATGGAAGTTAAGTCAAGCAAATAAATAAAATCCATTTATGAGTGGGCAAAAGTCTTCATTAAATCCGATCACTTACACGGATAAGCTGTGAGCAATAAATTATTAAAGAGCAAAACGCATGGCTAATTGTGTGTCGTACAAGCCGCCAAGGGAATCAGTACAATTTGCTAGTAGTAAAAGTATTTTTGGTTCATACCTATATTTACTCAAATAGTACTGAATTATTCTGGACAGTCATGCATCAATATAACCATCTGCTTCAGGGCATACCTTTGCATCAGGAGTATACTTCTGATCTTACATTGACATGACAAATTCTACGTGCATGCATGCTGAAGAACTCATCAACAAATTGTTGAATTATCTCACACCCCCATTCGTTTTTTTAGAGTTTGTAGATATTCTGTATATATCATTGTATATTGCTGTTAAACAAAAAAAAATTCTCTGAGCAATTTTATTAGTACACACACGCACACACGCGCGCGCACGCACACACGCACACAATATGCAGGACTACACTTAAGCCTGAGAACATAAATTGAAGGTCGGGTTTGTTTTTGACATGTCTCAGTACTTCTCCAAAATTGAAATGAATATATTTATCAATGTTTTGTTTCATATTTGGGTAAACCCAATAACTCTAAAATTTTCAAATGTTTTCATCTTAATACAATTCGTTCATCTTTTTAAAAAAACAGCACCTCTCCTCCCAGCTGAGAAGCAAAGCCTCTGTACACAGCAAATCAAGGGATTTGTTATCTAATTATCCATATTTACATTTCTACATTCAACCCATAAACCTCGTAAAAAACATTCTCATCTCACACCTCACGAAGTCTTAAGTGCATTTCCGTGTGACGTGATGAAAAAACACCACCGCAGTTTCAGAAGAAGCGCGGTTAGAGAACACGCACGGCAGTGTTTGTTAAGCGAGGTATGATATCCCCGAGACTAATCTGAGAAAGGCGACAAGACCTTTCTTGTGCCTTATAGCACAGACTCAGTGAATAAGACACACAGCCAAAAATCCTGTCAAAACCCCATGCCGCTCAAAAGAGTGGAGGCCTCAGCAGTGTGAGATTAGCAGCCCTGCATCATGCTGATCCTAGCGGGAACGCGGTACGGTACCTCGCCTACAGCGCACGTCTCTTTGGTTCCACTGATTTGAATGAGCCATCGATAATGAATGCGACTCATCACACCTTAAAGCTATCATGCAATGTGAGGAACATGTGACTGCTGTTGATAGGAATAACATTCGTATATCGATCAGGGAATGGATAGACTCAAATAAAATCCTCATCTTGGAGAAAACACAACGGCAAGGCCTCAGTATTTTGTAAGTTATTTAGTTAATCCAAAGACTCAATAGTACACAGACTGGAAAATATCCACAGATCAGTCTAAGGTTTGTAAACCTGAAATAAAAAAGAGACTACTTTGACCTTTAGACTGATCATTGATTTCAACCTACAATGGATAATTCACCTTCTTTGAGTATGAGCAGCAAAACCAAAAAATCAATCAACCACACAAAAAGAACAACACATTTTGAAATTTCAAAAGTGAAAAGATAACATAAATAGTCTCTACTTTGTCTCTTTCACTCAGAATAGAACGTATCAAAGCAGTCAGATAATCAGTGAATATGCTGAACAATGAAATACTAACATAGGAATTCTGAGAAAGGGAATTATATGTCGGCCGGGAAGTGAAAAACACAACTGCATTACAAAACACAATTGAACAAATTATAAAACACAACAACAAATCTCAAAAACAAATTAACAACTTTTGTAGGTCCTGTGGATGATCTTAAGATTACATTTAAGTTTAAATCCAATAACATTTTTATAAATGAGTCCCCATGTTCCGATCATTCAAGCTATTTCGTATTTTATCGTTTCGTTTTATAATTATTACCAGCCACCCATCCGTATCCGCCTGTTCCCTGGTTAGTTTGTTAGACAGCAACCTCCTTTACACACTAGTAAAGCTGTCCACACTATTTAACCCCACACAGCTCAGCAACATGGGACACGTGCTGCATCGATCCCCACTACAAATTAAAGCGACAGACGTTGATGCCAGGATCAGCTTGAACATGAAGACTGCCATGTGTGGTGGCAGCAATGATTAATCTGAGGGATCAGTTTGAACATGGAGAAATAAATGCCAGCCTATGTATCGACAGATACTGTAAATCAGAATTGGGTAGGGGGGATTCTAGAAGCATGTATAATGTGCTCCCAAGGTTATTCCTGAGGAAAAAGTGATTGGCATTGACAGGAGTGTGTGCGTGTGTGCGTGCGGAGAGAAAAAAAACACACAAAAAATAATTATAATTAAATTTAAAAAATGAAAATATAATAACATTGTAATGGAGCTTAGCCTGTGATCCTGGGGTCCGTATAGGGTTGCAATGATTAAAATATTTATTCAGGGGCTGAATCAACTAACACATTAGTCTGACAAACTATTTGAAAACTGTTGAAAGTTGTGCTTTTCAGGCAAAGTTATATGTATATTATTACACTTATGTGTTCACCACAATGGTCATGTGTTCACCATAATATAACACCATGTGTTCACGCAATATAAAAAGGTACAAAAAATTATATAAAAGGAATAAAAAAAACACATGATAAAAAGTGCCATCAAATGCAGAATAAGATTGCCTGTGCTTCTTATGCCAGGGAAACATCGATCTTGGAATTTGAAGCATTGTCTTGTGGGCCAGATGTGTTTAGCTGTCATCACTGAAGTGTTACGTTGTAATTATCAACACTCTGTCCCTAGTATGCGCTGAAACATGTCGGCCAGCAGGAAGCAGGAAGCAGGAAGCAGAGCAATGAAATAATTGGCACCTTCACCATAAGCATGCTGGGAATTCAAATCCAGCAAGGTGGCTGCAAAACGAAGTACACAAATTGGTTTTAAGTGGCGTTATTAAAAACCTATTTTAATCAGGTGTTCATATAAAGATCTATCACTTCCGCAAAGAAAGTTGAAATAATTTTTAGACAAAGAAGACAAGGAGAAAAATAAATTGTCATAGAATGCAACGGTGCATCGCGCATTAACTGCATGTAATGCATGATTTATGCTGGAGCAGTTTGTTTATGTTTCAGACAACCCAAAGATCTGCCACTCAGTCTGGTTTTGGACTGCCTTTGCTATTGCCTTGGAACAGAAATGTAAGACTTGGGTCTGACTTACCCAAGCATATTGCCAAATTACTGTTGCCTAAAGAGTATAACAAGCACAATTGTTCATAATATATATGCTACATATGTTATATATAGATAGGTATAGATAGACACTCTCACACTCACATACACACCAATGTGGGATATGTTTACCCTTGCTTTCCATGTATGCAAATAAGTATGCTAAATGCAATGTATTAGTAGGGTCCATGTTGGTTTGAGTGCATTTAATATCTATATTAATGTCATTTTTGCTCGCAGCATTTTGCAATGCTGAATGAGCAGAGAGGGAAAGAGGGAATCAAAGGTACTTAAAATGCACTTTTGTCAGAACACAACAATTATCGATTCATACAGGAAGCTCCCAAGTTCGAGGGGTTGTTTCCCAGTAGAGCCCTCTGTTCGCTGATGTGGAGCTTTTTTCTTCTTCTTCTTCTTGACGTTTCCTTGCCAACTTACTGGCAAGTGAGTCTCAACCAACCCCATGCAGCCTCCATGTATCCCCACCTTCAGTGGGAGCAGAGTGATTGGAACAGCTCCGCTTCCAGGGAGAAATAGAGCAATGCGCTCTTTTTGTGCAATCCTGGGGTAACGGGTTTATGATTGCATTATCGTGTGCTCTTTATAATCAAAGGGAGTAGCCTATTAATAAACTCTTGGGAATGGATGCTGACCGCTCAGGATGCGATTGCAATAAGTAATACTTTTAAATATGTCATGCATATTTTATTTATTGCAGTTTATTATACCCTTGTTGTGCATAAGGACCACTCGACCCTGGCTCAAAAGTCTACGGGCTTTTATTCTCCACTAACCGTGATAACAGTGATCCTTGAAAACATTTAAAATGTGTTTACAGCTCTGAAGCGGTTCGCTTTTTAAAGCGTGCTGGAAAGCCAAATTAATTGCGCACAATGATTTGCATAGCCCTGATGCAAGGTTGTTTTTTAGTTTTTTAATCAATGCTTCTTTGTTATCAATGGTGAGGTTTGACAGCAATATCTGTGCATGTATTAATGGAAACACTATTTTTAAATACATGCTTACGCATCATTATCACATTTTTTTTGTTGATACATACATGTAAATGTGTTATCAAGATGGAGGCCAGGGCTGGAACTGTGCATACACTGCTGATTGGTCTCCAGGCAATGGTGTTACACTGATGTGTCTGGAATTTTCAACATCCCCAAATCAAAACAGTGAACAGGGGCCTGTTCCAGAAAGCAGGATTATTGCATTAGCTGGATAACCGTGTAAAACCCGGAACAGGTTTTTTGACTTCAGTCCATGTTCCAGATTTGGGAGGGTTCCGGGTTTTATTCAGTGCAGTTATCCAGCTAACTCAGTAATCCTGTTTCTCTTACTCAGTGCAGTTATCCAGCTAACTCAGTAATCCTGCTTTATGGAGCAGGTCCCAAAGCAAAGCAACTGAATAACATTGCTGATATGGAATTGTATTGGATATATATTATCATTGGTTACCATGAACTAATTTGCTCAAAGCATATCTTGCTGCACATATTCAACATATTTTCTGAGCATTAAAAAAACAACTGTTCACTGTCACCCAGAGTTTTATCGTGGAGAGCTGAGTGTTAACCCTTTGTGGACGTAATGACCTGATCTGGTTCTCGTGGGATTTATCAGTATATCCCATGCTGATTTAGGCACAAATATGTGTTAAAGAAAAATATGAGCTTATTGTTTGGCACATATTCCCGTATCAAATTATGAAGAGTGAAGTGTAAGAATGACAGTTTGAAAATGAAGGTTATGAATTTGGAAATTGAAAACCAAAGTTTTTCAGAGCAATAATAATGTTGAGTTTAATCAACCTCACAATGTTGTCGTGATATTCAGATTTAATTAAAACGTCTGGGAGCCCACTGATGCACAAAGCATTGAATTATTATCAGCGAGAACAAGCCGTTCACTTCTGCCCAGATATATTCTATTTCTTCAGTGCTAATCTATTTGAATTTATTAATTAAATGTTTTGGTGGCGTTTCAAAACATGAACTTAATTGTGCATCTTGGTTGGTTATGTGCATATTTATTTATTTGGAAATGAGGGAGAGTGTGGAAAACCTTCCTGTGAAGCAATCAGTCTACCTTTCCTAATTCGTTTTTACTATCTCAGGTGTGTACTGGAGTCATTTATAACCTAATGACCCCCTCCCACTATAACCTGCCCTCTGAATTTACGAATGTGTTGATTTAGTGTTGTTAGTGTTCTATTTCTACCTCTACTGTTCTAATTGTATTGCTTTTATATTATGTAAAGTAGATATTTGTATGAAAGCTGCTATACAAATACAATATATTATTATTATTATAATACATACACATCTTTTGATCATTTCTTGAGAATATTATATGTACATGCACCCTGTATGATTCAGCCAATGATCCAGTCAAACCGAAAAACCAAGCAGAAGAGCGATACAATATTTATCAATATTTTCAAAACACGGTCAGTCATTTTAAGATTTCAGATGGTAAAAAAAAAAAAAAAAAGTCTCTCACAGTACGAAGGTACTGAGTTTGAATCCCGGCCGAGGGCCTTTATGTGTGGAGTTTGCATGTTCTCCCCGTGTTCACACGGGTTTCCTCTGGGCATCCGGGTACTCCGGTTTCTGCTCTCATGAATGGATAGAGGACCCCCCCCAAATGAGAACGGGCTATGTGTGTAATTGGGAATTCAATCCTGGGGGAGAAAAAAACAACAAAAAAAAACAGGAGAAAACAATGGGTTAAATATTGCTTCCTTAAAGTTCGAAGGCAAATTTTACAATATTTTCATTGAATCCACAATTATGTTGCGTAATAAAACGCACTGTTGAGCTTGCCTTTGGTCATTCTTCCCTCTCAGTCATATCTATGGAGAATGAGATGAGACATGAATATGATTTATTCTCATAACCTTCAGCTTGTTCATAAGCTGTGATTCTCACCGACCTCCACAAAATAATAAATCTACCAATGCATAATAAACCATATAGGTACGGCTCTGTTATTATTTATGCTTTATTTCAGTAAGCTATTTTAGCCTTTTTGCTTTGTTTATTCATTCATTTTAACATATTATACATATAAAATCCCATCCTGGAGTTATCTATATGCATTATTTTTTTCATGATCCTGCTTATTCATTTTTATGTTTTCAATAGTACAGGTAAATCATTAGCAAACATAAATCAACATAGCGGGACATTTGTTTGCATTCATGATCAATCCAAGCTTGATGGATGGAAACACAGGAAGCTTCAAAGCTTCAGAACTTGTGACAGAGATATGTTTATTCCATACTGAGGTCATGGAACCTTATGGTTCTACATAACTGCACTGACACCTATGAACTCATTATTTCAACTGCTACACTGCAAAAACCAAAAGATAACAATCTCAACAAATATTTTAGTTTTATATTTAGAATAAAAAATGTCTTCTTAAATGTTTCCCGGACGGCGAGCAGAAACAGGCGGCAACAAAAGAGGTTTCGGTGAGCTCGACAGTCCATGAATTGTGCTGTATAACAATTACAAAATAACAAAACTAATTACAAAACAAAATGTCTCGTCTCACACACCTGCAGGCTTGTCATAAATACCTCAGTGCTCAGCCTTCTTCTGAATGTGGGTAAGCACCAATCACTGTTTAAGTTAAAACAAACCCATATCACTACAAACTTCCCCCCTTAATTTCTTCCGCTGGAAACTACGTTTCCCACAATCCTATATAAACTCGATTTGAGTGTGCAACCCTTTTAGTTTCCCCCGCACCTACATGCTGCTTCTAACACAGGTAAGTTACGTAATTTTAATTACAACCAAGTTTTAAAGGGGTAACATGGTGGTTGAATGTGACACATGCCAGTTATCTTTAGGTAACATCAAAATGAATGTGTCCATCAATGTTGTTATTCAGTCATTTTTAAGTACTATAAAACACTTTTTCATATGCCCAAATTTTCCATTCTACAAGTTCACCTTGTTTTGTAGGCGTATCAATGAGAACTTTCAGTCAGATAGTTACCATAGTTACCTCGAGACTGGATTTACCAGGAAGTGTATAGGCATTTACAAAGTCCTTAATATAAGCAATGTGAGATGTCACACCAGCTTTTAACCTCCAAACATTGTTAAGGTACACACTACCTACCAGGCCATATCCCCGAATTTGCATCATTTTGAAAAAAGTACGATAAAAGCACGACGATGGTGCGTCTCCACTGCAGTCGGCCACGCTATCGATAGCATGCTGGGAAGGATTGATTCAGCGAGCTGACGTTAACTTTTCACTTCGTAAACCTTACAGCACAGTTTAATGCCAGGGAAGGGTATGTTCGATAAAGTAAGGCGAAAGGCGAAAAAATTACAAGCCTGAAACGCTTGTTAAGATGATTTTTTTTGCAGTGTGGGTGACCATTGTGTGGGCCTAATATGTGAGACCTAAGTTTAAAAAAAAGAAATCAGCTGATCACACAATACCTGCAACCCGTGTGACTGCACAGATTACCCGCTTCCTGCACCTGTGAATACACACTCCCCCCTGGGCCCTGTTATTCACCGTACTGACCACCGGAGACAGTAAAGAGACTGATGGATTTCTCGCGCGTCTCCAGCAGATCAGAGCTCGGCTCAGAGACCGCACTTGCTGAACTCCCTCAGATGCCATTTCTCTAAGCACCCGGCCCTCCCCCTTCTTACCTGCAAAGCCAGCGTGAGACATTAAGGGTTTAAACAAAAAAAACACCCAGCTATATCTTTCTGCCTGCTTGCTCTCCTGAGAGTGATCTCCACGTCTGAAAATGCATCTACACTCATTACATTACATTACAGTTATTTGGCAGACGCTTTTATCCAAAGCGACGCACAATTAGTGCATATTGAAGGTCATAGACACAATCTACAATGCAAATCCAACAAAGCACAACTTTCTCACAACGTAGGAGCTATCGCTAGTAGTCAACAGAATACAGAATACAGTTGGCTATACATTCTAAGCTATGAAATAGCAAAACCAAATAGAAAATAAACAGAAAGAACATACTATATATTTGGCCTTATATATGTAGTTAATCAAGGTGGAGTCTGAAAAACTCCAGTGTCTATATCTTCTGTGCATAAAACTGTGCATAAACATTTGTTTTTGAGATGCGTGTGGAAAGTAACAGTTTCCGTCTATGGTTGGGCAAGATAAGAGATATTGATATGGGTCGTTAAACCCTTAGTTTAAATATGCATATGCAATACTTTGGTGTTCCGTAGAAATTATAAAATGCATCTCCTCTGCAACTAATATCGCCTTATATTAAATTATATAAAATGCATTACTTGTCAAGAAAAAAAACTGACTGATGTCATGGAAATATGAAAGCCAAACAGGAATAACAAAATAATACAAAGGTTTAGTATAGCAGTGTATATTCAGAGTGATCCACAAATGGAACCACGTGGTTTGTGTCAATCAAAATGACCACATTTCAATATAACAGTTAATTAAAAATGATTTCTAAACCTGATAATCATCAGTTATTTAAAGGGGTGCTTCGTGTTAAAAGAACACATTTATGTTTGGACGGAATTATTCATTTGGAAAAGCGGAAAACACCAGAAAGGCACAGGAAGAAAAGAAGAGATAAGCTTTGTTCAAACCCGAGATGCTGCTTAACTGATGTAGATGAACTTGAAAAAACGCAATAACACAGCGTGTCACAGTAACTACCAAAAACAACACACTTAAAACAAACTGCTTCATGAATACACACCCCTGCCTGTCTCAGCCGAGGAAAGGAATATTTTTTTTCTCCCCACTTTCTAATTCAATGCCTTTCTCCCTCTGAAGAATTCATAAAAATATATGTATACATTATAAGCACTAGTGTGAATGTCAGTGGTCACGCGACTATTCTCAGGGAATTTGTGTGTAGCTCTGGTAGCTGTCACATCAACAGACAACTGCTTACCCTGGGGTGGTAGCAGATTGTCCCGAGCCAACCACGTCAGTATAGGGCCTGACATTATCTCCGCAGATGGGACCCTGATTTCATCCATCTTCTGGCCTAAAAAAAAAAAAAAAACGCTCGTCTGTACATTTAGTTTTTTTTCCCTCTTGCCGTTTACGTTTCTCAAAACGGGTCAGCCCGGTCTTTCTGCGGCTTGAGCCTCTGCATTCTCATTCATTTCACACACAGGAGCGGAGAGACTCGTTCTACATCCCTGTGTCTCCCGCACATGCCCCTCCCTGCCCTGAGTCTTCTCCAGGAGAGATTACCTACCTGTGTTTTTCAACAAGCTAAGGAATCACCGTGCTGGATACACACTGTAGGACATTAAACATGCACACTTCCTATGGAATCACCATGCTGGGTACACACTGTAGGACATTAAACATGCAGACTACCTATGGAATCACTGTGCTGGGTACACACTGTAGGACATTAAACATGCAGACTTCCTATGGAATCACTGTGCTGGGTACACACTGTAGGACATTAAACATGCAGACTTCCTATGGAATCACTGTGCTGGGTACACACTGTAGGACATTAAACATGCAGACTACCTATGGAATCACCATGCTGGGTACACACTGTAGGACATTAAACATGCAGACTACCTATGGAATCACCGTGCTGGGTACACACTGTAGGACATTAAACATGCACACTTCCTATGGAATCACTGTGCTGGGTACACACTGTAGGACATTAAACATGCAGACCTCCTATGGAATCACCGTGCTGGGTACACACTGTAGGACATTAAACATGCACACTTCCTATGGAATCACCATGCTGGGTACACACTGTAGGACATTAAACATGCAGACCTCCTATGGAATCACTGTGCTGGGTACACACTGTAGGACATTAAACATGCACACTTCCTATGGAATCACCATGCTGGGTACACACTGTAGGACATTAAACATGCACACTTCCTATGGAATCACCATGCTGGGTACACACTGTAGGACATTAAACATGCACACTTCCTATGGAATCACTGTGCTGGGTACACACTGTAGGACATTAAACATGCAGACCTCCTATGGAATCACCGTGCTGGGTACACACTGTAGGACATTAAACATGCACACTTCCTATGGAATCACCGTGCTGGGTACACACTGTAGGACATTAAACATGCAGACTACATCTGTACTGGGTGACATGCGAAAGGACACGCATGCACACGCAAACACGCACGCACAATCACACAAGCATGCACGCACAAACGCGCACACAGACGCACACACACACAACGCGCACACAAACACACACGCACATGCATGCGCACACATACACACACACATACACACGCACAAAAAGTCAAGACCAAGGTGTCCAATTTCAATGAAGGTGAGCATTTTAGAGAAAACAATTTTGGCATTAACACAACATGTTCTCAGTGTATGGGACAAAATTACTAATGGGCTTGTGTTTCGGCTTGCCTTTGCTTCATGCTGGATGAAAAGCTAGACCCTTTTGCCATTATAACTAAGGATGTGTTTTAACCAGCTTTAAGTCTGTCATTAATAGCATGCCTTGTCACAGTTGACAGAAACATACCTGTCAAAATGCATGGGTTTGTTTAATTTTCAATATTGTTTCTTAATGGTATTGTAGTGTAAATTTTAACCTATTACATTACTTTAGGATTTGTTTTTTTATTTCTGGTCAACAAAAGGTTCATGTTTAAACTTTCAGTTTTAAGAAAGTATTTCTTTGCACATTTTCACTTTTTGGTTGTTCACTATACCCATAGGCAGCTGGGACCGTTTCACTGAGGAAGTGGCAGTTGGTGAGGCTGTAATTAGAAGCAATTTGTTTTGGGGTGATTAGCCATGTCTGAAATGAGAATATGTTAGGCACAGGCTGGCAATGAGAGCACTGGCACATGGATGCTCAGGGTCACAGTACCTCCTTGTGTGAGAGAGCTTTATGCATTCAAATAGGTGTACGTGACAGGTGTGCTTGCTGTTGGGATCATTTCAGTCAGGTATTGCCACAGTGCCTTTGGAAAATTAAATAAAGACCTTGAACATTAGCTAGTTCTTAAAAACTGTGTTCTACGTATTTTCTCATGCCACATTTTTTGTGCTGAAAAGTATTTTTTTACCAAAGTAGCTTACACCATTTTAATAAATAAATACACAGATACATAACAACCTCGTCTGGGGGTGTTAAGTAAAAGAAACTCAATCACCTGGATAATCAGTTGATTGCTAGGCAACTCACATCACCTGGTTTCTTGGGTGCTAACTTTAAGGTGAAAACAAAAGTGCCTTGCTCTGTTCACTGTTGCACTAGTACACTCTCAGAAGAAAGGGTTCCAAAGGGCTCCTCTGTGTCTCTATAGAGGAACCCAATCTACACACTCAGAAGAAAGGGTTCCAAAGGGCTCCTCTGTGTCTCCATAGAGGAACCCTATCTACGCTCTCAGAAGAAAGGGTTCCAAATGGCTCCTCTGTGTCTCCATAGAGGAACCCAATCTACACACTCAGAAGAAAGGGTTCCAAAAGGCTCCTCTGTGTCTCCATAGAGGAACCCAATCTACACTCTCAGAAGAAAGGGTTCCAAAAGGCTCCTCTGTGTCTCCATAGCGGAACCATATCTACTTCAAGGGTTTTTTGTTGAGCATAATGGTTTAATCTGGGAGCTTTCACAATTTTTGCACCTGCTATGAAGAGGGTTCTATGAAGAACTAAAAATGTTTTTTTTGTGGACACAAGCCAAATAACCCAATTTTTTCTGAGCGTGTAAAGCTTTTATGAGAAACCTTACCCTGAACAGTGAATATTTTAGTTTGGAAGATCAACCAAATTACTAGTTATGGCATATCCACACTTACTATATCACTGGTTTTCTGGACTCTTCTATTAATTACCTATGTGTCAAATCCTTTATTCCTAATCCTAGTCAAACTTTGACCCGGTGAAGCTATCTTGTCTCGTTGTCTTGTTTCCACACGCCACATCAAAGTGATTGAGCTTGATTGATTGGTGGTTGTCACACCCTTTTTATTCTGGTCATGTCCGATGGCACATGCTTATCTGCTCCAGCAACTGGCCTCTGAATTAAACCGTGCAATCAAAAAAGTGGAATCCATGGTAACCAATAACCAATCAATCACCTCCGTGCGCCATTTTGTAGGGTGGGAGGTCATTGCTTTGTGAGGGAAACACAATTGTACTGAAACTGGGGAGCATATAAGAGTGCAAGTTGTAAAATGTTATTTTAAATTGAGCATGAAATCATCATACCACTTAACCATATATTAATAATCATACACACTCCGAGTGGAAATATAGGCTGAGGTTTAATGTGACAAACTTTGTACAAAAACTTTTCACACATTTGGCAAGGCACCTGTCACATCCTCAGAACTGCCTTCTCAAACGGTGTCCTTTACTTCACAAAATAATCCTATGTGATATAGAGATCTATAGAAAGAAATAAAAAAACATAAGACATACGGGGTGTCATTTTCCACAAAAAATACACCTGTGTTTTTTATCTATCCTAACCCTCATACCACTGAGAGTCGTTAACATAACAACAGGACACACAGCAGGGCTCCACCCCCAGAAATATGTCATGACCTCACTACTTCATTGGATGATCTTCTGATGCCCTCAACTGCCACACACTACACACACTACACACACCACACACACACACACACACACACACACACACACCTGCCGTGAATCAGTTTTGGCACATTAATGACATCGTCATCTAAGGCCTGGAGGCAGGCAAAGAAAATCAGTTAATTAATTCAGTTTCTTCCACAGAATTTGGAGCTGGGCATTGCATATTATTTGGAATCGATTTGATATGAAAATCAAATCACTATGAGCCAGAAGTTGATAATACACTTTAACGGCAGACTAGTCTAGTCTGAGGTGGGAAAATTAACTGGGGAAAAAAAAGAACCGAATGAAATATACATGAATTCAAATTTCTCATCATTTTCATACTGAGCGGTCTCGTTTACCATTAAAATATACCTGTACCCATTTATTAAAAGTTAAAAATAAAATTGGCCTCTCACATGAACAGGCCCCCTTTAGATTTGTGTCTTTACATTGTAAGACTTGAGAGGGAATGCATATCAGTATTAAAGGTGAAAGAAAACATATTTTATCTAAGATGGTAGCCATCCAGTAGTAAAACAATGCTGATCCTGGGTTTCATATTCAAATTAAAATGGATCTTGAAATGTTTGACTTCAAAGTTTAAAAAAAAATCTTTTGGATGTTAATTATAACTGTAATAAGTAACTACTTTGATTGACAATTAAATAGTAGAAGAAGAAATCTAGGAGGGAATTATTATTACTGTACAGTGCACTCATATACAACTCATAAACAGTATAATCATATAGATAGAAAACACATGATTATCTTGACACTAACACATTCATTGTGTGATTCTGAATAATTACACTTTAGCTGCAAATATTTTTAAGAGGAATAATCATTTTACCTTTGAAATGTTATGAGAGCTTATATAAATCTTGGCTGTAAACTGAAAAAAAAAAAAAATCTATAAACTGTCCAATAATTTTATGTGCAAATTGAAAAATCTATAACCAGTCACCCATAAAAATGTAGCAAGGTAATGAACAACAATTTGTGAACATTCAGTCATTCTGTAAAGTTGTTGTTGAATGTTCCTGCTATAAAACTAAAAAAGGTGATGTGGGCCATTGAGGGTGAACTTTAGCTAAGCAGAAATTCTCCCTGCATTTGTTTTCGATCTGGAAATAGAAGACTTGTGACCTTTCACCTTTCTTTCACAAGGAATAGATAATACAGAAGAAAACAAAGGCAGTGGAGGTCCCAGCCACTTGTCTTTGTTCTCATCCTGTGCCTTCACATTTGAAGTGCTATGCCAAAACAAAACAACACAACAATCCCCGCTGGGCTCGGGCAGACATATAAGCCATTTCAAAGCGGATGCGCAAGCTATCACAGCCAATCCCTATATTCTATTGAAAATTAACAGTGAATTCTATTGTATCAGAGAAAATAAATTATTATTATATCTCAAACACAATAACAATTTCCAAAACTAGTGAGAAAAGAAGCGCTGCACATCTCTCTTGGATACCAGACCCTCTGCCGTCGACAATTTTGGTTGAGTAGTGGCAAACCATTCCCACATACAGAAAAACCATTTACTAGCATATTGAAAAATATTGCATTGCCAGATATATTTTAAAAAGTATGTTCAGATATGAACATATATTCATATCATAAGTGATACATGTTTCAACATTTCATTTGAGCATATATGGACATAAACCTCAGAAAATAAGAAATATGTCCATACATACTCAAATATGTTGAGATATATTACTTACGATTTGGAGTTCATACTACAATTAATATCTTATATTATCCCTAAGAAAAGGTACAGTACGATGGGTGAAAAAATATGAATTGAAGGGCACAATGGAGCGGTGGTCAAGGTGCTAGGCTTTTAAACAGGATATTTAAGCTGAAAGATTATATAAAAGTTGAAGAGAGTCTAGCCAATATAAAAAGTGCATAGTATCTGTGATATACCTGCTGCAATGGCAACATTACAATATAAGCATTGAGGACATGATCCTCTTCTATTGTGCAGTGCCGGTAAGGTTACGATCAATGCAAGTCTGGTTCATTTATAACACCTTGACCATTTTATTATATATTGCGGATACCCAGCATGCATCTGCTTTGTGATTCCGTACATGTCTGTACTTCCCTTTATCTTTGCACACAGCTGTCGGCATTCCGGGCGCTTCCGTACTCTCAAACCATCCGTGCGGCTCCACTCTCCGACAGACAGACGTGACCCACATTTCTGACGTACGCAAACTGCCTCCCTGGAAACCAAGGGAAGGTGTCAGAGAACCAGAGTCCATCAGGCCCCACCTTGCCATACCTGATAACCTGCCTGTCAGAGAGGGAGAGAGGGAGAGAGGGAGGGATAGAGAGGGAGAGGGAGAGAGAGAGAGGGGGGAGAGAGGGAGAGAGGGAGGGATAGAGAGAGAGAGAGGGAGGGGAGAGAGGAGAGAGAGGGAGGGAGGGGAGAGAGGAGAGGGAGGGGAGAGGGAGGGAGGGGAGAGGGAGGGAGAGGGAGGGAGAAGGAGAAGGAGAGGGAGAGGGAGAGGGGAGAGGGAGAGGGAAAGAGAGGGGAGAGGGAAAGAGAGGGGAGAGAGGGAGGGAGGAGAGAGATAGATGGAAAGAATGAGAGGGGGAGAGCAAAAGAGAGAGGAGAGAGGGAACAGACAAAAAGAGAAGAGGGAGAGAGAGAGAAATACTCCTTTAAAAATAATTGATATTATCATATCTAATAAGAAACCCCTTCAAAAAAACTGAAAATTTGAGTTTGTATCTGTTGATAAAATGAATGCATTTCATTGATAAAATAAACATAATCCAACCAGCATCCTCAGCAGAAATATGAATATAGTCTGGCCTGATTGAACTATGTGGAACTTGTGGTGGTTCAGCCAAAATAAATGGGTGGGTCAGGCTACTATAGGTGGCCACCCATCCCTACATGGTCAAAACCAAGAACAACAAACCATACAGTGCCCTGTCAGTATATTATATTATTATTAAGTAGAAAATATGAGCTTGTTTTAAGTTTCTGTTTGCTTGACAAGCAAACTTTTTTTACCCTGTTGGCAAATCTTGAAATGAGTCAAACTGTCTCACCCCATTGCCAATATTTTTTGTCCTATTTAGCAGAAAAGTCATAGAGATAAATATAAATATAAGACTAAAATACATTTAGGTTTTTGCAGCGAGGGCAGTTCCTACAGAGTTCATTGTATTCCACATCTTGGGGAAGCTGCTTTACCCTTATACACTTCTGCGTGTTCCTGTCGCTACGTACACCAGACAGGCAGACATACACTTAGTTTGGCCTTTGCTTTTCTCCAGATTTAGTATGCACCAGCTGTAGCCAGGAAACTTTTGTCATGGATTATTTTTTTGGAAGCAGCTGGAATATATTTTTAAGAAAAGAAATATGAGGTGCCCTTTCTTTTTCTCATACATAAAGACTATTATTAAGATAAAATCTGAAATTACACATTGCCCTAATGCAAATATTACTATTGATTTAGATAATAGCCGTATGTTATGTGCCTTTTAAGGTACAACAAAACCTTTGAGTCCATTTTGCAAATCAAATAAGAGCGCAGCACATATACATTCAAATGCATAAATACATGAACAAATAAATAATAAACTTACAGATCAAATAAATAAAATCAGGGAGTGAGCTACAGCAATACACAGAGATAAACACATTGATTACATTATATTAATATTAAGACATTCCATTGTGGGTTCTAAAAATGTTCATAAAAACTTTAGCTAATACAGTCAAAACTGGAAAAAAAACAAGGACAGCATACTAATGGTTTGCTGGATGCACAGTTAAACTGTCTTATTATATCATGAATGTTTCAGCATATACTCCCCACCAATCTCTATCTCAATCTCTATACCCACCAATCTCTATCGCAATACCCACCAATCTCTATCTCAATCTCTACACCCACCAATCTCTATCTCAATCTCTACACCCACTGATCTTTATCTCAATCTCTACACCCACCAATCTCTATCTCAATCTCTACACCCACCAATCTCTATCTCAATCTCTACACCCCCCAATCTCTATCTCAAGCTCTACATCCACCAATCTCTATCTCAATCTCTACACCCACCTATCTCTATCTCAATCTCTACACCCACCTATCTCTATCTCAATCTCTACACCACCAATCTCTATCTCAATCTTTACACCCACCAATCTCTATCTCAATCTTTATACCCACCAATCTCTATCGCAATACCCACCAATCTCTATCTCAATTTTTATACTCACCAATCTCTATCTCAATGTTTATACCCACCAATCTCTATCTCAATCTCTACACCCACCGATTTTTATCTCAATCTCTACACCCCCCAATCTCTATCTCAATCTCTACACCCACCAATCTCTATCTCAATCTTTATACCCACCAATCTCTATCTCAATCTCTACACCCACCGATTTTTATCTCAATCTCTACACCCCCCAATCTCTATCTCAATCTCTACACCACCAATCTCTATCTCAATCTTTATACCCACCAATCTCTATCTCAATCTCTACACCACCTATCTCTATCTCAATCTTTATACCCACCTATCTCTATCTCAATCTCTACACCACCAATCTCTATCTCAATCTCTACACCACCTATCTCTATCTCAATCTTTATACCCACCTATCTCTATCTCAATCTTTATACCCACCAATCTCTATCTCAATCTTTATACCCACCAATCTCTATCTCAATCTTTATACCCACCTATCTCTATCTCAATCTCTACACCACCAATCTCTATCTCAATCTCTACACCACCTATCTCTATCTCAATCTTTATACCCACCTATCTCTATCTCAATCTTTATACCCACCAATCTCTATCTCAATCTTTATACCCACCAATCTCTATCTCAATCTTTATACCCACCAATCTCTATCTCAATCTTTATACCCACCAATCTCTATCTCAATCTCTACACCACCAATCTCTATCTCAATCTCTACACCACCTATCTCTATCTCAATCTTTATACCCACCAATCTCTATCTCAATCTCTACACCACCAATCTCTATCTCAATCTTTATACCCACCTATCTCTATCTCAATCTTTATACCCACCAATCTCTATCTCAATCTTTATACCCACCAATCTCTATCTCAATCTTTATACCCACCAATCTCTATCTCAATCTCTACACCACCTATCTCTATCTCAATCTTTATACCCACCTATCTCTATCTCAATCTCTACACCACCAATCTCTATCTCAATCTCTACACCCACCAATCTCTATCTCAATCTCTATACCCACCAATCTGTATCTCAATCTTTATACCCACCAATCTCTATCTCAATCTCTACACCCACCAATCTCTATCTCAATCTCTACACCCACCAATCTCTATCTCAATCTCTACACCCACCAATCTCTATCTCAATCTCTACACCCACCAATCTCTATCTCAATCTCTACACCCACCTATCTCTATCTCAATCTCTACACCCACCTATCTCTATCTCAATCTCTACACCCACCAATCTCTATCTCAATCTCTACACCCACCAATCTCTATCTCAATCTCTATACCCACCAATCTGTATCTCAATCTTTATACCCACCAATCTCTATCTCAATCTCTACACCCACCTATCTCTATCTCAATCTCTACACCCACCAATCTCTATCTCAATCTCTACACCCACCAATCTCTATCTCAATCTCTACACCCACCAATCTCTATCTCAATCTCTACACCCACCAATCTCTATCTCAATCTCTACACCCACCAATCTCTATCTCAATCTCTACACCCACCAATCTCTATCTCAATCTCTACACCCACCAATCTCTATCTCAATCTCTACACCCACCAATCTCTATCTCAATCTCTATCTCAATCTCTATACCCACCAATCTGTATCTCAATCTTTATACCCACCAATCTCTATCTCAATCTCTACACCCACCAATCTGTATCTCAATCTTTATACCCACCAATTTCTATCTCAATCTTTATACCCACCAATCTCATCCACTGTCCCAGCAGTGTCTGCTCAACCCAATATATATATATACCCAATATATATATATATATATATATATATATATACATACATGTATGTATATACTAAACAGCCTGTGCTTTTCAAGTATAACTGTTTGCATGTGCAGTATACAATGAAGCTGACATTACAATTTGCATTGAGATATAAACCTCAGATAGTTACTGTTACATATATGTAAGCCTATATGGCACTATCAGGTGTTACATATCCTTTTTTCAACACAAACTGTGTGGTATTTTATCATAGATTCTTTATGGCAAAATTACCACAAAAGCATAAAATTAGCATTACAGAACAGCCTTATTATTTTTGTTTTCATTTCACAAACGGTAAATAAATATACTTACAAAAAGATATGCCTATGGTCTATCACTTTTGTGTAGGAAATGACGAGTAGCAAGGTAGCTTGCATCCCACTGCACAAAAGGCTCGTCAATATAGAAACCTCTGATTGGTCTAGAAACACGGGTGGGCTCTACTTGTAGCTACGAGGCTAGGCTTCACATCGCAATTTACTGTAAGTTCCTACGCGAAACGAGAGCGAAGTTATTAAACAAAACGTATGAGCACCAATTCCATGTTGTCGGCGACATGGCTGACCCCAGAGGATTAATATGTAACCATTAATACGTAATTAAGATGTAATCAGTAACATTAGATTAAAACACAAAGATCAGTTTTCTTGGTCCTGCTTCATGTTAAAGTTGAGCCAATCGTGTCCAAGCACTCCCCTTTTCCTCTGCTTCCTGCTACCTCTTGAACATCAAAACCGATTCTTATGCCCTGGATAAAGGCAAGGTGATGAAACTTGCCTTTTTCCAGCGCAACTGTCTAGCAGTCTATCAATACTTGTGATGGACTACTCAAGGTAGGCCAGAGATATGATGTTGGTTTCAATGAGAAACCTAAATCAATATGCCTTTGAGGAAGAGAATGGTAAGGCCTAAGCAGTGATTTTTTTATCCCTGTTCCCACAGCATCTGCCTGCAGACAAAATTATTTTGCCTGTGGCTAAAGGACACAAATTTTTTATTTTTTTTGTTTAAAGTATTCAACTTCAATTTACCCTTCTGAAAATTAATGGTGTGAGGCACTGGGGGGTTGATTTGAGTGGTGGTGATGGTTCATTGTCTCCTATTAAAACCAATGTGCTTTTTTATTCATTTATATATTCTCTATTTTGATTTGGGTCGATGGCGTCTCATTGAGCAGCAGAGGGACGTCTCCCAGCTCCCGTCGGAAAAGGCGCTGTCAGATCGACCTACTGGAAAATGGCAGCACCCAACCGGAGAGCAGGTCTCATGTGGTCAGGCTAATAACTACCTGTGAGAGTCAGGTATGCACATCTGAGCTGGAGCCGGGCCAAAGACGGCCCCCTTCTCACAAGTGAAGGACACCATAGCCCAATCTCAATGTCCGCCCTGAACCGGACTGAATCCCCACAGACTTTAGGTGATGTCACATGCGTGCCCAGCGTGAGTGCGTGAGAGTGCAAGGGCTCGAAATGGTACAAATATGAGGAACGGCACAGAATGTTGTTTGCGATGTTATATGTTGCCTTGACAACGCCTGTCTCGCATGCTTATGACAATCGCTGCTTTAGCGGGTTTGTACCCGCTGAAAAAACTCTGCCCGCCATGTGTGTCGTTTGTTTACCATTTTTGAGACACTTCCAGCTGCGTTTCCGTTTTTATCGCCACAGACGCTATGAACTGTGGGTAATTCCGTCCGGAATGCACCTCAGTTTGTGAGGGTGTAATGGTGGACGTTGAGATTGGGCCCAGAAATCCTTCTGATTCCACAGCCTCACCCTGTTACACTGATAGACAGAACTAATCTAACCCTGAAAATGTGTAAGGATGTGGCACAGACCCTGAGCAAGGTTTGAATCTAGGCACAAAGCCTTGAATCTACCCTCAAACATTTTCTGTGATCTATTTGTCATTATGAATGGCATGTATTTTCTGGATCCGTTACAATAGCAAAAGGAAAATCCTCTTCATTTTCAATCAAGCTGACGCTGACAAACAAATCCAAAATCAATGTTAATTCAATCAAAGTTTTAAACCAAATCTGATGTCGACAAACCAATCTAAAGATCAATGCTGATGCAATGTTCGTTGCTCCGGGGGTTTGCTTTCAACAGTCCTCTTCAGTAATCACTGTAAAATACGCCATTCAAAATGCATTTAAGTAAACTGGTTATTTTTGCTAGCACTAGCAAAGCCAATAGCAACTAAAAAAAAGGAACAGACAACGCAAAACAAAAAACAAATCACCATTTTCCACATTTACTTGATAGCTTGCCATTTTCTGAGCTTCAAAACCACTTTACCTGTTTTGTTACGGTTTTCTATGAGGGGACATTTAGGCCATAATTCATTTTGGCCCTCTCACAAACGTATATTCTCTCTCACACACAGTGAGCACCATAATTCATTGGACAATGACATTTTTTGTTATTTTGGTTCTGTACTCTAGCACTTTGAGTTTGAAAGGATACAATGACAATGTGACTGTCAGCTTTAATTTGAGGGTATTTTCGGATGAACCGTTTAGAAATTATAGATCCTGGCCACCGCGGTGGTACAACGGTAAAGGCTCCGACTTTCAGTCAGTGCAGTTGTACTCCGAGGATCGGGGTTCACGCCCTGGTCCTGCCAGATCCGAGCATGGCCGGTGCCCTGTGGGAGCGGCAATTGGCGGCTGCTCCCAGGTGGGGGGGAGAAGATCGGAGAGAATCGATGTGCGCATAGCAGCCCTGGGCCAGTTGGAATCACGGTCAGGAGCCTTTAGGAGGAGTCGTGCCCTGAAGAGGACGTGGCGCCCTTTCCGTCCTACTGCCGGCTGATAGGGCTGTGTAGCGGTGATTCTCTAGCGGTTGCTACATGGGTGGGAATTGAATTAGGGGGGTTCAATTGGCTACTAAATTGGGGAAAAAAATCTAAAATAACAATAAAAAAAGCTGTAAATTACATGGGAATAGCCTGTGGAATGTACCAAACAGGTGTTTTGAACATTCCACAGCTTTGCCAGTCTTTTTTTTTTTTTTTGCCCCTACAAAATCAATAAAGTTGATAAGGTAAAACATTAAATATTTTCTCTTTGTACGGTTTTAAATTAAATGTATGTAAACAAAATTCTATAAATCACGGCTTTCTGCTTTTATTTGCATTTTACATACTGTCCCAACTTTTTTGGAATTGGGGTTTGTTTATGAAAATGGCCTCAAATTAAAGCTTAGTCTGCATTTTAGCCCCACAGTCATTGTATCATTTCACATCCAAAGTGCTGGAATACAGAGCCAAAACACACACAAAAAAATGTTCACTGTGTATATGCTTTACTTGACCAGACTGTTGAGATTTTCTTTCACACGAAAACATTACATGGCATACTGATTACATGATTCAGCTACTCATAATTTTAGTGTTAATGATCTATTCAAATTACATGACAGCAGGTGGTCCCTTTGGACCCTGACAATTAACGTATTAAATTGAATGCCATCCAATGTTTTTAACAAGATAAATTGAGTTTGTATGAATGAATAACAGATATAGTACATAATGGGGACATTGGTATACTGGGAGTCATTATGTGTTTTCCTTGCCAGTTATGGTAATGTATGGATAAATAGAATTGTATTTGCATAAGATGTATTTTAGTATCAGCGTGTTATCTTCCTTTTACCTGTCACCAATCATTGTTCATATACTTCTGATTTGACAATAAACATACAAAATGACAGAATTAACTTGTGTCATTGTGGCTTGAATGGTGGTGGAGGGGAATAGTCCTACAGTTTATTTACCTTTTGTGAATGTTGCCTTTGCTTAATTGCTGGTATAATTTATATGTTTTGTTCTGGAGACGAGACCACCCACATCTAATCAACCCATAGCCATAATAACAGTGTTAGATCTTTAATCTTACAAACATTTGCAAGATGGATGTACAGCACTGTAGCCAGGTTGTGTTGCTTAATATTGTTTAATTGTTAATATCCTTTATGTTATAATGGCATTGGATTGTTTGTATGTGGGCCCCTCTGCTGGAATGTGACACGCAGAGGTCTGGCTATACACCGTCCCATCTGGAGATAGGGAAAACTCAACACAAATCCAGAGAACGTATCTTACTAACAACAAGGACAGTAAAAAGAAACATTGATTATTTCCATCAAAAGACATCCAAATACTATAAAATAAACGAATGAGTTATCATTTGATGGTCCCACCTTCATTTTCTATTACGCTCACACCAAATGTTCTGGAGAGGACACTTTTTTTGGACAACAGTCCAATTTGAATTTTACTCAAACCAGCTGTTGCAAAAACAAACCACTCCTTATAACAGTTGAAAGTTGAATTTTTGATATAGAATATGGTAAAATTCCAAGTATAGTTGAATAACTTATTGAATAAAACATTAAGTTACCTATATTTGGACAGGTCTTTTTTTTGTTATTATTTCTTGACACTTTTTGGTTCAGCCAACAGATTTTATATACAGTGTGGTGCCAGGGAGGGAATTGGGGTGCCACCCTCTGCTAGACGGCACCCCCATTACACTAGAGGCCAAAGGCCGCAGCCCTGCTGCCCGCTCCAGTGGACACTGTGGCAGCAAATGTATAGGTTGGGAATTTGGTAAATGGAAAGTATCCATGGGAGTTGAATGCATAAGATGATATCCAGGTGTATTTTGTCTGTTTGTGTAGCAGCATTTTAAAGGGATGGGTTTCACAATTGTTGTTTTCAAGAAACTTACTGCAATCCTGAAATCCCCCTGGCTAACTTACTGACTGATATGAAAGAGCTTCAGTTCAGCCCTTACACCCTGGTTTTTAGATATTATTTTGTTGCAGAGGTGTTTTATGTCCACCAGGGAGCCAAATCTAGTCACTAGTGCCCTGTAACGAGTCAGACATTACTCACTGGATTTTAGATATTTTATTCTTGATATTTGCAGTTTTCAAATAAAAAAACCAGCCTTGGATGATCTCATTCGGAGTTGATGGGTCACTATTGGGACACTACCTCTGCTGGCATAAAACAGTATTACAGCACAAGTTATTTCAGCTAGTTAGATGCCACGGTTGCCACCTGTACGTTAATTATCAACATTATAGTTTCCACTTCTTCAGAGTATCAAAATACAAACTGCCATAATTGCAAACCGGATGTGTTGAAAATGTAGCAGGACTCATATCAAAGGAGCACAGGCAATAACATGTCTGTTTAATACCAGGACAGAACCACAGATACATACAGTGAGCACCATAATTCATTGGACAGACACACATTTTTTGTTATTTTGGTTCTGTACTGTAACACTGAGTTTGAAAAAATACAATGACAATGAGGTTGACATATTCATTCAAATGCAGAAAAGTTATAGTATCGCTAGAGTACAGAACCAAAATGACCAAAAATGTGTTACTGTCCAATTAATTATGGTGCTCACTGTATACACACACATTCCAATGGTTTTGTGTATGATGTAAATTTACACCTAACATGTAAATTATCAGCACCTTGAGTCAAGATTTGCATCCTAATTTGACTTTGAAAAGCTATTATCATTCAATATACATATCTTGGTTTGGGATTATTATTTTTTTACATCGACTTGCTTTGTTGTAGTGTCACTTTTTGTCCAACCGATGGAGGTGAGTCACTCACCTGAAGTGCCCTGCACCGATTCCATCAATGCACTCCTTCAAACTCCCTGGAACAGAAAGACGGGCCCAGTTAAAACAAGCATTTAAAAATGTTTGTTGATGGGGAAGATCTGTGTAAGTTCTTTTCAGGGTTACCAGATGCCTAAATCTGAGTAGACTTGGAAGGCGAAACTGGCCTACCCGAAAAGAAAACCCAGGGACGCCAGATCTTATGTACATTTTTATGTACGAACACAATGTTTTGTGTATATAAATATACATATCAATATGCCATGTTAATGCTTTGTAAATATGTCTTTTTAAAAACAGATTTAAAAATAAGTAACAAAGACATAAACTAGTTCAAATTAAATCAGCAAACCACAGGGGTTATGTTATTTCTGGGTACCTAATTTACAGGTGCAGATCAAAAAATTAGCATATCGTGAAAAAGTTCAATATTTTTTGTCACTCATTTCAGAAAGTGAAACTCATATTATATAGATTCATTACACATAGTGAAATATTTCAAGCCTTTATTTCTTGTAATTTTGATGATTATGGCTTACAGCTAATGAAAACCCAAATTCAGTGTCTCAGAAAATTTGAATATTTTGCTTTAACATTTTTAAAGTATCATATTTAATATTTGGTCGCATATCCTTTGCATGCTGTTACTTCCTGAAGTCTGTGACCAATCAACATCAAAATACTCTCGATATCTTATTTTCAGGTACTGTTACAAGCGATACTATAACCTCTCTGCATTTGAACTGATCTCTATGAGAATTGGGGGGTAAGACTGTAAATTACGCTGGTACAGTATGGAACACATGACTGGCAAAATGGCTGTATGTCATCAAGGGTCTAAGGTATCAAACGAGCCCCAAACCATCACTCTGCGGCCAGATATGGAGTAGATGTGGATGGATCCCTTTAAGGGTTGTTTCTCCTGACCTTTTTCCCCCATAGAGTTCTATAGGAAAATGAGTCAGGAGAAATAACCCTTGCAGTGATCCATCCACATCTACTCCATATCTGGCAACAGAGTGATGGTTTGGGGCTCGTTCGATAGCTCAGACCCTTGATGACAGCCATTTAGCCAGCCATGTGTTCCATACTGCACCAGTGTAATTTACAGCTGAATCTAGTCTCACCCCCAAATTCCCAGAGAGATCAGTTCAAATGCAGAGAGGTTATAGTATGGCTTGTAACAGTACCTGAAAATAAGTCTTTTGATGTTGACTGGTCACAGACTTCAGGAAGTAACAGCATGCAAAGGATATGCGACCAAATATTAAATATGACACTTTAAAAATATGTTAAAGCAAAATATTCTAATTTTCTGAGACACTGAATTTTGGGTTTCATTAGCTGTAAGCCATAATCATCAAAATTACAAGAAATAAAGGCTTGAAATATTTCACTCTTTGTGTAATGAATCTATATAATATATGAGTTTCACTTTCTGAAATGAGTGACAAAATATTGAACTTTTTCACGATATTCTAATTTATTGAGCTGCACCTGTATATGTTCCGATTAATCCATTCTGATTACCCATAATGCATTTAATGTATCACAAACCATGAATGTGACAGTATGATATTTTATGTATATAGCAACAAGGCAAATTCCACCGTACACCTGTTTTGCTCCTCCTTTTTAGGGGACACATTTAATGCGCATTCAAACGCTGAGGCATATTTTTGAGGAATGTTTTATTTTAAAAAAAACAAAAAAACCAAGAATATTCCGTGTTTTACTTAATATTATTAATTTTATTCTAAAATGGGCACCTTTTTAAACAACTTTCAAAAATGTTATTACTAAAGGAAGTAATTCGGTTTAAATAAATAAGCAAAGCATGGAATATATTTTATTTATATCATTAAGAATTCCTCAAAAATATGCCCGTCTACTTTTGGTTACACAGAGTCCCCTATAAAGCAATCAACCAGGTACACAGTTGAATTGGCCTTCTTGCTACATCCATAAAACACAGTGTCAGAATATGTCTTTTTTTTCAGGGTTGCCAGATGTTGCCTAAATCTGGGTAGATTTGGAAGGCAAACCTGGCCAGATTTGGAAGGCAAACCTGGCCTAGCCGAAACGAAAACCCAGGGACGCCAGATCGTAAAATCCCCCATTTGGGGGAATTTTAAAGGATATATTTTTTATTAATCTGGCAACCCTGGAAATGGGTTTTTTGGCAATTTCCAATCATGACTCAGGTGAACAGAGGGAAACTTGTTAGCATATAAAATATTTAAAGGGCCGCACTCATGAGGCAGCATACTGACGTAAAAATATGTATGAGTGTGAGAATATATGTACTGTATGTGAAAATGAGAACATGTACAGTATGTGAGAGAGATAATACATGTATGTGAGGTCCAAAATTAATTATGACCTAAACAGCTCTTCAGTTTTCTGCACAACTTATGACAACATAAATTGAACTCAGACAACATATTACACATCCAAAAATGATTATCATTTATGTAATTTATCAATTTCTGGTAAAATAATTCTTTTTTTGCACATTTTATTTAAATGTACTCTGTGGTACTCACATTTCATTTCTGTCAGTCATGCACATACTTATATCTATATTGTAACATTATGTCTTATAACAGAGAGATTGAGAGTGAGATACACCCTATTGCCATTTCTTTACATCTAGGCCTCCAAGGCTAGGTTATGTCAGTATGACCTATTCTTGTTAATGGGGCTTTGGAACAACAGCAACATGGATCAGGTAGTCTAATCCTGACCAGATAGAAAACAAATTTAAAACCCTGCAGAAATAATCTGCACTTTCAGCACGAGTTACCTTATAAAATAACCCTCTTCACAAAAGGCTTACACAACCTCAAGACATTTTCTATGGCTATAGCCAGCACACAGGAGAAGTATGTTTATATTCAAACAAACACAAAGAAGTGAGGATAATCCATTTCCACTGGGAACGGTCCAGGCCTCAGGCTGGGCTTCCTCCTGTGTTGGGTTTATTAGGCCGGTGTGAGCGGCCCTGACCACACACAGCACAGAGAGCCTGTGAGCAGGGCATTAATGTAATGGCCAAGGCTGAACCTTTACAACGCTGTCTGGGCCCAGCAGAGGCACTACTCAATGAAAGGGGAGGACAAGGCTGCCGCTCCCATTAGCTAATTGCTTTAGAATTGTAGCTGAAGACAACGGTTCTATTCATGAGGGCTTTCGCCTGCATGCTTTAAAAATATATATATATTTTTTTTTTTGCAGTAAGCTAAATGACGAGACTGGTGCAGATCAAAACAGACCCCTGGAAGGTAGCAAAGTGGTTTTATAAGATAGTAACACAAAGCAGTTAATTCATGCGGGAGGGGGAGGAATTAATAAATAAATAAATAAATAAACTTGAAAGCATTTTATAGAAAATAAACATTTTCTGTCTCAAAGATCACACAGTAGCACACACAAATGTGCCGTAGACATACATTTTAAACCCATTTTGCTGCCACAGACATTCCCACTGCATGGGACAGCACTGGCACAATTTCATAATGGCAGCTTTAATTACTGCTGCCCTCTTGCCCTGGGCCTGCCATCTCTCCCTCGCCCTCCCTACCATTCCGACAGAAGAGAAACAAATCAGCAGTCATCTCTCCCTCACCCTCCCCACCATTCCGACAGAAGAGACACAAATCAGCAGTCAGTAACATACCCAAGTTCCATATTTGATCAGGAAAGAAGTCAATTCCAGGGGGCCTGGGAGGGGTGTCATTTGGGGGCCTTGGCAATGCCTGGAGCGAGCACATCTGGTGCCAGTTGCGTCACATAACATAACACCTTATCTACCAGGAGCAAGAGCTTAGCCAAACATAGTTTATCAACCCATACAAGCTTTGAGGGCAGAAACTCTGAAAGCCTTGCAGGTAAGCTGTATGGGATATCCTAAGGACAAGTCTGGGTTCAGTACTGACAAAAAAAACAAAAAAAAAAACACTGCTTGAGGTTAGCCTCATGGGGAGTAATTACAGATGTAGGTGGTCACAACAGATGTGTCACTACAAGGTTTTCCCCTTGGGAAAAAGCCAAGAAAGAGGGGTGCTCTTTCAGAATACAAAGTAGAGAGAAACACAAGATATTAAGAATAGAATGTGAATTGGAAAGAGGGAATTTAAGGGAAGAGCAAGGTGTATTCATAAAACAAATTTTGTCACAGATGCTTAATCTTACTTCACAAATTACAAGTAAAATTAGCAAATAATAATATTCTTGCATATTTCAACTGAAAATGTGACTCACCACTACACCCACACAGTTCAGTGTGGGCCACTACACCCACAAACAGTTCAGCGTGGGCCACTACACCCACAAACAATTCAGCACTGACCACTACACCCACAAACAGTTCAGCGTGGGCCACTACACCCACAAACAGTTCAGCGTGGGCCACTACACCCACACAGTTCAGTGTGGGCCACTACACCCACAAACAATTCAGCGTGGGCCACTACACCCACAAACAGTTCAGCACTGACCACTACACCCACACAGTTCAGCACTGACCACTACACCCACACAGTTCAGCACTGACCACTACACCCACACAGTTCAGCACTGACCACTACACCCACACAGTTCAGCACTGACCACTACACCCACACAGTTCAGCACTGACCACTACACCACACAGTTCAGCAATGACCACCACACAGTTCAGCACTGACCACTACACCACAGTTCAGCACTGACCACTACACCCACACAGTTCAGCACTGCCCACTACACCACAGTTCAGCACTGACCACTACACCACAGTTCAGCACTGACCACTACACCACACAGTTCAGCACTGCCCACTACACCACACACAGTTCAGCACTGCCCACTACACCACACAGTTCAGCACTGACCACTACACCACACAGTTCAGCACTGACCACTACACCCACACAGTTCAGCACTGACCACTACACCCACACAGTTCAGCACTGACCACTACACCACACAGTTCAGCACTGACCACTACACCACACAGTTCAGCACTGACCACTACACCCACACAGTTCAGCACTGACCACTACA
Organism: Ilyophis sp. 1 JC-2022; assembly: GCA_022702515.1. Taxonomy (NCBI): domain Eukaryota; kingdom Metazoa; phylum Chordata; class Actinopteri; order Anguilliformes; family Synaphobranchidae; genus Ilyophis; species Ilyophis sp. 1 JC-2022. The sequence continues at coordinate 103,622,718 of CM040397.1, read as the reverse complement.
CCACAGTTCAGCACTGACCACTACACCACACAGTTCAGCACTGACCACTACACCCACACAGTTCAGCACTAACCACTACACCACACAGTTCAGCACTGACCACTACACCACACAGTTCAGAAAACCTTGCATTCTCGTGAATTCCGTCTCTCAACACACCTCCCTTTCCAAGCGTAAAGCCATTTTTATGCAAATTCTTGTTGCCATCTGTGTTTAATCACATCCCGTTCCAATTTGGAAGAGGATGCTTACACAGGTTGGACTGTTATATCCATTCCAAATCTAACAAAAACTGGCAAGTGAGAAATATGTTGGAACCAAATGCATCAGTGTGTCAAGTTTTCAACAGTGTCAGTACTGATCAAATCCTATATAAACTCATGATTTAACCCACCAATAAACACAGCAAAATGTGTGATTGGCTATTCATACTCACGTCTTGTATTCAGTCATGTTTTCTGTAACTAATAAAATCATATTTAATCAAAATATTGCATGCATCAGTTGCTTGGTTAACTTAGTTATAAGACCCTCTGGATTTATACTGGTTTGTTTCAAGGCTACGATGTACAATGTGTAATGTACAATGTACAATGTGTAATGTGTAATGTCTATTGGTGGTGGCAGAGGCGAGCTTCCCCTCATCATTGCAAAGCGTTTCGAGTTGCCGGCTATATGAGAAAGGTGCTATATAAATTCAAGAAATAATGATCGCAATTTATCACTTTTACCACATGCAATAGGACTTTGTGAATGATTGAGTGACACCAGCATAACACTGACAGTTACCTAGTCATATATAAAGCAACAGTTGCCAGCAGATGCATGCGTTTATCTGTAGTTTCATTAACTTTGCAGTTAAGCCTTTAGTTCAGTTCAATCATACTCTATTTCTGTAACTTGTGGTCACAATTTAAATAAACATTTGCTTAAAATTACCGCCACAATTATAAGATATGGTGTATAAACTTAAATTACATGAATGGTCCAAACAGAGAGCAAATACATTGTCCATTTTAGAAACCAAGATCTGATTACTAGATGTCCAGCTGAACTGCATTTAAAAATAAGTGTGAGGCCCTGAAACCATATGGAAAAACTGCAGTGTGAGATTTAAGTGATTTTGAATGTGGGGGAGGGGTGACTACAGACGTAGCCCCGTCCTAGGCCCCAAAATGACCAAACAAGTCCCTGGATGTACACATGGCCCAGGGCTCTTCTGTTGACAATCACACCCAATTTATTTCACACTTGCCATACTTTGGGAGGAAGATTTGGACAAAATCGTATTGAAAAAGGGAAATCCCTGCCGGTCTGACCATCTAAAGCATTTATGACTCACTGCACAATAGGCCATAGTTTTATCTGTGGAGACAGGTAGGGTATTCCCATAAACTCAGTGGCAATAACAGCTTCTGTGATCGTTCAGGCCCCCATTGTCTTACTGCGCCAGCAGTACCTGTGGGGTCCCGAGTCAACGCAAGTAGCATTTAGCTGCACACCTTTCAGAAGATTCACATGCTAGTGTGTGCTCCCCAAATTTATGACACTGCACTGATAATACTGGTCAACAAATATAGAATACATGTGCGGTGATCCAACTGTCAAACCACTAGAAATAGGTTCACTTGACTACGCCACCCACTTAAGGGAACTCAACATGTAGAGTTGGGGCACTTCATTCAAATAATGCAATTTCAATAAACCAAATCAGGCATGGATATAGGAAGATATACAAATAGTTTATTACAATTAACTCACAATGCGAATTTTACACAACTATTAAAAAAAAACATTAATCCTACTTCATAGCTACCAACACCGCCCTGCGCCGTTAAGACCCAAGGACGGCCCAGCCGGACAACTGCATTTAAAAATAAGTGTCAGGCCCTGAAGTCATATGGGAAAGTGACGTGGAAAGGAAACGTGCACAGCAAACACTACCGCCAAAATAACAGCATGCGAGTTACACTACCACGGCAAATGAATGCATGCAAGTGCGAAAACAACAATCTACCTCACCTCGTGGAGAAAATTCCCTTTCACCACCACGCCGAAGCAGAGAATCAGCCAAAGCGTGGCGCTCCCAGTATCCCCGAAGCCGCAGGATAGGGCGACGCTGGAAATAACCATAGGCTTGAAAAGACGGCAAAACAGTCTTTACACAGAGAGCGTTCGCATTTGCAATCAATACGCAGGGATACGCTAGACTGCACCGGCCCAAAATAGGCAATCCGTATAGCTACTGGCGTCTGGCGGTGCTCACACGAATACTTAAGTTTAGACACGAAGCAAACAGTTTTGAATAGGCCATTAACTCCCTCTCGGAAATAGTGGCTGGTACCGACACCTTAGAAGAGAGGACAACAGGTTAGCAAGCAACGATCGCCACAAAATAGAATAAAACAACGCCACAACAGAAAATACATACTTTGCAACCGATGTCCATTAAACGTGAGCTTGCATTGGTTCACTCCGTTCAGATATTCTGCAACCACACAATGTCTAACATTTAGGATAGCCTACAACATAGGTGTCAAACTCAAGGCCCGCGGGCCCGCCACGTGAACTAGAACTAGCGAGAACTAAATTATCTGACTCGGAATCCGGGCCGCCACGTCATTTTATGTGGCCCGCGAGAACTTAATTATCTGATGCGTGTATCTACGTGGCTGGTTAACGGGGATTGACTTTTACGATATAACAGACAAACGCAGCCGGACGCACGCCCGCGGTACATACGTTAAATAAACCGTTAAATAAAGTTTGTATTAAAAAAAAAAAAAAAAAAAAAAAAAAGGTGATTGCACCCCCCCCCCCCCCCGGCAACAATTACAATCGAGGTCCGCGAAAATCAACCGGCCCTTTGAGGGCAACCATAATGCTGATGTGGCCCGGGGTGAAAATGAGTTTGACACCACTGGCCTACAACGTGCACATTAGCCTAACAACAAAAGCGAATTACCGCCAACTACGTGGAATGTCGTGCTGCACACAAAACCCCGTTTTATAATGTATACTTGCAACAGTTCGCTTCTTTACTTCTTGGCAAAATTACCTAAATCCCCAATGAAAAACTAATGCATATACTATAAATATAAAATGTTTGTTACCAGGGACACGTGGATTACAGCCCAGCATGCGTCAACCTCCTGGTCTAGGAGGATTCCTCAAGACCTACCGATACATTGGGTTGAGTTTGTCAAGGACAATACACCTTTAAAATATGGATATTTACCCACCGCGGACCAGTAAAAATCCAAACCGCCCCAATAGCAACAGCAAATCGATTGCAACGTCTCCATGAGACTGAGACAAAAGGTTAAAACTCCCGGATGCCCATTCACACCTCCACTCCACACCTGTGGATTGTTTGGTTAATTAGTACAAACTAGCAGGTATGTGCCCTACCCTCGATCACCACACAACCTCCTTAGCACATGCTTTTATCCAAAACGACATGTATGAATTCCTTTTTTTTTGTATAGGCTATATATGTAGTCCCCCTGGGATCAAACCCACAACAATTATGTTGTTAGCACAATGCTCTACCAACTAAGCCAAAGGACTACTGAATATGAAGTATAATTTCATACTATGAAAATAAGGGATAAAGTTTTACTATATACACAGCTGCAATAGCATACTTATGATATCTTAAACTTGCATTAAATAAATATCGCCATACTTTACATTAGTTATATTACTGAATATTAACACGTTAACTTTTTATTCAAAAGTTCAAATACACATATTGTTCACAGTCAGAAACGGCCAATCTGCTCCAAATGGCTGTAGTAACCCTTTTGGCATTGCCTGCCGAAGCCACAGCAGGCAGCCCCCGGACAGCCTAATATGCTGTATTAATTTGATCAGCAAACACACCCTGCCGTGATTTTAATTTCTCTTTGGGGGCACTTTACCAAAGCCCGGAACAGCAGAGAGATGATTTGTCAGAAAGAGAGATCTCCAAGGCACGGAGGTTACTTTTGTTTGATTCACTTTGCTACGTGCAGCTCATGATTATAAAGCTGAAATTATAATAAAGCCAGAATCAATGCCCCACCTGTTTTTTGTGCAGAAGAGCCAACCACAGCTATATTTTCATTTATTTCAGCTTCTCCATCTCATATTTTCTGGAAAACCCAATGAACTTTGGCAATAAAAAATGTTGAAAACACTTCCGTTGATAGAGCCTTTCTTTCTAAGTTATGTTAAATATACTATGTATATAGATTTATGAATTATAGCACCACCCCTACTTCAACCTACCTAAGTGCATGTACTGTATGCACACACATAAACCCTTAGAAACATATGAATGCAGATATTGTGAAATTATGTCTAGCACTGTACGTACACTGGTTTAATATGGTAAAACTGACCTATAAATCCGGTGTTGTGATTGTGCTATAACTATAACTTGGTTGTTTATATGAAATATAATTAGGGCTGGGTATCAGTCGATATTTTTATGTGCCGCTTCTTTATGTTGATACCAGTTATAAATGAGTAATTTTTTTGGATCCTACAGTGAAAAGTAAAAAGGCAAATACGGTTGCTTTCAACCGTATTTGTATTCACTATTATTATTATTATTATTAGTAGTAGTAGTAGTTGTAGTAATAATAGTAGAAGTAGTAGTTAATAAAATGCATAGCCAAACAGGCATGGTTTTAATAGGGCATGTGTATGCATGTACATCGCTTGTCCTGTTGTCTTGTCTTTACTTGATTTGTCCTCTGTGGAAAAAATTGAATGTAACAAATGGTATCCTTAATTTGCCACACCAAATCAATTTGCAAAACTGCATGTTTATGAACACGCCATTTGTAACACTGCCCGGTCTCTCTCAGATAATTAATGCACATATTTTCATCATCTGTTGTCATATATATTATTGTAGATATTTTCCTGCCATCCATTCCCTGGATGCTTGGAGCCGGTCCACATTTTCTAACCAGCCAAAACACGGAACAGAGTCACCTTCACGGACAGGAGTGATTCACGCTTACAGCCTTACGAGCTCTACAGTTTGGTACAAAGTATCATAGTGGGAAAAGTGTGGAGGGTGAGTACAGGATATCTTGGTGTACGGTACTGGTTAGATTTTTGGCTGACTACTTTTTTGTTTTGGGATGATGAATCGATTTCGGCTTTGACCTGAATTTGTGTTTTGACTTTATATATTTTTTCTGACTGTTGGTTTGGGTTCAGAACCAGCTTACCTGGCCAGTTATATAGAATAAATTATAAGTACAGATGGACTCCTGGGGGGAGTTACTGTTGTTTTATTTTCCACTTTTTGAAGGAGAAAATCTCATTTTTCTTGACCAGCAAATCCCTATCTGCACCCATGAAAATAAAATATATTTTTTGCTTTATAGCACATTGCCTTATTTCTCATTATTTGATCACACAACCCTATGTTACATATCTGGTCCTTCCACAATAAGCCTATAGACAGACATACAAATTGTTGAACAATTCAAAACATATTTCCACAATAGGCAGGTATAGCATTAAGCATACTGTATATGAAACATTCTCTTCAGTTTATACCCAAGTACTATCCCATTTACTGGTTTTATATGACTTCCATGATTCCCATGGCAAATACCATAATCAGGCTACTTTCGCTCTGAATTTCTTGACAGCGAACAAGAAAGCATTGAGAGTATTTTTTTCTGAATTATTGTGACTCATTGCTTTATTATCAGCTTTGGAAATCTCAGGAACATAAGCACACGATAATGACTTGGAAAATTTGTAGTCAAAAAAAAAAAATGGCTGCATTCCAAATTTGTGACTATTGATGTAGTGACATAAAATAAAATAAACATTTTAGATATTTTGATGGATCTTGCTACAGTTATAAAATAACGAGCCATTTATGGGATGCTAAAATGTGATGTACTCTAGTTTGTTTTTATTCATCCATAATCTATAATTTATGCTGCCATAAATTCTGAAACAATTAAATTTACACTTCTTTTCAGAATCAATGTTTCTGTAAACATAAATGAAGCATTCACACTCACTGTTAGAAATACATCATGTTGTTTTAATTTACACTTTACACTTTAACTCTATGCTTTAGAATCAGTTTTACCCTCATTTTATTTCTCAGGCGTCCCCCTCTACGGTGTGCAGTGGGAGGCAACATTACTTGATTGGCAGGTGTGTTTTAAAAACCAGAAGAGCATGTTCCTCTCTCTCCTCTATCTCTCTCTCTCTTTCTTGAAATGCATGTCCAGTCTGGTGGGATGTCTGCAGAAATATATATATTTTTTTAGTGGTGGCGTTTATGATTCTCTATCTCAGATATACTGTAGAAGCGGCAGGCATATTTAATTTTGTTAATTCTGTGTTGGTATTTCTTATTCTCGTCTAACTCGCCTTAATTCCCCAGCCGTTGAGCTCCGACGACTTTGCTGATTAACAGAACTCTATTAATGACAGGAGCTTCATTGCCCATTTCATTACACATTTATATCTGTTTTGGCCTTATTTTATCATCTATGCCTCTCCACGACACTCACTTGGGATTAGAGCAGTTAAACAGTAAAATGTCCAGTGTCACTTCAACTCTTATATTATATTTAATATAATATAGTTTATATTAGTCCACTCTGTCCTTGGTGGGCTCAGATAAACTCTGTAAGCGTTGAGTTAACACTGGACGTTTTACTGTGTAGAGTGTCTGAGACCCTGACCCGGTCTGTTGAGGCCACATTCCAGTGCATATTGGATCCTCTGGTTCTGTTTCTGGCCAGTGAACATCAGGAGAGCACCGTATCAGCTCACCCATGCTTGACCTGTACACAATGTCAGGCCACGCCATGTTAAAGCCTGACTCCTGAGTGCACTTTTTTACTGGATTCATTTTTCTGAGATTCAGTGAAATGATCACCGAATGCAGCAGAGAAGTATTGGCTTTTTAGCTGAATTTTTTCTTTATTCTTCTAGTAATAGTACTTCTGCTATAGTTTCTGCCCATTTCACTCTGTCAACAGAGACAAGAACTGAACTCCGGTCAAATATTTCTACTGCATCGCTGTTCTCACTTTGCATTATGGGCTGTGAAGTGGAGGCACATATGAGGTAGGCCTTAACTATGACTAGAGGCTGTGAAGTAGAGGCACATATGAGGTAGGCCTTAACTATGACTAGAGGCTGTGAAGTAGAGGCACATATGAGGTAGGCCTTAACTATGACTAGAGGCTGTGAAGTAGAGGCACATATGAGGTAGGCCTTAACTATGACTAGAGGCTGTAAAGTAGAGGCACATATGAGGTAGGGCTTAACTATGACTAGAGGCTGTGAAGTAGAGGCACATGTGAGGTAGGCCTTAACTATGACTAGAGGCTGTGAAGTAGAGGCACATATGAGGTAGGGCTTAACTATGACTAGAGGCTGTGAAGTAGAGGCACATATGAGGTAGGGCTTAACTATGACTAGAGGCTGTGAAGTAGAGGCACATATGAGGTAGGCCTTAACTATGACTAGAGGCTGTGAAGTAGAGGCACATATGAGGTAGGGCTTAACTATGACTAGAGGCTGTGAAGTAGAGGCACATATGAGGTAGGGCTTAACTATGACTAGAGGCTGTGAAGTAGAGGCACATATGAGGTAGGCCTTAACTATGACTAGAGGCTGTGAAGTGGAGGCACATATGAGGTAGGCCTTAACTACGACTAGAGGCTGTGAAGTAGAGGCACATATGAGGTAGGGCTTAACTACGACTAGAGGCTGTGAAGTGGAGGCACATATGAGGTAGGGCTTAACTATGACTAGAGGCTGTGAAGTAGAGGCACATATGAGGTAGGGCTTAACTATGACTAGAGGCCGTGAAGTAGAGGCACATATGAGGTAGGCCTTAACTACGACTAGAGGCTGTGAAGTAGAGGCACATATGAGGTAGGCCTTAACTACGACTAGAGGCTGTGAAGTAGAGGCACATATGAGGTAGGGCTTAACTATGACTAGAGGCTGTGAAGTAGAGGCACATATGAAGTAGGCCTTAACTATGACTAGAGGCTGTGAAGTAGAGGCACATATGAGGTAGGGCTTAACTATGACTAGAGGCTGTGAAGTGGAGGCACATATGAGGTAGGGCTTAACTATCACTAGAGGCTGTGAAGTAGAGGCACATATGAGGTAGGGCTTAACTATGACTAGAGGCTGTGAAGTAGAGGCACATATGAGGTAGGCCTTAACTATGACTAGAGGCTGTGAAGTGGAGGCACATATGAGGTAGGGCTTAACTATGACTAGAGGCTGTGAAGTAGAGGCACATATGAGGTAGGGCTTAACTATGACTAGAGGCTGTGAAGTAGAGGCACATATGAGGTAGGGCTTAACTATGACTAGAGGCTGTGAAGTAGAGGCACATATGAGGTAGGCCTTAACTATGACTAGAGGCTGTGAAGTAGAGGCACATATGAGGTAGGGCTTAACTATGACTAGAGGCTGTGAAGTAGAGGCACATATGAGGTAGGGCTTAACTATGACTAGAGGCTGTGAAGTAGAGGCACATATGAGGTAGGCCTTAACTATGACTAGAGGCTGTGAAGTAGAGGCACATATGAGGTAGGCCTTAACTATGACTAGAGGCTGTGAAGTGGAGGCACATATGAGGTAGGGCTTAACTATGACTAGAGGCGGTGAAGTGTAGGCACATATGAGGTAGGGCTTAACTATGACTAGAGGCTGTGAAGTGGAGGCACATATGAGGTAGGCCTTAACTATGACTAGAGGCTGTGAAGTAGAGGCACATATGAGGTAGGGCTTAACTATGACTAGAGGCTGTGAAGTAGAGGCACATATGAGGTAGGCCTTAACTATGACTAGAGGCTGTGAAGTGGAGGCACATATGAGGTAGGGCTTAACTATGACTAGAGGCGGTGAAGTGTAGGCACATATGAGGTAGGGCTTAACTATGACTAGAGGCTGTGAAGTGGAGGCACATATGAGGTAGGGCTTAACTATGACTAGAGGCTGTGAAGTAGAGGCACATATGAGGTAGGCCTTAACTATGACTAGAGGCTGTGAAGTAGAGGCACATATGAGGTAGGGCTTAACTATGACTAGAGGCTGTGAAGTAGAGGCACATATGAGGTAGGGCTTAACTATGACTAGAGGCTGTGAAGTGGAGGCACATATGAGGTAGGGCTTAACTATGACTAGAGGCTGTAAAGTAGAGGCACATATGAGGTAGGCCTTAACTATGACTAGAGGCTGTGAAGTGGAGGCACATATGAGGTAGGGCTTAACTATGACTAGAGGCTGTGAAGTGGAGGCACATATGAGGTAGGGCTTAACTATGACTAGAGGCTGTAAAGTAGAGGCACATATGAGGTAGGCCTTAACTATGACTAGAGGCGGTGAAGTGGAGGCACATATGAGGTAGGGCTTAACTATGACTAGAGGCTGTGAAGTGGAGGCACATATGAGGTAGGCCTTAACTATGACTAGAGGCTGTGAAGTAGAGGCACATATGAGGTAGGGCTTAACTATGACTAGAGGCTGTGAAGTAGAGGCACATATGAGGTAGGCCTTAACTATGACTAGAGGCTGTGAAGTAGAGGCACATATGAGGTAGGGCTTAACTATGACTAGAGGCTGTGGGAAAGCAGGTTGGCATGGTGGGTTGAGATTGTCTCTTTTAGCTGTACTCTCTATAGACCAGCCATCTCTAATGATGAAATAATAATCAGATCATCAAAATTAGCTTGGGAGAGAAGGGAGAATTAGTGGTAAGGGCTATTGATTCTGTAGCTCCTGAAATCAGAGAGACATATATATATATATATATATATAGAAAGAGAGAGAGAGAGAAAGAGAACAGGGCCATGGGCTGAGCTGTAACCATGGGTGAGTTTCTTCTATTTTAATTTACTTGACTGCATTTTGGAATATAATGAATATTGAGCATGGTACCATGATATTTAGGGAACCATGGGAAATAATGTATCAATAAATAAATTAAATGAAAGGCAGGAGGTTGTGAAAGGCGTAATTTGTAGTAGGGACGCTAGTGAATACTGTAGTTATAGGCGTAATATAATTCAAAAACTCATCGCGGTCTTCCGAAAGTGCAGATCTGGTTGACAGCTGCATCAATAACCTATTTGCAAGCTATCCTATTATCTGCCATAGCTAATCAACAACCTGGACTGACTCATCTGTCCCTCCTTCGCCTCTTTCCCAGTGAGTGCCATGAGCTGTCAGTCACAGCCGTGTTCATCAGTAACACAACAGCAGGCAGTGCAGCTAAATCACTACTAGTTATCTTTTCGTTCTACCTCAGCTAACGTTAGCTTTAGTAATCTGTTATGGGATGTAGATTAAACTACCGTTAAGCTATGATTTTCTTACGAGACACGATCTGATTGCGCAACGGTGACAACTTAAAATATATTGAGGAATTACACAGGTTGTATTGAATGTTGAAATGAGTATCAGTATTATGATATACAGTATAGAATCAATCTTGATCTTATTTACGTCATTAGCTACCTTAACTACTTGAATCAATCTCTTATTATATTATTAAATTAACTACTACAGTCACAAATTTTCATCATTAATACAGTTTTTTAAAATTCTGAATGTAGCCGCTTACTACTGTTTATTAATGATGTATATATGTTTGTGATGCATACCATAAATATGGATGCATGCTTACGATGTTTAAGTGTTACTTTATTGGTCGTAATGTGATGGAGCGTGCAAACTTTAGTTAGCTAACGTTAGCTAGCGAGCTAACAACTCTAACGACGTTAGCTAGCACAACTGCTAACATTAGTCATAACACGATCAAATTTGTTTTCAATTTGTATGCAGCAAGTGCACGTGTAGGCCAAATGCATAATCAGTTGAGGTTAATTAAAGAAACAGTCATCGGGATCCTCTGATGCTCTTTTTGTAGCTCAAAAACCATATTTGCTGTCAAATTAGTGCAAATCAATCCCTCCCAAAATTTAAAACAAACCTACGCCCCTGGGTTCTAGGATGCAGGGAAAAACATATTGCAGATACATATTCAATGGCACAGTTTAGCAGGAATTTACCATAGTTTCCCCACCACCATTCTGTATTGGCAAATTTTCACATAGAATGTTCTATAAAGATTTTGCTCGATGAACAGTGATTACAACAAGTATTACAATGTGAGTCAACTAATGCTTGAACCACAAAATACCACTCAACATTTATTATTAAGCCAAGGTGTGTACCGTGAGGTTTGGAGAGTGGGCACACAGGAGAGCACAATCCTCTCTGCAGTGCAGGTGAGGGTGTAACGTTCCGTTCCCATCCTGTTCCTTCTCCGTGTTTTTCCCTCTCCCTCCGTGTCATGTTTGACTCCCTTATCCGTGTCTTTCCCCGTGCTGCAGGTTGGGCGTGTCCTATCCGTTTGTTCCACTCGTTTCACCACTCCTGTCTCTACCTATCCCCTTCTCTCCCTGCTACTCACATTCCGCACACTTCACTCTGGTCAATCACCCACTTAGACATTCACACGCTTTTCTAATTGTTACCAATTACTCACTTAAACATTCGCACATGTTTCCCATTGTTACCAATCACTCCCTGTATTTAAACCACTCCCTGTCTCTTGTTCGTTGCCAGTTCGTTAACGTTGTATGTTAAACTAGTTGTTAGTCTCTCTGGTCTACAATAGCTTTATATCCAGTTTATGTTCGCTCAGTGTTTGTTTGTTTCTAGCCCGTTTTGTGTCCAGTTAACCTCTCCCCTGTTTTCAAGTCTGTCCACCTGCAGTGTTCGTATCCCTGCCTGTGTTGCGGTCACCCCCGCTCTCCTCCTGACGAGTACCCTAGCTGGGTCCCCGTGAGGCTACCCTGCAGCTACTCGGTCGTGCTCTACCACTCCTGCTCCTGCTCATCGTCACGCAGTCCGTTCCCTCCAGTCCAGTTCCGGGGTGGAAACCCTCAGTTCGATCCGTCCAGTCCAGTTCCGGCTTGGAACATTTCCCGTCCGCCCTGCCAAGTCCAGTCAAGTCCAGCTCCGGTTTGGAGCAAGTCGAGGTGTGGACAGAGCTCCTGTGATCTCCTGAAATTTTGTGTGTTCGTTTGTGTACAGCTTGGGACTGCCCCAAGCTAATAAAGAACCACCTAATATTGTACTTCTGTCTCCTGGTCGTGCGTTTGAGTTCAGTTCACGTTCTAGGTCATGACAGAACGAACTGGCCAAAGTATGGACTCAGCCGACCTGGAGCAGATCCGTCACGCCCTCTCATACCAAGCCACGGTCAACGCCCAACAGAGCCGCCGCCTGGATGATGTTCTGGAAGCCCTGAGTGGTCTAGGAGAACAGGTAACGCAAATGTTACTCCACCAGCCCCTTCCTGGGATCCAGGAGGCTCCCGTCGCACCCGCACTTGAACCACTGCCTGAGGTTCCCGTCCCCACTTCTGTTCGAGAACCCCGTGTCCAACTCCCTGAGCATTACCGGGGAAGTCTGGGAAGATGTCGCGAATTCCTCATGCAGTGCGACATCGTCTTCCGCATCCAGCCCACCTCTTATGCCTCCGACGCCAGCAAGATCGCGCTGGTCATGAGTTGCTTGACTGGCAGTGCCCAGGAGTGGGCCCTGACTCTGTGGGATAGCCAGACACCAGCCTGTCTTCACTTCCCCACCTTCACCGCCGAAATGCGGCGTGTTTTTGACCACCCAGTCTGTGGACGCAACGCTACACAACGCCTCCTTCAAGTTCGGCAGGGCAGTCGCAGTGTGGCGGAGATGGCGGTCCAATTCCGCACCCTTGCGGCCGAGGCAGGATGGAATGATGCTGCTCTTCAGGGGGCCTTTCTTCAGGCCTTGAGCGAGGAATTGAAGGACCAGCTAGCCACCCGTGAAGAGGCGACCTCGCTAAACGCCCTCATCCACCTCGCCATCTCCATCGACAATCGCCTCAGAGCCCGGGCCCAGGAGAGAAGGAGAGGGTCGTCTAACGGCCCGGTCTCTTCCTCGCACGACAGTCGCCCCTTTCCTCCCATGGAGAGGAACAAATATTCACCTACTCCCACAGACGAAGAACCCATGCAGTTGGGGAAGATCTCCGTAGACGCCGAGGAGCGCCGACGGAGGATCCGCACAAACTCCTGTTTGTACTGTGGAAAGTCAGACCACCACATCGCCACTTGTGCTATTCGCCCTAAAGGGGCTGGCTCGCCCGTGAAGCTGGGCTTACTGACGAGTCCCATTACCACCAACCACTCAGCCCAGAACCGTTCCACTGTAAAAGCCACTCTCCAGTGGAGGAACCTTTCCGCCTCTACATCCGCCCTTATCGATTCCGGAGCTGATGCCAACTTTATCGACGCTGCATTTGTGGAAAGATTCGGGATTCCTACCGAAGCCCTATCCAAGCCCATCTCGGCATTCGCCCTGGACGGCAGGAGCCTGGGGTCAATCACCCATTCCACCGTTCCCCTCCAACTTATACTATCCGGCAACCATCATGAAACCATCCAGTTGTTTCTCATTCACTCCCAACAGTACCCGTTAGTCCTAGGACAGACCTGGTTACACCTCCACAACCCGCATATTAATTGGCGCTCCGGTCAGATTCAGGACTGGAGCAGCCACTGTCTAGCCAACTGCCTCCGGTCAGCCCTACCCCCCTTGGGGGTTAAACAAGTATCTCACCCTCAACCTGTACCTGATCTAACCGGCGTTCCCCATCAGTATCACGACCTTTCCCAAGTGTTTTCCAAATCACGTGCTGTTTCCTTGCCTCCCCACAGACCCTATGACTGCTGTATCAATCTGCTGGCGGGAGCGAAATTACCGTCTGGCCGTCTCTACAGTTTGTCGGGCCCGGAAAAGATCACCATGGAGACCTACATCCACGAGTCACTGTCATCAGGTATCATCCGACCCTCTTCATCCCCGGTCGGTGCAGGGTTCTTCTTTGTTAAGAAGAAAGACGGGACATTGCGACCCTGCATCGACTTCCGGGGCCTCAACGAAATCACCATCCGTAATAAATACCCCCTCCCTCTGATCAACTCTGCTTTTGAACCCCTTAACCAGGCTGTCATCTTCTCCAAGCTCGACCTCCGTAACGCATACCATCTGGTCCGGATTCGTGAGGGGGACGAGTGGAAAACCGCTTTTAATACCCCCCTTGGCCACTACGAATATTTAGTGGTCCCTTTCGGGCTAACTAACGCTCCAGCAGTGTTCCAGGGCATGGTGAACGATGTATTACGTGACTTTTTGGGCAAATCTGTGTTTGTTTATATTGATGACATTTTAATTTTTTCAAAAGACCCACAGGAACACGTTCACCATGTTCGCGAGGTCCTCCAGAGACTCATGGAGAACCAACTCTACGTTAAGGCCGAGAAATGTGCCTTCCATACATCCTCGGTACCATTTCTCGGCTTCATTATAGAGGAGGGCAGAATCCGGGCGGACCCTACCAAGATCCAGGCGGTGACAGAATGGCCCCAGCCCACCACACGTAAGCACCTCCAGCAATTCCTTGGTTTCGCCAATTTCTACCGCCGATTCATACGCAATTTCAGTTCTGCCGCTGCTCCGCTCACCAAACTAACCTCTACCTCCATCCCCTACCTCTGGAATGCCGAGGCTCAACACGCCTTTGAGCAACTTAAGACCCGGTTCTCTACAGCCCCCATCCTGTGTCATCCCGACCCAGCCCGCCAGTTTATCGTGGAGGTGGACGCCTCCGATACCGGCGTAGGGGCCATTCTGTCGCAGCGATCCGTGCAGGACAGTAAGCTCCACCCCTGTGCATTCTTTTCCCGGAGGCTAACGCCCGCAGAGCGGAACTACGACGTCGGGGACAGGGAGCTACTGGCCATCAAACTCGCTCTGGAGGAATGGCGTCACTGGCTGGAGGGGGCAGGTAACCCGTTTATTGTCCTGACTGACCATCACAATTTGCTTTATATTAAGTCTGCTAAAAGGCTCAACGCCCGTCAAGCCCGATGGTCACTGTTTTTCACCAGGTTCAATTTTACTGTTACTTTCCGTCCCGGTTCCCGCAACATAAAAGCCGATGCCTTATCCCGTGTGTTCTCCCCCCTAGCCAGTTCTGCTGACCCTGAACCCATCCTACCGGCTTCCTGCGTCGTGGCTGCGGTCTCTTGGGACATCGAGGAGACCGTGAAGTCCGCTCAGGTTTCCCAACCGGACCCCCGCAATAACCCTAACTCTACCCTGTTTGTCCCCGACTCCGTCCGTTCCCAGGTCCTGGAATGGGTCCATGCCTCCCGCCTGGCCTGTCACCCAGGGGTCGCCAGAACTACCGCCCTGGTTGGGAGGAGTTTTTGGTGGCCCACCCTCAGGGGGGATACCCGTGCCTTTGTCCTGGCTTGCTCTGTATGCGCCAGGAGCAAGGCTTCCCACCAGCCACCCTCCGGCCTCCTCCACCCCCTCCCTGTCCCGGGCCGACCTTGGAGTCACATCGGTGTAGACTTCGTTACCGGTCTACCTTTGTCAGAGGGCAACACCACTATTCTGACAATTGTGGACCGGTTCTCCAAGGCGGTCCACTTTATCCCTCTCCCCAAACTTCCTTCCGCCGCTGAAACGGCGGAACTCCTGGTGTTGCACGTGGTCAGGCTGCACGGGATCCCTTCTGATATTGTTTCTGACCGTGGGCCCCAATTCTCCTCCCAGGTATGGAGGGCGTTCTGTACGGCCCTGGGCGCCTCCGCTAGCCTATCCTCTGGGTTCCATCCCCAATCTAACGGTCAGACGGAGAGGGCTAACCAGGACCTGGGGTCCGCCCTGCGGTGCGTGTCCGCACGCAATCCCTCCTCCTGGAGCCGATTCCTCCCGTGGGTGGAGTACGCCCACAACTCCCTTAAGAGCACTGCTACAGGGATGTCCCCCTTTGAGTGTTCGTTAGGGTACCAACCCCCCCTGTTATCCGTCCAGGAGGAGCAAGTGGCGGTTCCCACCGTTAGGTCCCACTTTCTCAGATGCAGACGCATCTGGAAGCTGACACGCACCGCACTCCTTCGCACTAATTCCCGTACCCAGCGCCTGGCGGACCTTCATAGGACCGCAGCCCCGCAGTACAAGCCCGGTCAGCAGGTCTGGCTCTCCACCTCCACCATCCCCTTACAATCCACCTCCAAGAAACTACAGCCCCGTTTCATTGGTCCCTTTACCATCCTCACCATCATCAATCCTGTAAGCATTAAGCTCTCCCTTCCCCTCTCCCTCAAGATTCACCCTGTGTTTCATGTCAGTCAGGTCAAGCCTGTCACCTCCAGCCCTCTCAGTGCCCCCGCAGGTGTTCCACCTCCGCCCCGGATTATCGACAATGCCCCGGCCTATACGGTGAGTCACATTCTGGACATACGCCGTAGGGGTCGGGGTTTTCAATACCTGGTCGACTGGGAGGGGTACGGTCCCGAAGAGCGGTCATGGCTTCATAAGAGCCTCATTTTGGACCACTCCGTCATAACCGATTTTCACAAACTGCACCCCCTTAAGATCAAGCCTCCGGGTACGCCAGGAGGCGTCCGTTGAGGGGGGGGTACTGTAACGTTCCGTTCCCATCCTGTTCCTTCTCCGTGTTTTTCCCTCTCCCTCCGTGTCATGTTTGACTCCCTTATCCGTGTCTTTCCCCGTGCTGCAGGTTGGGCGTGTCCTATCCGTTTGTTCCACTCGTTTCACCACTCCTGTCTCTACCTATCCCCTTCTCTCCCTGCTACTCACATTCCGCACACTTCACTCTGGTCAATCACCCACTTAGACATTCACACGCTTTTCTAATTGTTACCAATTACTCACTTAAACATTCGCACATGTTTCCCATTGTTACCAATCACTCCCTGTATTTAAACCACTCCCTGTCTCTTGTTCGTTGCCAGTTCGTTAACGTTGTATGTTAAACTAGTTGTTAGTCTCTCTGGTCTACAATAGCTTTATATCCAGTTTATGTTCGCTCAGTGTTTGTTTGTTTCTAGCCCGTTTTGTGTCCAGTTAACCTCTCCCCTGTTTTCAAGTCTGTCCACCTGCAGCGTTCGTATCCCTGCCTGTGTTGCGGTCACCCCCGCTCTCCTCCTGACGAGTACCCTAGCTGGGTCCCCGTGAGGCTACCCTGCAGCTACTCGGTCGTGCTCTACCACTCCTGCTCCTGCTCATCGTCACGCAGTCCGTTCCCTCCAGTCCAGTTCCGGGGTGGAAACCCTCAGTTCGATCCGTCCAGTCCAGTTCCGGCTTGGAACATTTCCCGTCCGCCCTGCCAAGTCCAGTCAAGTCCAGCTCCGGTTTGGAGCAAGTCGAGGTGTGGACAGAGCTCCTGTGATCTCCTGAAATTTTGTGTGTTCGTTTGTGTACAGCTTGGGACTGCCCCAAGCTAATAAAGAACCACCTAATATTGTACTTCTGTCTCCTGGTCGTGCGTTTGAGTTCAGTTCACGTTCTAGGTCATGACAGAGGGTTTATTTTGTATTTAACCTGACAGCATGCCTGCTCTTTTTACAGTAATGTCGTGTTAACACCCTCACAATGACGCAGTGGTTTTTGAAAAAGGAACACAGTTGTTTTTGAAAAAAGAACACAGTTGACGTTTTTTTTTATTTTGTTTTTGTTGTAATGATGTATAATTTTTTTAATTCTGCACTTTGGGGAATGTAATTTGGTTCTGGATTTAATTCATTTTCCTCTATCCATCAGTGTGCCATGCTCTGAAGTGTATGCCTGCTGATTACTGTCTAGTATAAGGCTCTAGTTTCCAGCTGGCTATCTCATAAAACCCCACACATTAAAAAAATATGCTTTAAAATTCTTCAAGCCATTTTGGGTAATGATATGCAAGATATCACACTTTTACTCTGAAAATACTCGATGGTACTGTAAGTCAGTGGGACTATATGACTTGATTAAGATGAGTTGACACCTGACTGACTATCAAAGATCTTCGCAGTGATGAGCAGACATAATTTATTTCAATGGTCATGAATTTCATCATGTTCAATGATTTATTATTGAAAGGCAGACAAAAAAATGCACATTCTGGAAACCATTTACCGGATAGCTTCTGGTGAGAGGCAAACATAATGGCATAATATGGAATGAAAAATAAACATCGAATACTGTATTTTCACAGCGACATTTTCATCAAGATTTTCCTGTACAGGGGAAGATTTTGTGGCCGGTTAGAATGGATGAGATGGAACCAGAGTAAATGAAATTACATTTATCAAAGGCAGCACAGCAGACAATGCAATATAATCAACTGGATCTTCCCAAGAAGGTAAACACAATCCACACTCCCTTCTGATTCATTTGTTATGGAAGTAATAATCATTTACAATCCATATTGTCAACCATACCGTGGCCGGTGCAATTAATTCCATTCTCACCACATCTCTGATCCCCTCAACTGTGAAATTGCAGAACTGCATCAAAGGCGGGAAAATAAATTAAAAATAAGCATCATAATGTATAATGTTGTGTGTCTAGCATGATGCACAATTCTCATCTCATCACACATAAGTAATATGCTGATCTCGCTGACTCTCAAAGGCTAGTTTGTTGGCCCTTTTCCACAGTTGGAGTGGGTGCATTCATCACGATTAGCCTATGTTCAACTGCAGCCTTGCAACTGCTGCCCTGCTAGCTTCGCAAGTCCAGTAATCAGTGCATGATTCATTATTCTTGATTGTGTTTGTACGTACGTGTGCATCTGGGATTATCTAAGCGTATTTGGTAAAATAATTGAACGAAATCGGGAACGCGCACTGCCTCCGCACATTCGCCCAGACGTCAACCGCGCACCGATGCTGTGGGCTGCCCTCCCAGCAGCCCTGAGATCTATTCACACACATTTGAATTATGTAATGAAGGAGGAAATATCTGACTAATGCAGAATGACCTTGCATCCACGGCGATGATGAATGTGATCTACGGGCTGTCTTTATTCATCACCTCCCGGAATTTTTTCCGCACTTCTTTCCCAGAGCTTTTAAATCTATCAAATTGGCTCTCTCTGTACCAATCACTTATCCGTGGCATGGCCAGAGTCTCTTAGTGTTCTGTGGAATGAGGCCAAGCTGAAAGGGGCACGAATATTGCTATTGTAGACGGTATGGCAACACAGCTTCTCTCCTGACCAGGGCTCTCAACTATGAAATGTTTGGCGCTGTTTGTTTGGTGACCTGAGTCTCCAAAACAAACATCGATTGGAGGGGATAAATCCCAATTGGAGGGGATAAATCGGAATCAGAAACTCAATAGGGCAGATTTAGGAAAAAGTTAAATGACACAAATTAGGTATATTTAGCTTTTCTGTGATGATATACTTATTTCAGTTTTTTTTGCTGATAATAGTATGGAGAATATTTTTTGCATACTGCATGTCACATGCTAAACAGTGTGCAGTAAACAGCCAAGCTGTGCCTCACTTTTAAAATGAAGCTTATAAAAATGTTTGCATACTTTTTGAAAAAGTATGCTCCCGAATATACTCAGCGAAACCCTGGATGTATATCATCTGGGGGGAGTTTAAATATACTTAATTTAGAGTAAATTTAGCTTACTTTTTCGTCCTGTCTACTCAACAAACAAGTGGTGATTCGGACCACAGTCTTTGCACCCTGTTGCTAAAGATTTAAATATACCCTTAACAAAAAGAAAGAAAATATTAAAAACATATCATATAATTATGTATGTCATGAGGGTGGTTACCCATGACTCCATGTCCCATAGTGTTATAAAAAATACATTTGAAAGCCTTGAAGTACCATGATTATCATGATTACCATAGAGAAAAATAATAATTGTGACCAGATATACTTAAGACCTATACCTAAGATTCATAAATCATTCATTCCACCAGTTTCAGGTAGACCCATTGTATTTTCATTTGGCTTGGTTCAATGAGAATATTTTAAACTTTTATCAACTTTTAACCTTCCTACATGTTTGATACTGGTCATATCCTGCAGGTTTTAGATTCCTTACAACTGTTTGCCGACAGCTAAATCCTTGCCGGTCTGAGTATAAAAAGCCTTTACACAAAAAAAGAGACTTATCTGCTCTGGAACATTTTCTAGAAATAACTGAAAAAAAGACTTGTAGCTTTATCCATTGTTGAGTACATCAACAGGCTAGCTGAAATTGTACATAAATAAAACCACTTTATGTACAGGAATTCATTTTGTCTTCAAATCTCCACAGAAACGGGGTCTAACATGGCTCCTCATTCTTCTCATCTATATGTGTGGTTGTTTGAAGATGATGTAGCAGAATGTCTATTTAAAATATGTTAAGGTGTGGTGATTATTTAGATGAAAAGTATTTCTCATAGACAGGTAGTGAACAACAGCTTTTCAAGGTTATCTTAATAGCAGCAATGACCTTTTGAAATTTGCAGTGGACTAAAACCTACTGACAGCATTCATTATACTCCTGAGAAAGATTTTGCCAGTCAATCAATTTCAGAACTATATGCAAGACATGCAAGACTGACCATAGGTACAAACAAATATCAGACACTTTACAGAACAGGTTCAAATAACATATAGAAACAATAAATGCAGTGTATAAAATGGAATTATGAATACAATGTATTTATTTTAATGAGTTAGATTTCAAGTTGAGGATATTGCATGTACAATTTCAGATTGGACACCTGGGATTGTGCATGGACAGTGAGAAAACTCTGGGTGACCTAATCTGTACACATAAATTAATAAACACAAAAGCAGTCCACTTAAAAAGCATTAGATTCTGTTCAAGTAACAACAACATTGCATTTTCAATCTTATTGTGAACATAGGTAGTGATAATGTTTCCGTTACTTTGTCTCACAGTGAGTGCTTTGGCGAGGTCAAAATAGAAAAAAGAAACGTCCATGGTCTTTGGGGATTTAATTCAACCCCATCTTCATCCCTGCTGTTTGGCCTGGCCATGGGCCCTGTTCAAGGACAAAGAGCCAGGCTGGTCAGTCTACTGGCACTCTGTATGCTGCGCTGGACAGAGCTTACACTGACCTCAGATCATCACAACCACATTCATAAGTATTTATAAGGGAGAATTCTAGTTATAAAGAGGTTTAAAGGTGTGAGAAGCCACATACTGTATCTAGGGTGACCATATATTGGATTTAAAAAAAGAGGACAGGGGCGGGCAGGTGTTATGAACATAAAACTACACTCAGAATTAAAGGTACAGTGGAGGTACATTTTTGTTCTTTATGGAACAAATTTCCCAAATGTACCCTGGAAATACAATGATGACTAATAAGCACCTTTTACAAGCAAACAAGGTACACATGAATTATGTATTGCTGTCAAGGGGTACAAAATTTTAGGCACTTTTTTGTACCTGTTTTTTTCTGAAAGTGGATGCTATGTTTGGTTTATATACGGTCTATGGAATGAGCAAAACCAAATCATATCACTTAATTCAACGAATAAGTAATTAAGTGCGTGCTAGGATTCATTTAGTGTACTGAAACCACTGTAATCAGTGACAGAGCAAATATGTGATATGCCAACAGTTACTGTTACTTGTGATATTACTAAAGTCAAATATCTCTGGTGCAATAAGAAATGACCAGGAGGCTAAGCATCCTGTATCTTGTATGTATGGTAGTAAGTGACCGATGTTTTTACATTTCATTTGTGCTGCTTCAAAGATTCTCTAAAAGTTTCAGTGTCTACTTTCACAGCACACACGCATGCACACACACACGCATGCACGCACGCATGCACGCACGCACGCACGCACACACACACACACAGCACACACACACACACACACGCACAGTATTATGTGGTAAGGTAAGTTATATGGGTATGAGGAGAGGTTTGTCATTTCTTCTCTGAATGGAACGGACAGGCGGAATCCTGGGAAACTTACCAATCAGCACTCGGGAGAGATGCCGCCAGTGTGTAGAATAACTCCCAGGAATAGCATGAGAAGTGCAAGAATGAGATGGGACATATTTAATGAACAGCTGAGGAGCTCATGGCTAATCCAACATGCTCTATCTGTGTGGTACAGTGTCATTTGTAGGGATCAAGGTGAGTGAAAAACATAACATTGTGGGTTCAGCTACAAATCTATAGCTTGTGTAATTAGTGTCATTTCCAGACTGAAGGATATGGTGCTTTAGATATGCCTTGAGAATGTAACTGATAATATGGGAAATTAACTTCATTATTCATCATGAAAATGAATAAAAATGAGTTGTTATCCATTGTTAAAAAATAACCTGTTCATATCAGAGGTATACACAGCTATATTCCCGAGAGGTAGCACACCTTTAATCATTGTAACAAAGCTTGGTTTGTTACTGCTGTACAAGTTTCACACCGGCTTAGGTAGGGATAAAAGGCATCCCACAATTCTCAGCACAACTGGAATAGAAGAAGAAGAAACATCATATTAAAACATGAACTTTAAAGAGTCTGGTAGTACGCAGGGACAGAAGCAAAAAAATCTGCTCACATTGTCGTCAACATTCAGCAAGGTCATTGGCTGCCAATTGCCACACCACTGCTGCAGGATCCTGTCTTTTTTTTTACTTTAATCTTTTCATGCATTTTTATGTTGGAGTTAAGAAGAAAATACACAAACCCACACAGAATTCAGTGAGTGCAGAGTACCAAACTAAAGTATGTCAGCCTTCTGTTTAGTTTTTTTCCTTCCCTGCACAGGCACATTTAGTTATAGCAAAGACACGCAGCAACTTACAAGCATGCATTGCGGCAGTTCAGTAATGCATCATACACAAATATACACGTATATATTTTTATGATCCTCTCATAAACCTAAACGTGGTTTTGCTTTCTTTTTTTAAGGTAGACATATTTTCAGTGATAAAGCTGCATTGTGCTTTTTTCAATGATTGCCTTGATTCTGTTTTCATCTGGAGTCTGGGTTTGTTTGTCTAGTGGGAGGGTTTAAGTGGTCATATGTGATTATGAATATAAACTCCATGCTGAAAGCCTCCACCCTGCCTGCTTTTCTGGTCCCTGTATTATTATGGGAGTGCACTGGGGTACATACTCATGTGGTGCATTGTGGTCTTTGTACAGGCAGAATATTTCCATTTGGAGATGTTTACTTCTATGTGAATGTATTTGCCAACATAGAAATTAAATGTAAAAAAATGGTCAACTAGGTGTGAATGTACCCTGAAAGTAATACATGGAAACGGTAGATTTTTGCGCTTATTAAAAGGGCATATGGGTTGACAGTGCAGGAGGCCATTGAGGTAGACTAAGGTCTGTGTTCACGAACTTTGACTGAAATAGTCAGTATTCATCACTGTTAATATTCATTATAAGTGATGTAAAAGGATGGCTTTACCTGACAGCCAATTAATTATTCAGGAATAATAAATAATAGATCAGCACGGAGAGATAAAAGATAATTATAAACACAGCCATCTTTTAAATTTGAGATTTAAAAGATGTCAAGGGCAAGGGGAATGGCTAAAACACACTCAGCATACAGACGATGTGAAACATGAAAAATGTAATTTAACATTTTATAGCAACCTTGCAAAACTTTAACTTCTGCACTACACCAAGTTAAAAATAAATACGCTGGTATGCAAAAACTGAATTTCCTCCTCTCCTCTGCTTAAAACTGTGATTAACAGTTAAAATAAAGAAGAGAGGTGGTGGCCAGTCACCGGTACAGGATTGGGGGTCTATATTTGTGGGTTTGAGGTTTTGTTACATGGCATAACTGGGCACAAGGCTTTTGAAAAGTAAAATGTAATTTTCTTCACATTACATTAGTCCTAAAACACATTTAAATTCACCTTAGATGTCATGGTTCATGGGTTTTTGTTTATTTTCCGTTGCGGTACTCGTCCTGGTTTTCCGATTGAGAATCGGAAATTTTTCCACGTTCCATTCCGGGGTTTTGCTTTCTCTCATTATTGTTTTCACCTGTGCTTCTACCTGCGGGGTATTTAAGTTCCTCACTTCCGCTTCCCTGGTGCTTCTTTGTCATTCGACATTGCATTGAGCCAGGTACAGCCAGGTACTAGTGACCTTTTTAAACGCTGTTTATGTTCACGAGAGACTTGCTATTAGCTTTTATTTCAGGTATAGGTATTATTCCTCCTGTTAGCGTTCTGTGCTATTTATTTTATTCTTTGCTGTTCTCTCTGAGACAGTTTTTTTTTTGTTGGTTTCATTTTAGATTTACATCTTTTCGGCCGCCTGAACTGTTCTGCCGAAAGTGTTCTTTTCTTTGCTAAGTTTCTCGTATTGGCTCCAGTATTGAGCTCGGGAGATTTAGTTTGTGTTTCACTCGTATATTTGAGTTGACCCTATTTTAGTGGGTTGATTTTCATTTGGCTGTTTAGCCACAAGGAATTAGTTTCCTGTCTTTTCTTTTTTTGCGTTTATTGTTTTACTCCCTTTATTGGTCCTCACTGCGTGAGTGACTTGTTCTGATCCCCCCACCTTCGCGATTGATCATCCGCCACAATAAATCTATTACATTAGAGGCATACAATACAATTCCTGTCAATATTGATTGATCTCAAGTCTCTCTGAAATACTTCTGTCACTTATAGCAACCTGTTTCAAATTGCTGTAGCTGTATAACAGTGCATATAAAGTCTATGAATGCAGTGTGTCAAAAATCAGTTTTCAACGCATCTTGCCTAAGTACATATGACGAAGTCTTTGAGATTTGTTTGTCAGTTGGGGACTATATGGACACAAAGGGACAAAGGGAACAGAAGCTAATGGGAAAAGTCTGAACCAAAATATTATTGCCTCATGATTCCACAAAACATATGTGTGTATAAAAGCAAAACTCCACCAATTGCATATGGTATCACTATGCATGTATATGGTCACTGTTAAGGTTTCTGGTTTTAATATTCACTCACAAAAATTTTATTTGGACTAATTTCAAACAAACCAAAGACAAAAAAAGAAGAAAAAAAAACATGTTGGTGCACCCACAATGCAACACCCAACACAGGAAATTGTAATAAAGAGCTAATTTTTTGTTGTGTAACCAAATGATTGGGTTGGTGGAAAGTGTACAAATAGTGTCAGGGTACACTATTTGCTAAGGAATATGATAACATATACATGCTAACAAAACATATACTGTATAAACATACAGAGCATTTGGCTATTTAGCATTCTCCATTAGTTTACAACATTTTTCATGCAGCACAAGCATTTTATTTTCAGAAATGGAGCATTTTCAAGCTGTAATTATGTCCCATTAGGTAAAATAATGGTTAAAAAGGAGACCCATATAAATGGATTGTAGAGGCTATTAAAAGCAGGAAAATGGCTGCATGGCTGTTTTAGTGTTAATAATGCCTG
Organism: Ilyophis sp. 1 JC-2022; assembly: GCA_022702515.1. Lineage (NCBI taxonomy): Eukaryota > Metazoa > Chordata > Actinopteri > Anguilliformes > Synaphobranchidae > Ilyophis > Ilyophis sp. 1 JC-2022. Next base: position 103,597,384 of record CM040397.1, on the reverse strand, counting down.
AAATATGGCTTAAATCCTGAAGTCAGTCTACAAAAGTTGTTGTGTTTGACAAGTCACAAAGAAATATGTTGAGTCAGAGTTGTCATCAAAGATACTGGCAAAAAGGAGGGTGCTAGTGTGATTAGTTTTCAGCCTTGTGCCTCCTAAATGCAGAAATGCATTTTCAGTTTTATGACAGTGCGTTAGTGCATAAATATATACTAGAATCTTAAAAAAGCATCTATATAGGAATAAAAAAAGCTGCATTGTTTTTGTACAGGATCAGTATCGTTTCAAATAGAATCTTTCACTAGAAAAAAGTTGTTCTGAGGAGAGAGATTAAAAAAAAAAGAGGAGAGGAAATACTGCTTACAAGTAATACAGTCCACTTTGTGTCCAATAGAGTGCACCTTTTCAGTCTTACCTAGTAGTAGCTAATACAGGAGAGAGGAAAAGAGCAGCTGCTTTCATCTATAAATATTTCTAAATTCATGTGTTATTCAAATCTTTCCTTGTATACAATAAAAAATAGAAAATAAAAACCTTACAGAGGTATAAATGGTAATTATACCTAGGCCAGGATTTTGTTCGAAAGTGTTTCAGTTGGTGAGCATATAAATTTAATACAAACTTTTTTCTCATAGCGTTTTTGTAATCTAGTCACACAATGTGGTAAGGGATTAGAGTAGATGAGTTCACGCTTTAAAGTAATCCAGCTTTATTAATCAGTCATTTCAGTCCTTAATAGAGTGCTTAAATCAGGTAACAGCTTCTTGTGTGTTACATTTGACTGCTGTAAACGGAGCAGGATACAATACTGTTAGCAGCATAATCAAACATATTATATTAAATATGAATATTGTATTTCTCTGCTGTTCCTTATAACAATAAACGTGCAAATAGTGAAAAATGAGTATATGCGACCATGTTTAAAAATTTATTTAAAAAATAAAAAAAGTGCGTATGGATGTAAACATGAGTTTCTAAATACATTATTTTAATTCTAAATTTTCTGGCTTGGGCCTTTCTGTGTGGAGTTTGCATGTTCTCCCGTCTAAGGGGTTTCTGTGGGAGTCCAGTCCCTTCCTTAAAAATGCATGCTAGGCTAATTGGGGGCATGTTAACAGCGGATTTTCCCTCATGTGCTTTCACATTACGCTGCTGTAAACGAGCATGTGACTCAGCCAACCTACCCTGTGTAAGTGAAGGTTAATACACATAAATAAACATGCACATTTATTATCATATGCTCTGAAATCACCATTTTTTAAACCACCTTTACCTGAATTGAGAGAAGCTAAAATTGAGAAAAAATACTAATACGGAGCAGTCTTTTCATCAGGCGGACTGGAGTTCTGTTTGGAGATTCTGAGATTTGTTTGCTGAGTAGAATTTATTTATTTTTCTGCAGTAATGAAAGGAAAGGTAAATGCTTGGTATGTGAGAATGTGCATACCTAGTGAGTAGCGTAAATACAGGTGCATACCTAGTGAGTAGCGTAAATACAGGTGCATACCTAGTGAGTAGCGTAAATACAGGTGCATACCTAGTGAGTAGCGTAAATACAGGTGCATACCTAGTGAGTAGCGTAAATACAGGTGCATACCTAGTGAGTAGCGTAAATACAGGTGCATACCTAGTGAGTAGCGTAAATACAGGTGCATACCTAGTGAGTAGCGTAAATACAGGTGCATACCTAGTGAGTAGCGTAAATACAGGTGCATACCTAGTGAGTAGCGTAAATACAGGTGCATACCTAGTGAGTAGCGTAAATACAGGTGCATACCTAGTGAGTAGCGTAAATACAGGTGCATACCTAGTGAGTAGCGTAAATACAGGTGCATACCTAGTGAGTAGCGTAAATACAGGTGCATACCTAGTGAGTAGCGTAAATACAGGTGCATACCTAGTGAGTAGCGTAAATACAGGTGCATACCTAGTGAGTAGCGTAAATACAGGTGCATACCTAGTGAGTAGCGTAAATACAGGTGCATACCTAGTGAGTAGCGTAAATACAGGTGCATACCTAGTGAGTAGCGTAAATACAGGTGCATACCTAGTGAGTAGCGTAAATACAGGTGCATACCTAGTGAGTAGCGTAAATACAGGTGCATACCTAGTGAGTAGCGTAAATACAGGTGCATACCTAGTGAGTAGCGTAAATACAGGTGCATACCTAGTGAGTAGCGTAAATACAGGTGCATACCTAGTGAGTAGCGTAAATACAGGTGCATACCTAGTGAGTAGCGTAAATACAGGTGCATACCTAGTGAGTAGCGTAAATACAGGTGCATACCTAGTGAGTAGCGTAAATACAGGTGCATACCTAGTGAGTAGCGTAAATACAGGTGCATACCTAGTGAGTAGCGTAAATACAGGTGCATACCTAGTGAGTAGCGTAAATACAGGTGCATACCTAGTGAGTAGCGTAAATACAGGTGCATACCTAGTGAGTAGCGTAAATACAGGTGCATACCTAGTGAGTAGCGTAAATACAGGTGCATACCTAGTGAGTAGCGTAAATACAGGTGCATACCTAGTGAGTAGCGTAAATACAGGTGCATACCTAGTGAGTAGCGTAAATACAGACACTCTGATTCTGGTGGGACAGTAAAGAAGACAGTAAAAAAATATTGATAGTTTTACTAATACTATTAGACTGTAAACACCACCAACAGAGTGTTTAATACTATTAAGAAAAATCCTAAAAAATAGCCTGCCAGTGAGCTAAATTTGTCAACAGACAAAAGCTGAAAACAACTGTTATCAGTTAACAGACAGTGAGCTGTTTAGAAGAAGAAAAAAATATATATATATATGCAAGGTACTAAAATATGTAAATAATCAACAATATTTAAAATGAAAATGGTGTTTGATTCCATGGGTTAGCTGTAATCTTATGTGAGATCTTAAGTTGAGGATACTATGGAGCTAAATTGAAATGGTTATATATTTTTTTACCATGTAACGTGAAATAAGCCCATTTAATTACACATTTTTTGGGAAGGTTCTCCAACAATACCAGTGCCAGTATGCACCCTCTGTAAATGAGTAAAATAGCAATAGTACAGGCCTACAGGTTCCACACGGACATTCCGTTGGAGAGAGAGAGAAACAGGAAAATACCTCCCCTGAGGGAAATCTCAGAAACCGAGGGACAGGCAACCATCTGCAAGATTGTAATTAGCATCCGTTTCGATCCGTGATCATGTCCCGACGTAAAAACGGACATGTAGCGGGATTTCAAAACATTTAAGAGATGCAGGGAACTAAATTAAGGCGATCAATTAAAAAAAAAAAACCTTTTTCTGATTATTTTGCTTGTCCAGCACAGCCTTCTTCTCAGAATTAATTAATTTAGTTATATATTTAATGACTTTATTCATTCATTTGAAGGTGCCTCATGGTACAGAAGTGCCAGTTTAAGGTATTTACCTGAACAGCCCATAATAAGTCCACAGTGATTTATTGTCAATGAGAACAAAGGGCCACACAGAAAATCATTAAGAGTTTCATCAAACTGAAGAATTCAAGCAAAGCTGACTTCTAATTAAGTTTTACAAACACTAACAGAAAAGATGTGGGGCAATTAAATGTGAGCACACCAGACTGCCATATAATATAAATAAGGCACATAAATAAACTTCCAGATGTACCCGTCAGAGGTTACAAAGCAGCTTCATGAATAGCGTTGTGTATATTCGCCAGTTACATAGAATAGCAAATAAAATACAGTATCAGAGCTGCTTATAGTGGCAGTTTATTCTCAGTCATGATCTTGTGGCGACAACATGTATTCACTGTTGCTCCAAAAACCTCCCAATGGGAGTGAATAATGAATTGCATTGGTCTGTGTTTAACCCATTAACACAGAAAATCTAAACATTTTCTGGGAGTGTGGTTTAATCTCAAGGAAAGATAAAATAAAGTTTTAAAAGATGAGTTCTCTTAGCTCACCACACCTGTCTTTGTAAAACAGAAATAAATGCATTTGGATTTTTCTACACGCAGGTTAAAGAGGACATTGCTCAGCCTGCCACGGTCTCCCCGTTATGATTTTCAAAACTAAATTAATATGTTGCTGATTTAAACTATATCAATCACTGAAACAAATTTCTAGATCTAGCATTTATTTCTATTTGATTTTTCCATTTCAGTTTGCCCGAGAAGCCAATTATTACAGAAATAATACTCCAGCCTGCAATTTTACTGGGTTATGTTGAAGTAGGCAGTTTCCCCCTGAATGGATATAACAAACAGGAAAGAGGATGCTTAGGGTGTGTAACAAGCAAACATTTTTGCTCAAGGATACATTTTTGCACAAGGATACATTTTTGCACAATGATACATTTTTGCACAATGTATTCAAATGAACCGGTATTGTATTGAAAGTGTCTATCAGTGTACAAGCCACTGTACATCACTGGCCAGTCAAAGCTTAGTTGATTCTTGCTTGAGTTATGTCGTTCAGCGTTGCTTGCTAATAATTTAACTTGACAAAGCATGGCTAGCAATCCAGTTTGATTGCGGGCTCCATCACAACTCCTGTGTAAAACACCCAGGATTTTCATCGATCTGTACCCTTCAAGATAGCCAGCTATACCACTATACTAGGCTGGAAATAAAATTCACTCCAGAAAATGTCAACCAAACTGTTTTAGCCATACACGCACACACACACACACACACACACACACACACACACACACACACACACACACACACACACACACACACACACACACACACACACACACACACACACACAAGCTGTAAAATTACACATACACAGCAAAACAGTAAACCAGATAGAATGTGTCCATATAGATAGCAGGACTTCATTATAATTTGCTAGTTAGCTAGAGAGATGGAAACCTGATTATACATATTTAAGTGTATTATATTGATATTTACGTTATGCAATAATATAACATTGCTGTAATACTATTAATCCACATTTCAGTCAGCTATTGATTGAAACACTTCCCCAAATGTATATCATTCCAACAGAAATGACAAATTAGTGAATTAATTACTTATTTATACCATATTAGTTGCTACCTAATTAGAAGATCATATGGAGAAAACCCTGGAGACGCATTTTATATGGACATCTCTGGCATATTCATAAAATGCCTTATGTTCTTCTTTTAGTCAAATGAGTAGATGAATAGGCATGACAAAACTGAAATGGATACATCATTTCCAGATGGAATAGAGATTAGGGTCCTGATACAGCCTGCTGTGGCTTAATGATTCACATTCTCCAGAAATACTTGAAGCTTTCCCAGAAATTCAGCAGTAGTCGTGCTGCTTACATCACTTAGTCTAGTCATCTCAGCCTTATAATAAATACGTATCTTTTTTCAAAGCTGGAATATCTTTGCAAAGAAAACTTTAATTAAGACGTTTGAAGTATTCAAACTCTCTAGGGTCCAGTGACCTCATACACCTCACATTAACTACTCTTTAATCTCCTCCTTCTACTACAAATAATATTTGCGTGTATTCTGACTCAAATTCTCTCTCAACCCTTAATTTGCATGTAAATAATCTGGCATGCTCTGCCTCTCTCTTTCTTTCTGAATTCAGAACACCTGTTTGATTGCTCAGGGAAATGGATAAATAGCTATTGATGAAGCTTATTATTTAAAGTTAATGATTTTTATACCTTTATCACTATTCTACTGTCAGTCTTATTGCCATCATAAACAAGGTGTAGTATAATTGCATTTAGTCTGGCTGGCAGAGAGAAGACTCTGGCAAGAAACCAGCAGAGTGGACTTAAAAGCTTTGTCCTCTGATGTTCGTGATGTATGCAATGCTTCCAAATTATAGCACGCAGAATTATCATTAAGGCAAGCAGAGTCAAACGGTTTGCAGAGCTACACAACTTTTGTGTGGGAACACATTGCGTTTATTGAGTTCTATAATGCACACTTACGAGCAGATGGACTTCTGCATACTCTGGACCTTGCAAGGTCCTTGATTGCTTGCCAAGGCAAAATAAACATTAAGGGTTTGCAGCAATGTGAACACAAACTCGGGATGGAAAATGCTTTTTTCAGCACATGAGGGAGCATAATTAGAACATGCCCACAATATGTGTAAACATGCAGGGAAAGAATTAAATGTATATATTGGGAAAAAAAATTGTGGCATATACACTGAGTACCCAGTACCCACTCTACTAATAGTGGGGATTCACATTTTTCGGTTTACCATGAAAAAACAATCAGGCATCAAGGGGGGCCCCTTAATGGAAAGGGGGGGCGCGTGTGCCCTTTAGTCTTAGATATAGAACAGGGGCGCACTGTGGCCTCTTAGTCTTGGATATGGAACAGGGGTGCACTGTGGCCCCTTAGTCTTAGATATAGACCAGGGGCGTACTGTGGCCCCTTAGTCTTAAATATGGAACAGGGGCGCACTGTGGCCCTTTAGTCTTAGATATAGAACAGGGGCGCACTGTGGCCCCTTAGTCTTAGATATAGAACAGGGGCGCACTGTGGCCCCTTAGTCTTAGATATAGAACAGGGGTGCACTGTGGCCCCTTAGTCTTAGATATAGAACAGGGGCGCACTGTGGCCCCTTAGTCTTAGATATAGAACAGGGGCGCACTGTGGCCCTTTAGTCTTAGATATGGAACAGGGGTGCACTGGGGCCTCTTAGTCTTAGATATAGAACAGGGGTGCACTGTGGCCCTTTAGTCTTAGATATGGAACAGGGGCGTACTGTGGCCCCTTAGTCTTAAATATGGAACAGGGGCGCACTGTGGCCCCTTAGTCTTAGATATAGAACAGGGGCGCACTGTGGCCCCTTAGTCTTAGATATAGAACAGGGGCGCACTGTGGCCCCTTAGTCTTAGATATAGAACAGGGGCGCACTGTGGCCCCTTAGTCTTAGATATAGAACAGGGGCGCACTGTGGCCCCTTAGTCTTAGATATAGAACAGGGGCACACTGTGGCCCCTTAGTCTTGGATATAGAACAGGGGCGCACTGGTGCGCACTGTGGCCCTTTAGTCTTAGATATAGAACAGGGAAAGACTCTGTCCCCTTAATCTTATCTTAAGATGCCCCTCCTCCATGTTCACGATTCCTCTTCTTCTTCATAACCTTTCCTTCTGTCTGTCTGGTGGAATTGGGGTGACACACACACACACACACACACACACACACACACACACACACACACACACACACACAGTGGGAAACATATTTTTCCCTCTTTGAAAAAGTATCCTGGAGAGGTTATAACACATTATGACATATAATTACAGCTGCATTGCTCTTCATTTCCCAGGTAAGTAGCATCAGCTGACTCATTTGACAGCTAGGTCGAAAGACTGCAGTTTTTTTTTACTTGAAGGAGCTTTGAAAAAGCATTAATAATTATTACTATTAAACTATAATAAATTGAATCGAATGGCTCACTTTTTAAGAGGATATTCAGTGGTTTCAGTGGTTAACTGTAAAACAAAGGTACATTAAAATCAAGTTAAATTACCTCAGGGGGTTTTACCCATTTTTCAGAATTGCTCTTCATTTTAAATTAAAAAGACATTTCTGAGTGAATTGGGAATGAGAAAATAGATTTTTGGCAAAGCCAAGATCTTTTTAATATATAATAAAAGAAATCTAATAGCCTGGGTCCTGTGACTTCAGACCAACTGTGTACACATAGGGCCTGATTTAATAAGACCTTTAGCATGTGCAAAACCTTTTTAGCACACTCAAAACTAATAGCACAACCAATGTTTGGTCATGGTATTTGTTTTGTGGCAATTGCTTGGTTGTGTTATTTGTGTTGCATGTGCTAAAAGGTTTGGCACATGCTAAAGGTCTTAGTAAATCAGGCCCAACGTGTTTTCTTCATTCATGAGGCATTTGTAAAGGCTATACTGGAAAACTTTGGCTGTAGAGTCTTAAGTGTGGTGCATTTGTAACATCAAATTATTGTTCTGGCAATATGGATTTCACACGTTCTTCTTTGAGAAGGTGTAAGGTATAATACAATATTATACCACGCCTTGCATGACGGGTTTAACCTTAAGCCCAGTCTACATCAAACAGCCGAGACGAGACGGGACAGGACGGTTTTAAAACGGTTTTTGAATAAAGTTTTAGCGGTGTGTACTACTGTCTAGTTTTAGAACGTCTGCTCTCGTCGGCCGGCATTTCCGAAATTGACCGTGTCAAATTTTAAGCCCGGAGTTTTAGAACCGTTTTAGAACGTAGGCTACGTAATAGAGGAAACATATTCTCTTAACCAATCATGATTGGAAAATATGGCGGTTTTGGTTTTGAAAGCTTCGCGCAATGATGGATATGATGCAGTCTTGGCAAAAACTGCTATGCAGTAACAGCATAGCCTTTTTTTTTTAAATACATTTTTTTGTTTTAAAAATAAATAATAATATGTCAGCTAGAAACAAAATACACATAGAAAGGTCACAAGAAGAATCAAACAGTCAAGTAGCCTACACATGAGTCGTTGTCATGAAAACATTAGTTTATTTGTTTACCTGCCGCTTTGATGTGGACTAGTTTTGGACATTCAGATATTTAAATTTGGACATTCTAAATGGATTTCGTCTCAAGTCGGCTGTTTGATGTAGACTGGGCTTTAGATGTGTAGCATAATTTTTGTTCAACCTGTGTATGTATTACCTGTGTACCTGTGTACTTGTATGTATTAGAAAATCAAGTGTCATTTTGATTCAAAATTTTTCAAGAAGAAATTAGCAGGGGGAGGTTTTTCACTGCACTGTATACATTTGTTAAAAATATTCACAGCTGTTTTTATTTAATAGAGCTAATTTTTATCAAGGGTATGAATGATTCTTAAGGGCACTGTGCTGTATGTATACAGATCATAGCTCCATAGTAAATTCTTATTCATAATTCATAGACACATATAACACGTTTATACAGAGATACCAGGAAGTGTCTCAATTAACTGTTGAAAATCTTATATTAAATATTATGAAAGGATTGGCATGGCATTTTGGTTACATACTGTAATACATAAGGTGCCAAACTCATGCCAATCGACCTACATATTTTTGGGAATAAAACACTGTAATGATTTGCAACATGCAGGGAAAAAACACATGATCCGTTTGTAGGTGAATGACATAGTAAGACAGATATTGTTGTATTAATGCATTATTGTGAGATATTATTGGATTAAATAAAAAAGAGGGGTTTCCATAGAAAAGGGCTTGGTTCAATTTATACGTGTGAATTTTGATGCAGACTGTTAGCCATATGATTGAGCACCTCATAAATGATTAATGAAATCTTCCATAAACATCCAACCGTTCTAGAACCATATCATTTGGATTCAGATGAATACTGAAACCTAGAGTCTACATTAATCAATGGTCAGTTTTGTAGAATAATTGACAGTCATCCATTCTAACCCACTGGTGCAATACAGCTTTCCATTTTGATCACAGTAGAATTGATGTACATGTCCTGCCTTTTATAATATTTAAAATAGAATTTTTTTTCTGCCTTGTATTTTTTAAAGATTGTATAACTATTGAATTTCTTTTAACATATCACAAGAAATGAGAGTGAAAATGGTATTGCTCAGTTTTTCCGGCCCAAATTATTAACAGAATGATTTATTTAAAAATGTAAAAGCATGTAACAAGATGGCACTCGGTGTATGGATATTGGTGTATGGATATTGCTTTAAGGAGGAAAGCACAGAAATCCAGTAATAAGTTTGACTTTTTACCTTGCCATTTCAATACGCATATAGTGGATTAAATCTTTGGGGTTATTCAAGGCTTCCTCTACAGATTGCCCTTGACTTTAAATAACACTACTTGACAAGTGCTTTGATTCCCAATTGAGAGTCTGGTGGTCACATAGATTTACAACAGTTACAAAAGTGATATTTGGCAAAGTCAAAGGGAAAAAGACAAAGAGAGATCTGGATTTCTCTGTTATGAATGCTGATAGAAAAAAATGAGTTCCAGCATTTGTGGAATTTTTTCAATTTAATTCAGCTTCTCAAAGTGGAGCCAAGTGGAAATGCACCAGAGGACGCTGGCAGAAAGGTTGCACCATGGATCTTCCCGGTTTAATTATTGAAGTCTAAAATAAATGCTAACGTTGTTTGCCTCATGAGAGGCCCCACGTAAGGCCCTCTTGCATGCAGTATTGGAATGGAATTTAAATCAAATACATTTTAAGTGTAGACTAAGACTATAACACAACCCAGTCTTCAGCCACTAAGTGTAGATTAAGACTATAACAATCTCATGACTAGACCTGAGAGTATCTTGATGAGATATTTATACCAATAATATGTCTGGTGTGATTCCAATAAAATAGATTTTTGCATGCATATGTATATCATTCAAACTGTGACTGTGGCTTAGGCGAGACCTTGTTCACGCTATTGAATAGGTCATTATGGCTAGGACGTTTATTATGGTATTGTGAGGGAATGTGCAAGGATATGTTCAACAATAAGCATTTAGGAAACTATCTGGTTGGATGTCATACTGGGCCAGGGGTTGATTGGACAGAAGGACACCGTTGCACTTGGTGAAATGGGCAAATGGACCCTGTTACTTTCCTTCCCAAATTTCCAATGCATCCATATGTGCTAAATAGCTGGACAATCCATGTTCGTTTATTTATCATATATCCTACTCACAAAACATAATTGAAAACAGTAGTAATTCAGCACATGTTGATAAAAGAAGTCTCTGCACCTTGTTAGGCAAGTTTACTCCAGAACCTTCATCTCATTTCAGCCGAGACAGTACTCCAGTAATTGAGTTGTATCGTGTCTGCACGGCGGCTTTCTCAAAGTGCTTCATTTTTTAAAAAACAAAAAACTTGACTTTTTAATTACGCGTTGTTGCTTGCTGCGGGGACTAGCGGCTTGGCTGGTGAAGGGCCTTTCGCACATCCTATCTGTGTAATCTCACACTAATTACACTGTGATGGAGGAGAAGAGGGAGTGTGTGCAGAGGAGATAAAAATCCTGTTAGCGGCCGCTGCTGAGGTGAGTCTTAACATTGCCCTGTGCATTTTATGTCTTTTGACTTCACAAGTACTGAAAAAAAGAGCATGTACAAATGCCATTCAAATGCTTTTCTTATGATCAAACTTTTAGCATCTGATGGACACCTGAAACCATTGTATACTACTCATAAGAATTTAAGGGTCAAATTTTTTTTTAATCATTTGGTCTATAGACATCATGTTATTATGGGACATGCATTCATTGCACTTATCTTTAGAAACTTTTTAAGTTAACTCAGATTTTCTTTTCATGGATTTGAAGCACGAACTTAGTCAGACTAAACTGACAAACTGCCTCGAAACACCCATTGTGACACCTCATGCACCATTTGCACATGTTTTGCATGAGTGTCATTCCATGCATGCCAATTTTAGCAATAAAATGGCTGCGCATTTTCCATTCATCATCACATCATCATTTTGGGGGGTGCATTACTTTTTTTCCCATCAGGGTAATAAACTAGTGTCTAATCAAAAATGTTTTGTTTTCTGTTTTCTGTTCTTGAGCCATCAAATAATTATTTTGTCACTAGTCATCCCCATTTTAGCTCGTTAGCTTATATTTATATGCACAAATATTTTTGACCCATAACTTCTTTTGAGTAGTATATTTTCTAGCCAGTTGATGGCTGGCAATGCGTGGAAAGCATTGCATGGGTCATATATGGTTATGATTTGATGATTACAGGTTTATATGTAAAAAATGTGGTGCTGCTGTTGTACCTTAAGATCTTCATTAATGATCTCTATACTACATAAAGTGTACACATTTTATGTCACCTAAGAGTTATTTGCTAGGCAAATAAATATGTGAACACAGATGCACACATTGCCAAACTGTTGTGCCTGTGAGTGGACAGATCAACATGGGATGGGACAGTTATACAGATCCCTGCCTGCTACCATGCTGTCCAATAGATGGGACTTTTATACAGATCCCTGCCTGCTACCATGCTGTCCAATAGATGGGACTTTTATACAGATCCCTGCCTGCTACCATGCTGTCCAATAGATGGGACTTTTATACAGATCCCTGCCTGCTACCATGCTGTCCAATAGATGGGACTTTTATACAGATTGCTGCCTGCTACCATGCTGTCCAATAGATAGAAGCGTAAACCGCTTGTGGATTTGACCGCAAAGTTAAAAGAAGTCATCGGAAGATAAACCCAGATATTGCAGCACGATGACTCAGCATCTCCTGTTCAGCAATGTTCAGGACTTGGAAACATGAGCTCTTTAATTAAACCGACTGGCCTAGCTTTGACCCGCAGAGACATTATACATCCATTTTGGCTCCGCTGGAAGACAGTCGCAGGGAAACGAGAGGGATGAGTAGGAAATAAATTGTCATGCGCGAGACAGGAGGAGCAGGGTTTCATACAGCAATCATGGCTGTGCCAAAAGCACTGGGGCTACAGTAATAAGATCAGAGTCTCCACCTTTTGAGGCTGACAGCCTGGTCTTAGTCCATTACTTTAATGACCGAAGGCCCTTTTCATGTGACAGGAGGTTGATGGGGGCAGTATATCTGATATTACTCAGCCCTCTTCCTGCAGGTAACAGCAGTGCACTAGAGTCACAGAGCATGAGGATGCAGATTAAGGCAGGGAGACATTGTGCTTCCTCTGTGCTGAGGAGTAAGTGGGAGGAGCTCTGGAGTGGACAGTTAAGATGGCTGAATGTCCTGGGACATCACAACCCGATTAAACTCAACCAATCAGCTGTCTGCTGTGCAGGTTTACTAACCCGGGACAGATTATACGGCTTGTACCTCACAGTTTGCACACTAATACATTCATACAGTCTTGCCCAGTGGAGTACCACCATGCTCAAGGGGTCAGCTCCACACTGCTGCAGAATATATACAGTACACACATGTAATATTAATAACGCCATACCAACACTACAATTGTACCTTCAGTCGTGGGGACAGAATGGCAGCATGCTAACTATTAGCATGTATCTTTATGTAACATTTATGAACTCTACAAGTAGCATTAAGCTGTATCTAGTGCAAAATAGTGCTAAGCAGTGTGTGCTTCTGTCTGTGACTGGGACCGTGTGTGTATGGCTGTCCAGTAACTAACAATTATTTACCAATTATTGGCCATATTATTTATTTAGTAATGTATTTATTTTATTCTGACATGAGGGTGCCAGGCCTTGGATGCAAACATACGTGCATTTGTCATAGTCTCTGTAGGTACTGACATAGAACATTCCCTTAAAGACAGACAGGGCCCATCTTATTTCAGACTGAAGATGAGAGACCTGACATCGCCGAGCTCAAAGTGCCTTCAGTAACATCACCCTTCATACACCTCGGGGCACACTGCCCCTCCAGCTTGCACGACATCATTTCTGAAGTGCAGAAAACCGAACAAAGTATTTGCTCAGAATATAGATTAAGAGCCAAGAGATGGGGGAGGAAATAAATTTCCATAATGATAACCATTTGATCAGAACGAATTTGTTAGACACAGACTCGTGGGGGAGAAAAAAAAAAGATGGAAATTTCTGCTGTCACTTTTGCACCTCTGTCCCCGTGCTTATCTGTGTCACCTCAGAACGGGTTTAATCTCCCCCTAAATGTTTTCATCAAACAGCCAGGGGCACACCGCTTCCAATGCTAAATCGGATGCGTTCCAACTGCCATATAATAGAATGCGTTCTACATCTCATTTTCCTTTACACCACACTTTAAACGCCCGAATCAAGGAAAGGATGAATTTGTGATAAAAAGCAGCGAGTCAATCTCCCATTCTCCTTATCGACCCATTATGGAACGAGTGACCCAGCCCGACGCCAACCCGCAAATTACGTTCGACTTTGAAAAGCCCACAGAGGCGCATAATTACAGTGAGACTGACGAATGCAGACAGAATGATGAAGATGCCATAGAACAAAGGCATACCAATCATCGATGTGGTACATTTTATACACAAAGGGATGCAGGCAGAAATAATTGCCGTTTGGGATGTGACTGATGTGACTCTAGTGGGCCAGATGACATCTATGTCACTTGGGGGGCAGCCGTCGTTTTTAGACGCGTTCAAAAGTGTTCAGTATTCAAGTGCGATATGCACTGCATGCTCGCAAAAAAAAGGAAATGTATTTTCACCACCGCTAAGCTACAGCGGGAGCGATTTGTTAAAACGCGCAAGCACGCCGCCAAGTAAAACAGCCATTGTAAATAGCCTTGAATGGCTCCATGAGATACCGTTTTTACCTGCATTTTCGCGTTTACATTAGCGTGGTAATTTCATGCTGTGGATAATGGAACATTTCACTCGTTTTTTCCCGGCTGAAGAGACTGCAGGGTTTGTTTCGTTTCGCCGTCTGCCAGCTCAGCTCCCCGCTCACTATTAAATTTGTCAAGATTTGAAATCAAGCCAAAGGGCCAGCACAAACAGAATAACAACTAGAAAATTCTAAAAATATTTTGAGTATCTCAGCATGACTGGTTGCTCTATAAATATTAATAACAGGCAGTCCCTGAGGGGTTTAGAACCAATAATGGAATATGATGTGTTGGCCTTTTCCGTAGAAATGTAAAATAAATAAACAAATATTAATTCGGCGATTAATGCCAAAGGTTTGTAAAATAAAAACAGCATCGGTCAAATAAGTGAGCTCGTATCAGGGAAGCGTCATCCGTGTCATGGTTAACGCTAATTTTAGGCTTCGCTGGTATTCAGAGACAGAGCACTTTATTTACAGTGATGCATAGTTTAATGTGCTGTAGTGCAAACTCATTGCAATAACTGTAGAACATTACATTTTTCTCAGCTCTCTCTTCCAAAGAAATAACCGATTGACCACCAATACCGTCACTCTTTGCTCTGGTAGGATACTTGCAATGAAAGGTTCAAAACCTGAGGTCAAGGTGTTTGTTTGAGTGAGAAAATGAACCCCACCCTAGAATAAGGACCATCTTCAGATAAAGTTTATTTGAGAATTAGGTCTGATCCATTCGTATTCAATGAGATGTATAGATGCCCCAATATGATAGAAAGCCATTAGTTCAGTTTTGATTCATCATTAATTGACAGTAATAGCAGCCAATGGAGTAAAGGAATGCCTCCTTCCATTGGAAAAACACAGTTGCAGCGGTATTCAATCTTCTCACGCTTGCCATTCATTGACTTTATTCCTTGACAATAAGCCTGATTTCTAGGTTTAATTGGAAAAATGATCACACATAGCAGTCCCCTGTTAACAGTTATTCAAATTATTCATTAAGACTGCAACAAATCATCTTTTTCATTGCTATAATGAAAACAGGGGTATCACATTTTCATGGCCAGGCATAAACCGGCACCATTACTTTAAACTGACATCTGTCGGGATGAATACCCACGAAAAATCATTAATTCAAATCAGTCTTTTATATAATTACCATGAAAATACATGTGGCATGGATGACATCCAGGAAAATACACTTTGTGTCTACGGAACATTCCCCACATTCCCAAACAGCTGCCATAACACCTTATCGACTCATTCAGCCCAGAGGAAAGCTTTTGATTGAAGCCTCATCAATTACATAAATAACACATGGTTTACACTGCGTACTGCAGTAAGCAGTACACAGCTGCTAGTACACAGGGTGCAGTAGATAGGGCTCTGATTCAGACACAGCCCAGATCTGTGCCTATGATGGCTAATGCAGGGGGCTATGCTAGAGAAGCTGCCAGAGGCTTAGCATAAAGATCTCACTGGGAGTTAAAAGCTGCCCAATCACGTTGGTTAATGTATATAATTAGAAAAGTGCCTTCTTAGCAAGTTCAGGTGTAATGGGCATTTAATGTGAAAGTTTAGGTAATACACAACTTTAGTAGCTTTTAAATGCCATTTTAAGCAGAATTTAAACTAACCAACAGGAAATAAGGCCAAGGAGTTGGTGAGCACACAATGATTTGCACTAAAGCAGTATGGCCTTAGTTTTATTCTACATCCGGCGAATATGAAAGGTCTGAGGTTAAAACCCAAGCTTAACTCAGAGTATACTTCGATTGTTTTGATGTGTGTCACCAAAGTAAAAATCCGTACAGAATAGGCAGGAATCATACACAAAAATGCAGCCCAGTTTGCAGGGAAAACAACATACTGTATTTAAAAAGAAATTGCTTAATGGAGCTGGATGAACGCACACCTCACTATTTCCGCAAAGCTTTTTCTCCTTTTCTCAAGTGAACACTGGCAAGGAGTACAAGTGGACTTTTAAAACACTAATTAAGAGAGGAAATACTTCACGTGTGGAATAGTTGCTTCTAATCGAAGTGTTTCAATCATGCTATTGCACACATATTTGAAATGCATCATACATAATCAGACTACAGTAACGGCCAAATTATCCCAAATTACGACAAAAATGTCTCTTGTTTCTCTTTAATCGATTGTCACTTGTCACAGTTTGTCACCAGCAGAGCCTACTATTAAAACAATAATCTAGTTTACTACTAAATCATCCAAATCCATTTACTATTAAAGCTCTTAACCTCCAACAAAAAATAAACATGAATAGAATTTAAAAAAAAATTAACCTACGCTCCTTGTGTTTTACGAATAATCAGTGAATTACAGCTACCTGGTGGTGATCAGCCAATTTCATCCACTGGATTGCATCTTGAGAATTCTTTCTGGGAATTGTAGTTTTTTTGGTTATTGCCCCGGTGTAGAAAGAGTGCTCACAGCACAGATGGTCTCATTGCAGACTGGCCCTGCACAGACTTACAGAACAGCAATATTGATAATAATAATATCTCATATAAATTTTAATCATCATCAGTATGCAAAACACCATATTGCAATTAGATATTGCAGTTAGATTTTTCTAAATTCACGCCAAACTCCCCGGTTAGAATGTTTCTGCCAGACACCCAAGAGTTGACCCTTAACTGTTGCCAGGACATCCCAGGGATAGCGTCTGCCTAAAATTCAAATATATCTACAATATGTTTTCAGTAATGAGTTCATATAGCCAAGTCTGTTGGAATTAGGCTAAAGAAACAATATCTCATCCCTCCACAAAATATATCAGTGGTCAGCCATGTTATGCCACGCTACAGTATACAGTATTTCTGATTGAAAAAATTAATCCACAAAAAATGAAGAAATAAAAATAAAAAAAACACTATCTTTACTGGCCCTGTGTAGGCGCATATGGCCTTCATTTATTTATCTGCAGAGTATGTGGTGGTATCTTTCAGCAATACTGGGTCAAAGAAGCTGTTAGAATGGTCTCTTTATAGAATCACTATAAGTCATTGGGTATTGTGAGAACATGGCGTTGGCTTAAGAGATTCCCCAGATCCTTGGTCCTCTACTTTACTATAGCCAAACGGGGGACTGAAAGCCAACGTCTCTGGGGCATTTTGTTACCATGAACCAGTACTGATGTCAACGGAAATTAGGTCACTTTTTCAGTAGTATAATTAAAGATGAGGGACCATGGTCCTTCAGAGAAAAGGCATAGAGGTTAACGAGAGAGTGGAGCAAGTTCTTTCTTTTTGAATGGAATTCATACAGCTTTCAAACACACACGCACACACACACACACGCACGCACGCACGTACACACACACACACACACACACACACATACACACATATACACACACATACACACACACACACACACACACACACAAGAAAGCATACACACATTGCACACACAAGCAAACATATAGAGATGTTTCTCTCTCTCTCCCTCTTTCTCCTTCTCTCTCACACACACATACACACACACAAACACTCTGAGGTTTAATTCCCTTAATTCCTCACACTGTATGCTTTGGTTGGTCTTGGAGAACTCACAGCTTATTCTAGTCCATTGACCACAAAATCACAACCTCTCCACAGGCTATGCTTGTAATTCCCTTTCACATCCCTCCAAACGAGCATCACCCTCCCGTGATATTGTAAGACGGATTTTCATACAATGTAAACTGCACTATTATTGTACTGTGAATTATCAACAGCAGTTGGGTTTTCTTAAAAAAAGAAACTATTTTGATATCAAGGGTTTGCAAATGTGCTCAGCCCAAAACCTGAAAAAGATATATAGTGTTTACTTCAGCATTTATATTCTATTATAAATGTGTTGCATTCAGTCCCTTAAAAAATAAGGGTGATTTAAAATCCACATGTAAGGAAAACAAAACCAGCAGGGCACTGTAAAACTGGCATTTAGAGGATTCCGTCCACCTCCCGTTCTGCTATAGCGATAATTATAATGGACCCATGAGTGCGTGCAGCCTCCCCGCACCGCAGAATGAGCGATGAGCATCACTGCCCTGCCGGAGTAATGAAAAAAACTCAGGATTAAGAGCTGAAAATGGGAAAAACCGGGAAGAATTTGGGATGAGGAATGAGGCACAGGGAATTTGTGAAATCATTTCTGATCTAGAAGAGGTCATTCTTAAAAATAATGGTTTGTTATTTCTGAGCATGGCCATAGAGACTTATTTTTTTCTTTTATTTCAGATTTTGAGGAACACTTTGTTGTTGCCTTGAGCACAACCCCTGCTCCGCTCCAGTTGATATCCAGCTGTAAATCTGTACTTAAATGTATATTTTAAACGGATAATGGTAATAGGCAACACGAGAAGCTACCAAGGACTTTTTGTTTGCTTGATGACAGGGGTTACAGACACTGGAGTCGAATGAACGATCAGCCAATGCAGAATCTCTGAAGTGGCTACTGTGCTTGCGAGTTAAGAGTAATACATTGTGTGGAGATGTACTCCACAGCATTCTTGGAGTTCTTATAAATATTTACTTTTCAGGCATTTAGCTAACACTCTTATCCAGAACAATTTACAATTAGTCCACAAAAAAATACCTAGATTATTAAATCACCAACATTCCAAGTAGCAATTACTGAGAGTGTAATGGTCGGGCCCTAACACACCCACAATAGCTAATCCTTTGTCACAAGAATGAACATGTGGAAGGGAAGGTAGAAAGTTTTTTTTAGGATAGATAAGAGAAGATGTGGAAGAGGGGAATGGGGATCAGGGAGGAGAGGTATTTTCTGTATCAGGTCACGCTGAAAGGTAGGGAGGAACTCTGTTGTCCTGACTGAGATGGGCAGGTCATCCCACAATTGGACGGCCAGTAGGAAAAAGAGTTGTGGCCAGGAGGAGCAAAAACCGGGTCATCACAGGAAGGGGAGAGCTAGGCTCCCATTCGCAGCAGAGCTTAGAACGTGGGTTGAGGTGTAGGCCCTAAGGTATCGGGTACAGCTCATTCTGTTATGATCGGTGAAACAGGAACCCAATAGCAGGCAGGAGTGACCAAAACGATGTTTAATTCACCAAAATCACAGTCCAGGGGGAAGTCAAGACAGGCAGGGGTCATAAACGGGAAGGCACGGCAAAGGTACAAAATCAGAATCCGGAATCAGGGTCGCGAGAACACGGACTGAGGTCAAGACCAGGATGGCAATCAGATACAAAAAACAAAACAAACGACTGAAACACAGACTCGGAAAACAATACAAACAAGAAATACTAAGCACAGAACAATTCTCTCGAAACTCACTCGGGGGGGGAAAACAGGCAACAGACTCACGCGTAAACTATGGAAAAAGGTTTGACGAACTCGCGACGAGGAACAAAGACAGCAGGTATATATGCAGGTGTAGACAGGTGCAGACAATTAGTTAGAGAGCAGCAGGAAATGGAAACCAGCGAGAGAGCTAAGACATTTAACAAGGCAATTAGTAATTCGTTAGTAATTATCCTATCCTAGCCCTGTCGTTAGTGAATTAGTTAACAAGACAATGACTGGATACGTAAGGAAACACTAAACAGCTGTGGAAACGTGATGAGAATTAAATTGTTAGTTTGTGTTAGTAATAATTCTATTAAACCCTGACATTAGTAGATTAGTTAACCACCCCGTGTTTAGCCAGTTAGTAATAATAAGTCCTATATAAATGTTAGTAGTGCAGGGTAATACAAACGAAGTGTACAGAAACGAAAGTAAAACTCCGTGAGAGGGAGCGAGAGATTCAGCACAGAACGCAAGGCTGCGGAACACATTGAAAAGTGTATGCTACCGAAACTGACAATACTATACATGACAGAATGACATGACAAACTCAGAACATGACAGTACCCCCCCCCCAAGGGACGGCTTCCAGACGTCCCCAACAGTACATAACACTAAGCAGGGTGGGTGGTGGGGGACCGGAGGAGGGATAATGGGCAACGATGCAATAGTTCAGGGGGGTTGAAAAGTTCGTAATGTCCAGAATGCAGAGCAGGGGTCCGGAGGAGGGAAACTCGAAAGGCAGGTAATAGTTCGGGAGGGTGAACAGGACTCGGGGTGAAATGTCCGGGATGCTGAGCAGGGTGGGTGGAGGGGGTCCGGAGGAGGGAAAAACTGACAGAACAGCGGCGCAGGAGTGACCGCTCAGGCGGACGGCGGCGGAGACAGTGCCGCTCAGGCGGACGGCGGCGGAGACAGTGCCGCTCAGGCGGACGGCGGCGGAGACAGTGCCGCTCAGGCGGACGGCGGCGGAGACAGTGCCGCTCAGGCGGACGGCGGCGGAGACAGTGCCGCACAGGCGGACGGCGGCGGAGACAGTGCCGCTCAGGCGGACGGCGGCGGAGACAGTGCCGCTCAGGCTGACGGCGGCGGAGACAGTGCCGCTCAGGCTGACGGCGGCGGAGACAGTGCCGCTCAGGCGGACGGCGGCGGAGACTGTGCCGCTCAGGCGGACGGCGGCGGAGACAGTGCCGCTCAGGCGGACGGCGGCGGAGACAGTGCCGCTCAGGCGGACGGCGGCGGAGACAGTGCCGCTCAGGCGGACGGCGGCGCAGACAGTGCCGCTCAGGAAGACGGCTGCATCGCTCAGGGGGCCGGCGGCGACGGCTGCATCGCTCAGGGGGCCGGCGGCGACGGCTGCATCGCTCAGGGGGCCGGCGGCGACGGCTGCATCGCTCAGGGGGCCGGCGGCGACGGCTGCATCGCTCAGGGGGCCGGCGGCGACGGCTGCATCGCTCAGGGGGCCGGCGGCGACGGCTGCATCGCTCAGGGGGCCGGCGGCGACGGCTGCATCGCTCAGGGGGCCGGCGGCGACGGCTGCATCGCTCAGGGGGCCGGCGGCGACGGCTGCATCGCTCAGGGGGCCGGCGGCGACGGCTGCATCGCTCAGGGGGCCAGCGGCGACGGCTGCATCGCTCAGGGGGCCGGCGGCGACGGCTGCATCGCTCAGGGGGCCGGCGGCGACGGCTGCATCGCTCAGGGGACCGGCGGCGACGGCTGCATCGCTCAGGGGTCCGGCGGCGACGGCTGCATCGCTCAGGGGACCGGCGACGACGGCTGCATCGCTCAGGGGTCCGGCGGCGACGGCTGCATCGCTCAGGGGGCCGGCGGCGACGGCTGCATCGCTCAGGGGGCCGGCGGCGACGGCTGCATCGCTCAGGACAGGAGGCTAGCGGGCTCGGCCGCTCAGGACAGGAGGCTAGCGGGCTCGGCCGCTCAGGACAGGAGGCTAGCGGGCTCGGCCGCTCAGGACAGGAGGCTAGCGGGCTCGGCCGCTCAGGACAGGAGGCTAGCGGGCTCGGCCGCTCAGGACAGGAGGCTAGCGGGCTCGGCCGCTCAGGACAGGAGGCTAGCGGGCTCGGCCGCTCAGGACAGGAGGCTAGCGGGCTCGGCCGCTCAAGACAGGAGGCTAGCGGGCTCGGCCGCTCAGGACAGGAGGCTAGCGGGCTCGGCCGCTCAGGACAGGAGGCTAGCGGGCTCGGCCGCTCAGGACAGAAGGTTAGCGGGCTCTGCCGCTCAGGACAGAAGGTTAGCGGGCTCTGCCGCTCAGGACAGGAGGCTAGCGGGCTCTGCCGCTCAGGACAGGAGGCTAGCGGGCTCGGCCGCTCAGGACAGGAGGCTAGCGGGCTCGGCCGCTCAGGACAGGAGTCTAGCGGGCTCGGCCGCTCAGGACAGGAGGCTAGCGGGCTCGGCCGCTCAGGACAGGAGGCTAGCGGGCTCGGCCGCTCAGGACAGGAGGCTAGCGGGCTCGGCCGCTCAGGACAGGAGGCTAGCGGGCTCGGCCGCTCAGGACAGGAGGTTAACTGGTCCCGCAATTTGAGAGGAGGCAGGGAACGGGACGGGACTGGTGGCGTGGACCGGGGCGGGACAGGAGGCGTGGACCGGGGCGGGACAGGAGGCGTGGACCGGGGCGGGACAGGAGGCGTGGACCGGGGCGGGACAGGAGGCGTGGACCGGGGCGGGACAGGAGGCGTGGACCGGGGCGGGACAGGAGGCGTGGACCGGGGCGGGACAGGAGGCGTGGACCGGGGCGGGACAGGAGGCGTGGACCGGGGCGGGACAGGAGGCGTGGACCGGGGCGGGACAGGAGGCGTGGACCGGGGCGGGACAGGAGGCGTGGACCGGGGCGGGACAGGAGGCGTGGACCGGGGCGGGACAGGAGGCGTGGACCGGGGCGGGACAGGAGGCGTGGACCGGGGCGGGACAGGAGGCGTGGACCGGGGCGGGACAGGAGGCGTGGACCGGGGCGGGACAGGAGGCGTGGACCGGGGCGGGACAGGAGGCGTGGACCGGGGCGGGACAGGAGGCGTGGACCGGGGCGGGACAGGAGGCATGGACCGGGGCGGGACAGGACGCATGGACCGGGGCGGGACAGGAGGCATGGACCGGGGCGGGACAGGAGGCATGGACCGGGGCGGGACAGGAGGCATGGATCGGAGCGGAACAGGAGGCATGGACCGGGGCGGGACAGGAGGCATGGGACGGGACGGGACCGGAGAGCTGGGACGGGACGGGACCGGAGTGCTGGGACGGGACGGGACCGGAGAGCTGGGACGGGACGGGACCGGAGAGCTGGGACGGGACGGGACCGGAGAGCTGGGCGGAACGGGACAGGAGAGCTGGGGCGGAACGGAACCGGAGAGCTGGGGCGGAACGGGACAGGAGAGCTGGGGCGGAACGGGACAGGAGAGCTGGGGCGGAACGGGACAGGAGAGCTGGGGCGGAACGGGACAGGAGGGCTGGGGCGGAACGGGACAGGAGGCGGGGCCCGGGACGGGACAGGAGGCGGGGTCCGGGACGAGACAGGAGACGGAGCCCGGGACGGGACAGGAGGGTTTGGACGGGACGGGACAGGAGGGCTAGGCCGGGACGGGACAGGAGGGCTAGGCCGGGACGGGACAGGAGGGCTAGGCCGGGACGGGACAGGAGGGCTTGGACGGGACGGGACAGGAGGCTTGGGCAGGGACGGAAGGGTGATGGATCCTCCGTCAACGGGTGGTGGAGCCCGTCGACGGATCCGGGAGCCAAGACCCCATCGCTTCCTCCCGGGACCATAGCCCCTCGGGCAAAGGGCAAGACGGGTACCTTCAAAATCAGAAGGTGTGGGTTTGTGGCTAGGCTCGGAGCTATCCGGATGGAGAGAGACCACTCCGAGCCTAACGGAGTGGGAGCTGGGAGGAGGATTCCGGAGTGATGGGTAGTGGTCGGCATGACGGCGGGCAAACTCCGGATTTTGCCCCCAGATTCCCATGAGGTATTCCTCATAGGAATCCGCGCCGAATGGGTCGATCTCCATTGAGTGGAAGGCCTGCTGGGTCCCAACTGGCGAGTTCGTACTGTTATGATCGGTGAAACAGGAACCCAATAGCAGGCAGGAGTGACCAAAACGATGTTTAATTCACCAAAATCACAGTCCAGGGGGAAGTCAAGACAGGCAGGGGTCATAAACGGGAAGGCACGGCAAAGGTACAAAATCAGAATCCGGAATCAGGGTCGCGAGAACACGGACTGAGGTCAAGACCAGGATGGCAATCAGATACAAAAAACAAAACAAACGACTGAAACACAGACTCGGAAAACAATACAAACAAGAAATACTAAGCACAGAACAATTCTCTCGAAACTCACTCGGGGGGGGAAAACAGGCAACAGACTCACGCGTAAACTATGGAAAAAGGTTTGACGAACTCGCGACGAGGAACAAAGACAGCAGGTATATATGCAGGTGTAGACAGGTGCAGACAATTAGTTAGAGAGCAGCAGGAAATGGAAACCAGCGAGAGAGCTAAGACATTTAACAAGGCAATTAGTAATTCGTTAGTAATTATCCTATCCTAGCCCTGTCGTTAGTGAATTAGTTAACAAGACAATGACTGGATACGTAAGGAAACACTAAACAGCTGTGGAAACGTGATGAGAATTAAATTGTTAGTTTGTGTTAGTAATAATTCTATTAAACCCTGACATTAGTAGATTAGTTAACCACCCCGTGTTTAGCCAGTTAGTAATAATAAGTCCTATATAAATGTTAGTAGTGCAGGGTAATACAAACGAAGTGTACAGAAACGAAAGTAAAACTCCGTGAGAGGGAGCGAGAGATTCAGCACAGAACGCAAGGCTGCGGAACACATTGAAAAGTGTATGCTACCGAAACTGACAATACTATACATGACAGAATGACATGACAAACTCAGAACATGACACATTCAGCAGCCAGCTGACACCAGAGTTTTGACTTTGATGTGGGAAGCCACCGGGAGCCAGTGGAGGGAACGCAGCAGGGGGGAGATATGGTAACATTTGGGGAGGTTAAACCAAACAGATACGATTTTTTTTGGTTAAAATATATCCAAAGCACTTTTATATACCCGAGCACTTTTTGGACCCACCCCAAAGGGTTTACCTTCAGACTAAATTACAGCTAGATTCCGATGTCACTTTTATTTTTGTTGGCTCATTGCTTGGTGCTTGTAATGTCATGTATTACCTAATAACACCAAGAACGGGTGTTCTGTCATCCTTAAACACGGCAATACATTTGTGTCCCCTGTAGGGGACAGGAGTTTCTGGTCTTAATCTCAAGGACTATATTCAACTATGCTGAAACTTGTGTAGAGGACATAAAAAAATGTATAAATTATAGTTGTAAATAAATAAATTATAGAAGCTGTTTTCAGTTCAGCTGTGTATTTTATGTACATTGATCTGTAATGTTTTATCATTTATTTTTATTTTTTATCATTTATTTTTTTTATTTTGAGGGAAAGGATTTC
Organism: Ilyophis sp. 1 JC-2022; assembly: GCA_022702515.1. NCBI lineage: Eukaryota > Metazoa > Chordata > Actinopteri > Anguilliformes > Synaphobranchidae > Ilyophis > Ilyophis sp. 1 JC-2022. The sequence goes on along the minus strand of CM040397.1, from coordinate 103,572,302 downwards.
CTATTTATCATCATTGGTCTTGTTAATAAAGGAACCTCAACATTCTGCAGGTGTCTTAAGAAAGTAAAATTTTTTAATCCAGACCAAAGAGGGTTTTTTTTAGCAAATAACAGAGCGACGTTAGCTCCAAGGAACATCTACAAAGGTCAAGTTTGCTCAAGCTAAAGGTAGGGATGTGTGCAATATATCTCAACCGAGGACAATGACATTAAGGCTCTGATGTTAAATGAGGAAAGACCCCTGTTTTATTCATATCACACAATTTTAAAAGTCAAGTCGCAATTTTAGAGGCACACATTATTAAACAGCTGCCCCGACCCAAGTCTGGTATTATCCACGAATGCCATCTTCTATATTCACATGCAGAGCAATACCTGGTATGGTATAGTATGTCGCATCTACATTATATAATGAAAAATAAAAAGCCAAAGATGTAGCAGTGATAAGGCTATGAATCTTATACTTTCTTATTACATCCTGGGATGTGAAAAGAGAAAAACACATTAATTATAGAGGCAGTGCATCCAATGAGATAAGATAAAATTATACTATCCCTTACTGTTGTTCATTAAGGCAAACTATACTACTCTATCCTCCAACAAATAGCCCTTTGTGATGACAGGTAACAAGTCTACCAATGAAGGACTGCTATTAGAGCTGATGTTCAAGTCACCGTTGTAACAAAATCACCACAGTTCTGCTGTCTTTATGATTTCCAACAGGGGGAATGGGGGAGAAATGCTGCACAATGTGTTCTACAGTCACAGAGATCTGCATTCTGCAATGGCTCCAGATTGACTTATCGGTAAATAAGGCATTTTTGGACCTGTTTATTTCTGACCAAGGGGGGTTATACTATGAAGCAGGATTACTGGGTTAGCTGGATAACTGCACTGAGTAAAACCTGTAAGCCTCCCAAATCTGGTACATTGACTGAAGTAAAAAAAGCTGTTCCGGGATTTACTCAGTGCAGTTATCCAGCTAACTCAGTAATCCTGCTTCTCTTACTCAGTGCAGTTATCCAGCTAACTCAGTAATCCTGCTTCTTTTACTAAGTGCAGTTATCCAGCTAACTCAGTAATCCTGCTTCATAGCTTAAACCCCCAGATGATGATCATGTAGCCTTAGACTTGCCCATGGAATACACACTTCAACATACAATTAGTTTGCTTTTATCCCAATATATAAAAAATAAAAAAATTTAAATGTATTTTCTCATTGCAGTGTAGATGGCCATCATTTTATCTTGCATGTGACAGCATGTGAAATGAGTACATGTTGGAAGGGTCATAATAATGCTGCTGAAAGTTTTTAAATAGTTAGTCATTATAATTACACATACATAATTGCTTATTATTGTATCATTATATAATTAGTATAATTATATATAATTATACTGCCATTATTACAATGATTACCATTATCTTCCTCACATTAATATAGTAAAACTATGTTCTTAAACTTAAATTGCAATCACCTACATATACATAACATTATATGATGTAATGTTATGGCAACTTTACCTCAATTCTAGACATTGCATATTACAATAACATTGAAAGATTATTTTTTAAACTCCATAGCTTTTTGCATTTTTATCAGGCCCATGGCAGGCCATTTTGATGAGGTAATATCAGAAGAGGTAAAACCTGGCGAGATTTGCTTTTCCCTTTGTGTACTTCTGAAATATGTGTACTTTGTGACGGTGTGATCAGACGGCGTGCACTGTTCACTGTTTGTAATAAATCATTCACATGGTATATGTGGCATATACAGTACATGGGTGGACTATGCACAAAAGGGCTGTGATTCCTACATGGTTCCACCAATATGGATATAACTACCCTCATATTAAAGCTTTATGAATACCTTAAATTCCACTCTTTACTAATGATACTTGATTGCAGTGGGATTATTTCCAGGTGGGGCATACACATGCACTATGTCCATATCTGTCTGTCATGTTCAAGATCTTAAGTAGTTCAAGGTCTTAAAAGGAACCCTTTTTATTAAATCCAACTCGACGGAGACACTGCTGTTGAGGGATGGCTATATGAAGAATATATTACTAAAAAGCAGAACACTCATCAAAAAAACACTGACAGCAGATTTAGTCTGAAAATGCTAAGCTCTTTATTGTAATTATACTCAAAGTAAACGATATACTGTATGTAAATCCCAGCATCATATAAACATTATGACGTTTCTATCAAATAAGAGAGAAAAGCTGTATATTTCCCTTCCACCAGCCTTGAAGAAGGAAATTGCATTTGAATTAATTTATATTTTATTCAGTTTCATTTTTCCGTTGGTTAGCCTCAGACCTGCCTGGTCTGCCTTTAAAGTTTGTCATCTCCCGCTGATGAATACTGATGTGATTTATACACCTGTGATTTATTTTGATTCTAAAAATCTATTTCATTTCCTGCCCAAAATCTCAGCTTAAGAAACTAAAATAATTCACTTTATTTCAGGTCGGCCTCCCTCCCTCTCTTGCGCAACAGTGTCATTAATGTTCCATAACTTTCGGGTGGGGCCTGCGTGGGCGTGAAACAGGGGAAGGCGCTGGCGAGGTCGTCCCGCGAAATAACAGCAGGGGTTTCGTCTTCCCGGGCGGAGCTCCGCAGTGCGTGTCCTGCTGCTCGGATCATCTCAAATGAAAACCTTGGATTTGGAGTCTGGAAAGCCGGGACGACAATAGATGGAAACATATCTGATCATTCCAGCGGGAAAATAGAGGCTGAAATGTGTGCCAGCTTAACACATAACCATTTACATTGACCTCTACACATGCATTAAGGTGTAAAGCATCTTTTCCCACTTATCTTCCTTCTGGCCATCTGGCACACGCAAAGATAGACACCAGCACACGCTAAGGCACTTGCCCCCTGCCTTCAGACTGCAAAAGTGCCCTTTTGGCCTCAGTGATTTCTCTTACTTTAAAAAGGTGCCATTTTCATATTGAGCATAGGCCCACACAGCTTCTATGCAGCACAGCCTTGCTGGCCGTATCAGCCAATGGAGGAGGCTTCCGGGTGCTTTAAATTAGATTATGTATCATTTCATTTATATTGTTTAATTAGCCTTCAACAGTGAATTAAAAAAAAAAACCTTGGAATATTGCATGTTTTACATATACTGTAAATTATGTATGTATAAAAAAAATGTGTTATACAAACATACCGTGCCCTCCACTATTATTGGCACCCCCGGTAAAGATGAGTAAAAAGGGTTATAAAACATTCAGTGTTTGCTGAATTAGCTTAATCTCACACTGAAAAAATGAGAAAAATCCAGCCTTTAATTGAAGTAAAAAGAAAAAAAAATCCCTCATCAAGAAGTTATTATTTTTAACAAAACCACGTGTTATATATAGAATAAGTGATTACTTTAAAGGATTACATTATTCTATATATAAATGCAGGGGTGCCCACAATTGGGGCACACAAGGTTTTGTTAAAAATAATAATTTTTTGATGAGGCATTTTTTTTCTCATAATAAATTAATGGATTTTTAAAATTAATGGTGTGTAAAGGTGCGGAGCTTTCTGTGTGGGTGTGAAGCATCCACAGCCGTTAGAACAGCAGTAGGTGTGTAAGGGTGCGGCGCTTTCTGTGTGGGTGTGAAGCATCCACAGCCATTAGAACAGCAGTAGGTGTGTAAAGGTGCGGAGCTTTCTGTGTGGGTGTGAAGCATCCACAGCCATTAGAACAGCAGTAGGTGTGTAAAGGTGCGGAGCTTTCTGTGTGGGTGTGAAGCATCCACAGCCGTTAGAACAGCAGTAGGTGTGTAAGGGTGCGGAGCTTTCTGTGTTGGGTGTGAAGCATCCACAGCCATTAGAACAGCAGTATGTGTGTAAGGGTGCGGAGCTTTCTGTGTGGGTGTGAAGCATCCACAGCCATTAGAACAGCAGTAGGTGTGTAAAGGTGCGGAGCTTTCTGTGTGGGTGTGAAGCATCCACAGCCGTTAGAACAGCAGTAGGTGTGTAAGGGTGCGGAGCTTTCTGTGTGGGTGTGAAGCATCCACAGCCGTTAGAACAGCAGTATGTGTGTAAGGGTGCGGAGCTTTCTGTGTGGGTGTGAAGCATCCACAGCCATTATAACAGTAGTAGGTGTGTAAGGGTGTGGGGCTTTCTGTGTGGGTGTGAAGCATCCACAGCCATTATAACAGTAGTAGGTGTGTAAAGGTGCGGAGCTTTCTGTGTGGGTGTGAAGCATCCACAGCCGTTAGAACAGCAGTAGGTGTGTAAGGGTGCGGAGCTTTCTGTGTGGGTGTGAAGCATCCACAGCCATTAGAACAGCAGTAGGTGTGTAAGGGTGCGGAGCTTTCTGTGTGGGTGTGAAGCATCCACAGCCATTATAACAGCAGTAGGTGTGTAAAGGTGCGGGGCTTTCTGTGTGGGTGTGAAGCATCCACAGCCATTAGAACAGCAGTATGTGTGTAAGGGTGCGGAGCTTTCTGTGTGGGTGTGAAGCATCCACAGCCATTAGAACAGCAGTAGGTGTGTAAAGGTGCGGAGCTTTCTGTGTGGGTGTGAGGCTCCACAGCCATTAGAACAGCAGTAGGTGTGTAAGGGTGCGGAGCTTTCTGTGTGGGTGTGAAGCATCCACAGCCGTTAGAACAGCAGTAGGTGTGTAAGGGTGCGGAGCTTTCTGTGTTGGGTGTGAAGCATCCACAGCAATTATAAAAGTGTTCAATTTTTAAATTCAAAAACAGTAACTGGCATCTCAAACCTCAATTAATGAAAGATAACTTCACACAATCGTCACAATCAATTGATCCATATTTACCTGAATCCAAAATAATGTCTTTGTGGTAATAAAACCTTCAAAAAAAAAACAAAAAAAACAAGACTTTTTTTTATATAAGTCATTTTTATTTCAGTGATACAAATACAGCTAATTTATCATTTAAATGACTCAATTAAATAAATAAATATTATATAAAAATAAATATAAAAATAAATATAAAAATAAATATAAAAATAAATATCAAATGTGCACTTTATTAAAACAGAAATTGTTTTAGACTTATGTGAAATTGTTGCATCAGTTTATCAGAAATATAATTTATATTCTTGATAATAATCTAATCTGTATTTGAGAATGATCCTCTGTTAAGTATTTGAATGTGCGTCCATTGCCCCTAGTAGAATGTAATACGTTACCTGTTAGATATAACTACAAAATGGCATTCACAGCATAACTAAATATTATCACTCAAATGAAAGGTTTCTTAATTTGTTACAAATGTGTGATGTACGGCAGTGCATTTTGGAATACTACTGTAAATATTTGCATTTAATCAGTATTTTATTTATGTATGCTATCCAGTAAACTTAAGAGCTTGAATGACAGGTCAGTTAAAGAAGAGCATCATTTTTAAACCTCATAGGTATTCATGGTGGGTATTCATGAGGGATAGTCACTACAGACAATGAAAATGCATTGCACCTCATACATTATAGATGCAAATGAACACTGATTACCATCATTCAGTGAACAAGAACCCTTCATTGATTAGACAACAGTTCGTCTTCTGGTGCAATGGAGAATTAAGGACATTTAGTTCATTAACCACCGCTGTACTGTGCATAGTTTTTTTTTTTAGCATACTAAATGGATCTGAATGTTTTGGGAGTAAACTATTGTTAGCGAATCTGTTGTAACATGAGATCCTCTAAAACAGAATTCCTAACAATAGCTAGTAACCCAAAACACTCAGATTCATTTAGTATACTAAAAGAAACTGGTGAAAAAGGCTCTTGGGAATAGTTCTTATTTTATGAACACAGGACACCATGGAAAATAAGGGTTTCTTTTTTTCCTAGAGCTTTAATTGCTCATTTCCTAAGGATAGGCAAGGTGGTGTTAAATCTTTAGAGCAGTGATGGGCAACTCCAAGCCTCGCGGGCCGGTGTGTATGCAAGTTTTTGCTGCCACCAGTTAACAATTATTTAATAAACCTGCATACACACAGGCCCGCGAGGCCTGGAGTTAAACCTGCATACATACTGGCCCGCGAGGCCTGGAGTTAAACATGCATACACACCGGCCCGCGAGACCTGGAGTTAAACATGCATACACACCGGCCCCCCAAGACTGGAGTTAAACCTGCATACACACCATGTTCCCCAACTCTGCTTTAGAAGCTCAAGAAGATAAATATCTGGCGCAGTTAATTGCCACTGCAATTACTCTCTTACTGAGATAAACAAAGCCGAGTCAATGGGAATATACCCGGGTGTTATGGAAGGCAATGGAGGGACATTACTACAAATCCTGCAAGAAGTCCCAATGCAGCGGTGCAACTGTGAATAATTCAGTGGCGGAAATGCCAATACAATACATGTGTAACGAGCAAAACGCACTAGCACTCGCCCAAGATGAGATTTGAACCCGCATCACTCACTCGTCCAATGGCTCCAAAAACCAATGCGTTACCAGTCGTTATTTTGAACCTGAGGGTTACCAGATAGTGTTGTCACGGTAACCTACTACAAAGGCCTTAGCTTTACTGCACCTCAGTGTGCTAACTAGCTAACTAGCCGCACAACACCCGCTACACACGCCATACTGCCATCCTGTGTAGACTAAGCAGTTATGTTGCAGAGCATCTGGGCTTCTCAAGCCCATCCACTGCTGTTTTTTTATTTATTTTATTTTTCAACTGAATTTGTCACTCCCCAGGTGAATCTGCTGCTATCAAATGCGTGCTTGAATGACCTGTTTACAGCTATATCCTTAAGAGTATTTACTTGTGAGAGACGTGTGATGTGTGAACGAGGGTGTGCGTGTGTGTCTATGTTTAACTGCATTCATTTTAAATACATGAGATTTATTATGTGTGCATGCCACAAAGGATTATCAAATTATTCAAGAGTTTCCATTCAGTTCAAGCAGATTTCAAGAAGCAGATGTATCCGATCTCTCTTGGAATTTGTTTGGAAAGAATGCAATATTAAAATTTGATGATGAAGTGTGTTTATTTCTGGGTTACTTACACTGGATATAATTGTCTATAAACAGTCCTGAAATAAATCATATTTATAATGTGGCAATATAAACTCCTTTTTAATGCAAATATGGACATAAAATTATTTAAATGCATATTTTATTTTAACATAAGCATGTGTGGTAATACATGTAGTGTAATCAGCAGGTCGGTCGACACAGGTTTGACCCCCCTACCATGACAACTTTCTGAGCTGTGATCCCTTCTCTGTTACGCTCTCTGTTTTCTACTTATAATAAAGCAAAAACAAACAAACAAACAAAAAATATGCAAGAAGGGCATAATAAATAAATAAAAATCATAAATAAAAAATAAGCATGTGCAAAATGGCCTCCAGACAGAATATTGTAAACCCTCTATTAAAAATATACTGGCTGTCAGAGAAGTCATAATGCCACACTACTGATCAAATAAAAAATAAAAATTCTTCCCCAGAGGAGAGATTTGAGATAATTATGGAATTATGAGACCAGTATGCTTTGACATTTATGTGTTTAATTTTTTCATCCACTCTCCCCATATGCTTGTGTGAAGCATACGCTTATTTATCTCTCATTTACCAGTAGCTTATTTCCCGTCCCTTTCTCTGACTGTATTAACTATGAAATATGTTGAATGTCTTATGTCATCTCCTGAAAGCAGGATCAAGTTACTCCCCTGTGACAATGATACATCTTTGATTTAATGTGATCTATTTCTAAAGGATTTAGCAGAATGGTTATTATATTTGAAACTTATATTGCTCAGATTTTTTTCATTTAATTCTCTGCAATACTATTTTACATGTTTTATGTAAATGTGAAATGCCTTTCATCTTCTTGCATGTCCAGCTGTTTCAAGCTTTATGATGCAATCTTCATTGAGCATGAAAGGGCAAGTCACCCTTTATTAAATTGATACTGCAGTCAAAAACGGACTTTTTGCATTGAAAACCAATGTTTTGGGTTAGATTATGATCATACACAACAATTTTTATCAGAAAATCTCATATTGCATTGAAGTGGGTGTCGTCTGAGTTTCTGTGTCTGGCTTACCATGCGTGGGCGGCATTTCCGGGGATTCGTGACTTCCCGAAATCCTTAGCATAAAAATAGGTGGAGTCTCGGCTAGTAAAGTGAGCTGAGAGCTCAGTTGCAGAGAGCAGGAAGAGGGCTGAGTCAGTTCACCAAGACACACCCTTTCACTCATTGACCGTATGAATATTCATAATATGACCTTGTGGCATCATCGTCATTCAAATTGAAGCTGTAAAAAAGGGCCTAAAAAAGCAATTGCAGTATCCCTTTAAACCGTCATGCTATCAAAATTCCTGTGCATACAGTATATGGTATGTTTTTTTTAAATTGAGCAAGCAATCCAAGTGACATTCCCACATCATGTGTTTACGACCCAGTTCCAGCATGTCTACGCGTCTACGGCTGTCGACACTTGTGTCACACGCCAACAGATTAATAAAAAGGAACCGGTCTCTTTTCTTGGCAACAAGTGCGCCAAGCGTGTCGAGAGTTTTCCGCCTTTTGAGAAGTGAAAGAAAGAGGTAATCTCCTGGAGGAGATGGAGGGAATGACAGGAATGCTGAAAGACCTTGTCGGCCGGAGCGCCGCTGACAGTCTCTCCGTCCCTGTGTTTGGAATGAGAATGAAGAAGGAGACAAGCCTGACTAGAGCAGACAAAATAGATAAATAAATAAAATAAAGAGGAATAAAGAGGGGCCAAGAAGAGAGGAGAAGGGAAAGAGATGGAGCAAGACAGGGGAGGAGGGGAGAGAGGGAATAATATCTCAAATGCCTAGCGGGCCTCTAAGAATAAATTTTATTTCATTAAATTTTCATGTGGGCAATCCCATTGTATCTTTTTTGGTCATGCGTTTTATGTTAAATTATTAGCAGTAGTCACTATTGTAGTCATTTCTATTGTGAGCCATTGCCACTGTATAGACGTTCATTTTCTGCAATCGGATTTTATATCCTGCAATTCACTTAAGAGCTGAAACAAGTTATTGTAATTGCTCTCGTTGAACATCCAGTAATTTGATCTGCTGTGATAAAATGGTGATTAAAAAATTATGAGAGACAAATAATAATGATGAGTTTGATACAATGTGACAAACTGTTCTGTGAACCAATCAGATTTTACTCCATCATGTTGACAACAGGGAAAGGAACTACAAGCTGTAATATGCACCTGGTGCAGTGGAGACTGAGGGAGCTTTCTGGGTTATTATGAACAAACAGAAGGTTTTAACAACACGATGTGAATCCATGACATGTTAAATGACAATGCTTAAAGTTACCCACATATAATACATTTCCCATTTATAAACAGAATGTTCAAAGCAATAGTTCTCTCAGGGCTGACTAATATAATTGATAGTTTTTATTGTTTTTATAAATAACCACTATAGAATGGGCCCCCCCATTCGATTTAAAGGAAGTCTGTAAGCTCTTATGTCCCAACACATCCACCAGTGTCTTTGGCGTCTTCAGCTTCACGCCATCGTTCAATCCGGCTGTTCTGCAACGATCATCGGTGTCTTCAGTTCCACAGAATCTTCTAAGTGGGTTGTCCAACAATGGGACATTGGCGTACTGAAAAGGTCATAAAAAATAAACAATTTAAAAAAGCAGAATGCGCAGCAGCACCAAAACAAAACACAGAGGAGGGGACTCTAACGCAAACAGGAAAGTAACATTAAGATACTATCCTTTTCAAACATTAAGATACTATCCTTTTCAAACATTAAGATACTATCCTTTTCAAATGGGACATTTTCACTCAGAATAAATGACTCTAACGCAAACAGGAAAGTAACATTAAGATACTATCCTTTTCAAACATTAAGATACTATCCTTTTCAAACATTAAGATACTATCCTTTTCAAATGGGACATTTTCACTCAGAATAAATGACTCTAACGCAAACAGGAAAGTAACATTAAGATACTATCCTTTTCAAACATTAAGATACTATCCTTTTCAAACATTAAGATACTATCCTTTTCAAACATTAAGATACTATCCTTTTCAAACATTAAGATACTATCCTTTTCAAACATTAAGATACTATCCTTTTCAAATGGGACATTTTCACTCAGAATAAATGACTCTAACGCAAACAGGAAAGTAACATTAAGATACTATCCTTTTCAAACATTAAGATACTATCCTTTTCAAACATTAAGATACTATCCTTTTCAAACATTAAGATACTATCCTTTTCAAACATTAAGATACTATCCTTTTCAAACATTAAGATACTATCCTTTTCAAATGGGACATTTTCACTCAGAATAAATGACTCTAACGCAAACAGGAAAGTAACATTAAGATACTATCCTTTTCAAACCTTAAGATACTATCCTTTTCAAACATTAAGATACTATCCTTTTCAAATGGGACATTTTCACTCAGAATAAATGACTCTAACGCAAACAGGAAAGTAACATTAAGATACTATCCTTTTCAAACATTAAGATACTATCCTTTTCAAACATTAAGATACTATCCTTTTCAAATGGGACATTTTCACTCAGAATAAATGACTCTAACGCAAACAGAAAAGTAACATTAAGATACTATCCTTTTCAAACATTAAGATACTATCCTTTTCAAACATTAAGATACTATCCTTTTCAAATGGGACATTTTCACTCAGAATAAATGACTCTAACGCAAACAGGAAAGTAACATTAAGATACTATCCTTTTCAAACATTAAGATACTATCCTTTTCAAACATTAAGATACTATCCTTTTCAAACATTAAGATACTATCCTTTTCAAATGGGACATTTTCACTCAGAATAAATGACTCTAACGCAAACAGGAAAGTAACATTAAGATACTATCCTTTTCAAACATTAAGATACTATCCTTTTCAAACATTAAGATACTATCCTTTTCAAATGGGACATTTTCACTCAGAATAAATGACTCTAACGCAAACAGAAAAGTAACATTAAGATACTATCCTTTTCTAATGTGAGATTTTCACTCAGAATAAATGAGGCAAGACTTGAATGTATTTTTTATTTTTAAAAAAGTAATTTTGTTTACACACAGTACATTCTTGTACAGTATAAGTCAAAGAACAGATGGTTGGTTAAAACATTCAAATAAATGGTCATTAACAAAACAAGAAACCTGCAAGTAAATTAAAGTGTCTATAACATGGTAGGAGTTTTAGCGATGTGTTCCAAATTCAAAATCCTCCTGTCCTATTTCTCACAGTATAGTACATTCCGCTGGATTAGCCAATCATGTCAAAGTGACCTCCTGACGCTGTCATCTCTGTAATTTGACCAGTAGAAAAACAGTAGACAAAATGGAAACTTCCATCATAACATAAAACTAGGCTTCCTATTTTTAAATAATTACATTTCCTGAAATACGTCTCCAGAGGAGAGAGTTATCCTTATAGAATTATATTCCCTCTGTTGTGGTATTATTCATGTACACTACCGGTCAAAAATTTTTGTACAATTTAGTTTATAATTTAGGTTAGAAGCGAATAGTCAGAAATTAAAGAGTATTTTACTTCACAGGACAGTGACCTAAATTTTGGAGTTCATAAAAAAGCTATATTTGGAAAGATAAACAGGTTAACAAATAATTTCCATATTCCAACAAGTGAAGTAAAATCAAGCTTATTTGGGACAAACTGGAGAAGCAACCCACAAGTGCTGAGGAACTTCTACAGCAGTGTTGGTGTGAACCATATGACTGCCCTTGTAGAAAAAAATCGCACAAATACACTCAGCCGTTATTACTACAAAAGTTGGCTCGTCTAATTAATCTAACATTTAGATAATTATTTTTTTTGTAAAAAAAAGAGGTAATTTATTTTTTTATTTCAGCTTGCTTGAAAATGTTGGGTGCACTAAAACATTTGACCGATAGTGTATATGTACTAGTACGTTTGTATTTATTTAGCCGATATAAGGAAAGAAGTGTTTCTTCTCATAAAGGCTGATACCAGAAGTGGATCTCGTCACACTCTATTTTTGACAATTGTATATAAATTCCATGTTGTTGTTGTTATTATTATTATTATTATTATTATTATTAGATTACAGATTACAGATTCTCGTTTACAAGAGCAGGTCTTATATACTGCAGCCATTAAAAGGGAACCTAGACACAGAAGACATTAAAACAAATCACCAATTCAATCCACTATTCCCTGTCCTACAGGGCATATAAAAAATGCTTATTCTGCTTGTAGACAATCCTAGTTGTGCAATACAAGCATGTCAGGTAATCCTGCCACAACCTGAGGGGCAGTGAATGGCATCGCAAAGCACTGCTCTTATACCTTAAACACCTGATTTTAAATTACTTTGTCTTGTGTTTTAATGGTATTGTTGACATATATTTTTTTCCCCACAGCCTCTTAAAAATGTCAAAAAAACAATATCATTTTTCTTTTCTGTTGGGTGGTAGACGAATGAAACCAAGAGTCCATTTATGGGATAATTTTCTGTCAGCCTCCATAAACGGCGGTCTGCAGAGCCTCAAGGCAGTTAGAGCAACATGAATTCTAGAGAAACGGGACACCTATCACCTGCAGTATAGCCACTAGGCTCAGGCTGGGTCCAAAAATAACACCCGCCAAGCACAAAATGCATAAATAAAAGTGGAACACACATTTTTATTTTTATGTCAAATCGCCCTCGTTCTGGGCGGAGGAAACACAAAAAATTGCTGAGAGACGCAATTGATTGGTTCTCAAGAGACAATGCAGCTTATCCATCACTTCAATTCAAGTTTAAACATTTTATGCAGGCCAACAGCCAGCTTTCTGCAGAATGCCTCTTGTTTCATTCGCAGCTAAAACCAGTTAAGGTTTAGATTTAGCTACCTCAGTCCAATGCAAAAAGATATTCCTGATGTCGAACCCTCACGTAAAAAAAGGGACCATCACTGAATGATGATAATGTAGACAGAAAGACATTATTAAAACATAATAATGATAATTTTACCTTATATGATATCAGTTAGTTTAATGACAAAGTAAGTGTCTTTACTCTTTATGCATGAACTGTCACGAACCAAACACGGGCTGAACCCAAATGCACGACCAAGAGACAGGGAAACAGGAATGGGTGTTTATTAGGAGCTTTGGGGTAGTCCCAAGCTCAACACAAACTTAACAAAAAGTCAAAGAGTGTCCAGGAAGTAGCGAACTGCTCCAAACCGGAGCTGGGCTTGTACTGGGCCAGGAGGCCCACACTGGAACCGGATCACGGGAACGAAGGTTTGTTCCGAACCGGAACTGGACTTGATCTGGACCGGAAGATCCAACAGGAACTGGATCACGGGAATGAAGGATTGGTTCCGAACCGGAACTGGACTTGATCTGGACCGGAAGATCCAACAGGAACTGGATCACGGGAATGAAGGATTGGTTCCGAACCGGAACTGGACTTGATCTGGACCGGGAGGTCCAACAGGAACTGGATCACGGGAACGAAGATTTTGTTCCGAACCGGAACTGGACTTGATCTGGACCGGGAGGTCCAACAGGAACTGGATCACGGGAACGAAGGTTTTGTTCCGAACCGGAACTGGACTTGATCTGGACCGGGAGGTCCAACAGGAACTGGATCATGGGAACAAGGTCTTGTTCCGAACCGGAACTGGACTTGATCTGGACCGGGAGGTCCAACAGGAACTGGATCACAGGAACGGACTCTGGACCGGAGGGTCCAACAGGAACTGGGCTGGAGGCAGAGAATCCAACTGCGCAGGCAACGTTAGTCTTGGCGGGGGTATCGCAACACATACAGGGAGACTGGACTGCTACAGGCTGGATCCAAGTGGCACACTGGTCTAGGAACCAAGGAGGTAGAGCGGGGGAACCCACAGCAGAGTTTTAGTGAAAACAGCACCAACATACAGGAGACCATGACACGCACGAACAACGTTAACGAACTGGTGCCGAATAGCAGCCAGCGAGAGGTATAAGTAGGGGAGTGAAATTGAAACCAATAACCAAAAGCATGAGGAATGTAACCGAGGGTGATTGACTAATTGACTGGTGCGGAATGCATGCAGGAAGGGGGAAAGGAGATAGGTTGAACCTAAAGTGAGGGAACAGAGAGAATCAGACAGAAGGGACACGCCCAGCCTGTAGCGACAGGGAAAACACGGACACAGGGAATCCATCATGACACGGGAGGAAAGGGAAAACATGGAGAACGGACAGGAAGGGAGCGGAACGTTACAGTACCCCCCCCTCAAAGAACGCCACCTGGCGTATCCGGAGGCCTAGTCTTGTCCGGGAACTGCTTGTGAAAGTCCGAGATGAGAGAGTGGTCCAGAATGAGGCTCTTGTGGAGCCAGGACCGCTCCTCCGGGCCATAACCCTCCCAATCGACCAGGTATTGGAAGCCCCGGCCCTTGCGGCGAATGTCGAGTATCCGACTCACCGTGTAGGCCGGGGCGTGGTCGATGATCCGGGGCGGGGGTGGAGTGACCGCCGGGGCACTGAGGGGGCTGGAGGCGACAGGCTTTATTTGGCTCACGTGGAAAACGGGGTGGACCTTAAGGGAAACAGGAAGGGAGAGTTTAACAGAAACGGGGTTGACCAGGCAAACAATGGGGAAGGGACCAATAAACCGGGGTTGAAGTTTCTTGGATGACGTGGGGAGGGGAATATTGGCTGTGGACAGCCAGACCTGCTGACCGGCCCTGTACTGCGGGGCTGCGGTCCTGTGAAGGTCCGCCAGACGCTGGGTACGGGAGTTTGAGCGAAGGAGTGCGGTGCGTGTGAGTTTCCACGTCCGCTTGCATCTCAGGAAGTGGGACTTGACGGTGGGAACTGCCACCTCGGCTTCCTGGGCCGGGAGGAGGGGAGGTTGGTACCCCAATGAGCACTCGAAGGGCGACATCCCCGTGGATGCGCACTTCAGGGAGTTATGCGCATACTCCACCCAAGGGAGGAAACGGCTCCAGGAAGCGGGGTTGCGAGCAGTAATGCACCGCAGGGCGGCCCCCAGGTCCTGGTTCGCCCTCTCCGCCTGGCCGTTAGTCTGGGGATGGAACCCCGACGACAGACTAGCCGACGCACCCAGGGCCACACAGAACGCCTTCCACACCTGGGAGGAGAATTGGGGCCCACGGTCCGATACGATGTCGGATGGGATCCCGTGCAGCCTGACAACGTGCAGCACCAGGAGCTCCGCTGTTTCGAGGGCGGAAGGGAGCTTGGGAAGAGGGATAAAGTGAACCGCCTTGGAGAACCGGTCCACAATAGTCAGGATGGTGGTGTTGCCCTCTGACAATGGTAGCCCGGTGACGAAGTCTACCCCAATGTGACTCCAAGGACGGCCCGGGACAGGGAGGGGGTGGAGAAGCCCGGAGGGAGGCTGGTGGGATGCCTTGCTCCTGGCGCAAACGGGGCAGGCTAGGACAAACGCACGGGTATCCCCCTTGAGGGTGGGCCACCAAAAGCTCCTCCTGACCAGGGCGATGGTTCTGGCAACCCCTGGGTGACAAGCCAGACGGGAGGCGTGAACCCATTCCAGAACCTGGGGACGGACGGAGTCGGGCACAAACAGAGAGGGGTTAGGGTTATTGCGGGGATCCGGTTGGGAGGCCTGGGCGGCCTTCACGACTTCTTCGATCTCCCAGGACACCGCAGCCACAATACAGGAAGTGGGTATAATGGGCTCCGGGTCAGCAGGACTGGAGGGGGGGGAAAAAATGCGGGACAAGGCATCAGCCTTGGTGTTACGAGAGCCAGGGCGGAAGGTTACTGAAAAATTAAAACGGGCAAAAAACAGCGACCACCTAGCCTGACGGGCGTTAAGCCTCTTGGCGGACCTAATATAAATTAAATTATGGTGGTCCGTGAGGACAATAAATGGGTTACCTGCCCCCTCCAGCCAATGACGCCATTCCTCCAGTGCCAGCTTTATCGCTAGGAGTTCCCGGTCCCCGACATCGTAATTGCGCTCAGCGGAGGACAGTCTCCGGGAGAAGAAGGCACAGGGATGGAGCTTGCTGTCCAAGGCGGCACGCTGAGACAGAATGGCCCCCACCCCGGTGTCGGAGGCATCAACCTCCACAGTAAACTGACGGGTGGTGTCGGGGTGACAGAGAATGGGGGCAGTGGAAAATCGGGCCTTGAGTTGTTCGAAGGCCCGTTGAGCCTCGGGATTCCAGCAATAGGGAATGGACGTGGAGGTGAGTTTGGTAAGTGGGGCAGCAATGACACTGTAATTGCGGATGAACCGACGATAAAAATTGGCGAACCCGAGGAACTGTTGGAGGTGCTTACGTGAGGATGGTTGGGGCCATTCTGTCACCGCCTTGACTTTGGTAGGGTCCGCCCGGATACTGCCCTTCTCGATAATGAAGCCGAGGAACGGGACAGACGAGACGTGGAACGAGCACTTCTCGGCTTTCACGAAGAGCTGGTTCTCCAGTAGCCGCTGGAGAACCTCCCGGACGTGGAGAACGTGTTCCTGGGGGGATTTGGAAAAAATGAGGATGTCATCTATATAAACAAAAACACTTTTGCCCGACAGGTCACGCAGGACATCATTCACCATCCCCTGGAAGACTGCTGGGGCATTAGTGAGGCCGAACGGGACCACCAGGTACTCGTAGTGGCCCAACGGGGTGTTGAATGCAGTCTTCCACTCGTCCCCCTCGCGTATACGCACCAGGTGGTACGCGTTACGGAGGTCGAGTTTGGTGAAGATGACTGCCTGGGAGAGGGGTTCAAAGGCAGTGTTAATGAGGGGAAGAGGATATTTATTACGGACCGTAACCTCATTGAGGCCCCGGTAGTCGATGCAGGGCCGCAATGAGCCGTCCTTCTTCCCAACGAAGAAGAACCCTGCACCAACCGGGGATGAGGAGGGACGGATTATGCCTGACGCAAGTGACTCGTGGATGTAGGTTTCCATGGCCAGCTTCTCCGGCCCCGACAGGCTGTAGAGGCGACCAGATGGAAGCTTGGCTCCCGCCAGCAGGTCGATGCAACAGTCGTAGGGTCTGTGAGGAGGCAAAGACAGAGCACGTGACTTGGAAAATACTTGCGACAGGTCATGATAATGGTTGGGAACATTGGCTAGGTCGGGTACAGGAGGGATAGGTCTGTTGCTCGTGGCCCCCGGGGGGGGTAGAGCAGAGCGGAGACAGTTGGCTAGGCAGTGACCGCTCCATGCCAGGATGCGACCGGCTAGCCAATCGATGTGTGGGTTGTGGAGGCGCAGCCAGGTCTGTCCCAGGACCATGGAGGACTGTTTGGAGTGAATCAGTAGGAGTTGGATCGTCTCCCAATGATTGCCAGAAACAAGGAGCTGTAGGGGAACGGTGGAGTGGGTAACTAACCCCAGACTCCTACCGTCCAGGGCGTGAGCAGTGATGGGGTTGGGTAAGGCCTCCGTGGGGATCCCGTACCTCTTGACAAAGGTGATATCAATGAAACTGGAATCGGCCCCGGAGTCGATTAGGGCAAATGTAGAGGCGGTGTTGTCCCTCCACAGGAGAGTGACCTTGAATTCAAGGCGGTTCTGGGCCGCA
The DNA here is from genome assembly GCA_022702515.1 of Ilyophis sp. 1 JC-2022. Classification (NCBI taxonomy): domain Eukaryota; kingdom Metazoa; phylum Chordata; class Actinopteri; order Anguilliformes; family Synaphobranchidae; genus Ilyophis; species Ilyophis sp. 1 JC-2022. The sequence goes on along the minus strand of CM040397.1, from coordinate 103,554,752 downwards.
TGGTTTGGGATGATGGAGCTCGTCAGTACACCCAGTCTTACTGGTGAGCCCCTTTCCTTTGGGCGGATGGGACAAGAAGCTATTTGGTGGCCTGTCTTGCCACAGTAGAAACAGGACTGGGTGCGGAAACGGCGTTGGCGCTCCTCGGCGTCCACCGTGATCTTGCCCAGTTGCATGGGCTCCTCCTCGGGAGACAAAGCGACGACTTTCGGTCCCTGGACGGGAGAGGGTTGGCGAGCCCGGGAAGGGGCATAGGGCGGAAGACGGGAGGGATTCTTCTCTCGCTCACGGGCCCGGGTTCTGAGACGGTTATCAATGGCTATAGCCAAACTGATGAGGCCATTGAGCGAGTTAGCCTCCTCCCGAGTAGCTAGCTGGTCCTTCAGCTCTTCACTGAGAGCCTGACGAAAGGCCCCCTGAAGGGAGGTGTCGTTCCATCCCGCCTCAGCAGCGAGGGTGCGGAACTGGATAGCCATCTCCGCTACGCTGCGGCTGCCCTGCCGGACCTGTAGGAGGCGCTGGGTAGCGTCTAGACCGCAGATCGGGTGGTCAAAGACGCGCCGCATCTCCGCGGTGAAGAGGGCGAAGTTGTTGCACGTAGGAGCCTGACTGTCCCAAATAGCTGTGGCCCACTCCAGGGCACTGCCTCCCAGGCTGCTCATGACAAAGGCGATTCTGCATGGGTCGGAGGCGAAGGAAGTGGGCTGCATGCGAAAAACAATGTCGCACTTCATTAAAAATTCACGGCACCTCCCCAGCCCCCCGCGGTATAATTCGGGGTGTTGAACTCTGGGCTCCCGGCCAGGAGAGGGGACCGGAACCTCGGGAGACAGTTCGGGTGTTGGGCCCACAGGGATCCGAGGAAGGGGCAGGTGAGGCGCTAGTTGAGCAACCTGCTCCGTAAGCCTCCCCAGCACTTCCAACACGTCGTCCATCCGGTGGCCCTGTTGGTCGCTGACCGCGGATTGGGTGCGGAAGGCGTGGCGGATCCGCTCGAGGTCGGCTGGGTCCATGTTTTAAGACCAGTTCGTTCTGTCACGAACCAAACACGGGCTGAACCCAAATGCACGACCAAGAGACAGGGAAACAGGAATGGGTGTTTATTAGGAGCTTTGGGGTAGTCCCAAGCTCAACACAAACTTAACAAAAAGTCAAAGAGTGTCCAGGAAGTAGCGAACTGCTCCAAACCGGAGCTGGGCTTGTACTGGGCCAGGAGGCCCACACTGGAACCGGATCACGGGAACGAAGGTTTGTTCCGAACCGGAACTGGACTTGATCTGGACCGGAAGATCCAACAGGAACTGGATCACGGGAATGAAGGATTGGTTCCGAACCGGAACTGGACTTGATCTGGACCGGAAGATCCAACAGGAACTGGATCACGGGAATGAAGGATTGGTTCCGAACCGGAACTGGACTTGATCTGGACCGGGAGGTCCAACAGGAACTGGATCACGGGAACGAAGATTTTGTTCCGAACCGGAACTGGACTTGATCTGGACCGGGAGGTCCAACAGGAACTGGATCACGGGAACGAAGGTTTTGTTCCGAACCGGAACTGGACTTGATCTGGACCGGGAGGTCCAACAGGAACTGGATCACGGGAACAAGGTCTTGTTCCGAACCGGAACTGGACTTGATCTGGACCGGGAGGTCCAACAGGAACTGGATCACAGGAACGGACTCTGGACCGGAGGGTCCAACAGGAACTGGGCTGGAGGCAGAGAATCCAACTGCGCAGGCAACGTTAGTCTTGGCGGGGGTATCGCAACACATACAGGGAGACTGGACTGCTACAGGCTGGATCCAAGTGGCACACTGGTCTAGGAACCAAGGAGGTAGAGCGGGGGAACCCACAGCAGAGTTTTAGTGAAAACAGCACCAACATACAGGAGACCATGACACGCACGAACAACGTTAACGAACTGGTGCCGAATAGCAGCCAGCGAGAGGTATAAGTAGGGGAGTGAAATTGAAACCAATAACCAAAAGCATGAGGAATGTAACCGAGGGTGATTGACTAATTGACTGGTGCGGAATGCATGCAGGAAGGGGGAAAGGAGATAGGTTGAACCTAAAGTGAGGGAACAGAGAGAATCAGACAGAAGGGACACGCCCAGCCTGTAGCGACAGGGAAAACACGGACACAGGGAATCCATCATGACACGGGAGGAAAGGGAAAACATGGAGAACGGACAGGAAGGGAGCGGAACGTTACATGAACACTGTTAAAATTGTAGTTAGAAATTTTTTAGATCCTCTCAGAATCTAAAATTGTCTTGTCTAAGTTAGCATAAAACATCAGTATGAACCCTCTGTAAAGCCTACAGTTCATTCTACTCTGGACAACATTTACAGCGGCTGCTTTGTTCCAGTCTTTCTCTCTTTCTCTCTCTCTCTCTCTCTCTCTCTCTCTCTCATAAGCGACCACCTAAGATGATATAGAGCAATTTCAGTACTTTAGCCAGTAATAAATACATATGGTAAGCCAAAAAGTTAATTTTGGACACTGGGCCCAGGTCACGTTTGACTCATGTTTATTTATGTATTTATTTATTGTTCATATTTAAAGGGACATATGAATACAGACACAGAATAAACAATTGTATGTGGAAACATAGTTGATGAATAAGTGATAAATAAGTGAATGTATAAATATGGTAGGCTTATGTAGTTTGGCTATGGCATAGAATACATTTCATTTTTTTAGTTTTTTTCCGTACAGATGCTGATCTCATGGCTGCTCCTCTGACAGGATGGAAATTGTGTGCTCTCCATTTTAGCTCCATAAGCCTCTCTGCTTACGAGGGGCTACTTCTACTCTCAACTGTCTGTTTTCAGCACAATGTTTGCTTAGATTTTCTGTTCTGTATTCAGTTTAACGCTCTTATCCAGAGCGACTTACACAACTTCTTATTATGTCTTATTACATTTATCCATTCATACAGATCGATGTATACTGAAGCAATGCAGGTTAAGTACCTTGCTCAAGGGTACAACGGCAGTGTCCTACCTGAAAATCGAACCTGCAACCTTTCGGTTACAAGTCCAGTTCCTTAACCATTATACTACACTGCCACCCGACATGTGTCCTTTCTTTATTTCATTAATTCATTCATAAATAAATAAAGAGTGTTCAATAAAATATGTTTGTTTGGTTCAGACAGCCATACCTTACTGGGCCCACACTATCAATGGATGTCAATTAGCGATACCGAATGGTGAATGCCGTGAATCTCGGAATTAGTGGAACTGTTGGATGCCATCTTGCCTAAATTGGAAATATGACATGCTTAGTGAGGTCAAAGTGGAGGAACACAGTAAACATAGAGTGATTATGTTAATCAGGGTACTGTGGTACGGTTAAAACTTAAAATATTTTTCTACCAACAGTACTTAAACGATGGAGTTAATGTGTCAAATCCGGACAAGCTTCCCTGCAGAGCATTGGGTATTAGTCGGCTGGTATTTCAGGCTCTTGCTAGTCCATCTGTTCAGTTGCATGTGAAGAATCTTCCTCTGACTCATGTCTATGTGAGCCTGACTTGCGAACGTGGTATGACTTGCTTCAGAGGACAACACATACTTTTCTGTACTCTCCTGAATTGAAAGCAGAGGTTGTGGCAAGGAGTGCTGAAATAGCATGAAAATGAATGGAGTTAATGTAAGGAAACTGTGACCTGAGGATATTGGGTAATCTCAGGTGAGCATTGCAAATGAGCAGTGTAAACAAAAACCAATGTGCATCACGCTGGGAGAAAGGCATTGGGTGCGGCGCAGTCGAGTGTAATCGAGTCAATTAACTCCAATTACCGTGCTGTTTGACATGAAAGTTAAGGGAGTCGTTAAACCGAGGCTCTAATTTAGTTAAATCTGCTGAAGGAGAGAAATAGATGCACCCAATGAACATTAGAATTCAGAAGTGAAAATCATTCAGGCAAACTTCCATCATTTGCATGTTAACCCATTGAAATGTAGGCTTTTTGGAATGTTTGTGTTTTCAATGTAGTTCTAAAAGTGTTATAGAACTACATTGTTCCAGCAGTGATTGCTGTATCAGCATTAAAATGTCTAGCACACATATTTGTGATCTTCCAATCTGGATCTTGAATCCAAATCCAGCCCTGTTTTTTTATTTTTTTATTTCTCCCAGGCAATTAATTTAACAATTAGTGCTACTAATTGACCGGACTGTTTTCACACCTGACTCCCAAGGGAGGGTAGAAAACCAACAGACCTCGAGGACCATGATTTGAATACCAGGGCCTTAGAGAGTTAAACACACATTTTTTTAGGTGAAATAGATACTACAGAGAGTGGACAAAAAAATTTCAGAAACACCAATTTTCTAGAAAACATAAAACACCTGCCACATGTTTGCTATGCAAAACCTCATCCTCTGTTCCTAACCTGATTATTTATGCAGATTTTGTAAATCTTGTGCCACGTGTATATTTTATATGATTACTTGTTTTTCTTTATAATTATGCCAATCAACCATAATTGCCTGTTAGTCATATTTTATGAAATGCTAATAAATCATATTATATTTGTTATATTAGTAATCAAGTATATCAGAAATCAGAAAACATTTTGGTCCCCAACAACTGGCGTTGATCTCCTCTATGTAGTACAGTGGAATGTGATTAGTGAAACCTTAACTGAAAATAAATAATTAAAATGGCTAATTATGATTCATTGTCAAGCTAATAAAAAAACAAAACAAGGCAGAAACTAAAATGTATAAATGGCATGCGAGTCATTTAATATTTTATGAAAATAAAAGTTTTTCTGTTTCTGGTGTTTCTGATATTTTGTCCACCCCCTGTATATACTGCACATATAAAATTATATTTCAGTGAAGCAGATGAGTGGGGATAATAATATCTGCAGGAACAGATATTCATATTAAAATTAATCTCAATGAGCAAGCCTCATCAAAATTGCAAATCAAGACTGTATTTAAAGATCAGTAGAAAAACTAAAATAATAACTTGTAGATTCTACATCTTCATCTTTATCATTAACATGAGTTTGAAAAAAAAAATGAAATAAAAAATACAACCATACTTTTTAATGCAGTATTAAATGAAAAATCACTCTCCTCCAAGGCACATGCAGGCACCTGTTGCTTCTAATCAAACCACGTGGTCTGGATTCGACACAGCAGAACTGCCCCAAATGCAATCTTTAAAGAATAATCAGTGTGTGCTCCCATTTAAGACATATAAAAAACCCAGGTAACACTTTATTTTGAGTGTCCCATGTTGACACTCAACTTAATATCAACTGATATCAATTGAATATCAGTTCAGTGTTAATTTAAAGTCAGTTGCATGTCAGGTGATTGTTCCACAAACTCCACAAAGAAGTGAGTGTCAAAAAAGCACTGTATTGACACTCAACACTCTTTTCAAGAAACACTCAATTGACACTCAGCAAAGTATAAACTGGCTGTTTGCTGTATCTCAACATTCAGTTGATATCAAGTTGAGTGTCAAAATAAATTGTTACCAAAACCCATAGTAAAATAACACTGTGTATATCTTGCCATTTAAGCATATATCTACATGTAAATAAAAAATGTAAAAAATAAAAATAAAAAGATGTAAATAATGTCATCAACGGGGGGCTATAAATGGCCATGGGTATGTGCCAATTAAATGATCGCAAAATGGAAGGAAAGAAGTGTACAACAGACAAAACTTGATTTTAATATAGACCTGTATAGATACTAAGGTATGAGACAAAGAATGGAAAGCAAACAGTGTTATAAGAGTTTTGTAGGCTCCGTAGTGGCGCGGGGTACAATATTCCTGGCTTGGTTTGGGGGCACAACATCAAAAAACAAGATTGATGTCAATCAGTAATTAATGCTATGCATTTTGCTTATTATATAGGTCATATGGGTGTTCTATACCCTGCAAAAAAACAGTACTGTAATGCTATGCCTTCTAAAACAAGAAAAATGTTTTTGTTCAAGGTTTACCTGGGAAAATATATTAGCACAAGTTTTGGATCCACGATGACCTATACTTCGCCCGTAACAATGGATCGTATATTTTCTAAATTTGCATTTTATAATGTTCCTTTTTATAGTCAAGTGAATGGAAGGTGGTAGGTCCATGACACTGAAAAACTGTTCAATTGAATGAGCTGTAAATGGTTATGGTCTCATTTCGGCACTGGTGATTTAGCAGAGAAGTGCGCAGCGACCGCTGTATGCAGCACAGATACGGGGCCACATCCACAGATCAAACCAAGCAAAATGGCTGTTAGGATAATAGACCGGGCCTTTACAGCAGGTGGGAGATTCTGCGCAAAGAGAGGAGCATTCCCCTTGCCTCCAGAAAGGCCTCGGGGTTGAAAGCAGTCAGCCAATCCTTCACATTCTAATTGGGGTCAGAGATGATAACCGAGGCGTACAACCGCAACGTCGCCCAGTCCCTGAATCCACTTCTGGGAGATCTTACACCTCATCTCTTCATACTGCAGGGAGTCTCGCCGAGAGAGCGAAAAAGCTTGTAGCACGTTAGCACGTGCTGTGTAACTCCACGCTCACTGTGGTATCGCGGAGCAGAAGATACAGATGAAGGGGGGCCTTATTATAAAAAATGCCCAATGAATGTCCATCTGTCAATCGCATTGTTCTCAAAAATGACCTTGAAATCACATTACACCACATCACACCACATTACACCACATTACACCACATCACACCACATTACACCACATCATACCACATCACACCACACCACATCGCACCACATCACACCACAGTACACCACATCGCAGACAGTCTCATTACAGATTTTTTTCTTGTCTGATTTCTTTTTGTTTTAATTGCACTTTACTACAGATTGCTGCTGCAAACACACAGGGGTCTCTAGATGTTCTTTATGACTGAATGTGGTGTAGCTTGAGGAAAGTATTCATCATGTCGAGAGTCTGGTGGCGCCGAAGGCCCATTCTCCATGTTGTGTTGATCTGTTTAGATGGCATTACAGGTGAGTAAATACCTTGTTTGATCAACATTTATCCAGCAAAACATCAGCCTTCTGTGAGTTGCTAGAGAGAACAGAATTTCAGTTAAAAATGTACTGTTGCTGAATATGTAACAGGTAATTTTGGTAATGTACCCAAGAATGTACACACAGACCCCGGCCCAAGTTAATAAACAAAATATATGTATATGGAGATACTGAGGCTTCAGGGGTGAGCATAAAGTCAGGAAGTCATAAGCTCTTATTAACCAAACATTTGCAGGCAATCGAGCAAGGTTTGCATGGTGAATGTGTAACAACCGGTTTCAAACCGATAAACATTTATCGTAAAACAAATTTGCCAACAATTATTTCCAATTTGCTAACCTGAAGCCTACGTAAGACTCCTGTTCAAACTGCACAATCAGACTATAGCCTACTATAATTGTTGCGGAAGCCCTTTCTTTTCACTGTTTAATTTCTAGAATCCTGATTTTGCTTTAGGAGGATTACACACCGTTTATATGACAGTTTTTCACAATTGCTAAAACACATTTCACGAAACTGCCCTCCCTTTTCCCAAAACTCTAAACACAAAACACTTTTCTCAAGCTACATACACAAAACCTCACATTCTCTTTTCAAAACCAAACTATCACACCAAAACAGTTGCTCATATGCTCAAAAGCAAACTTTGACACCAAAACAGTTGCTCATATGCTCAAAACCAAACTATCACACCAAAACAGTTGCTCATATGCTCAAAACCAAACTATCACACCAAAACAGTTGCTCATATGCTCAAAAGCAAACTTTGACACCAAAATCCCTCTCAAGGCCTGCAAAAATGTAAACAGTACTAAGCATCATTACACACGACAACAAAAAATTGAAAACACAATGTTCAGAGTGTGAGTGAGAATGTTCTTTTTACAGTTTCACAACTGTCAGGACACATTTTTAGAAACCTTCTTATCTGTTCTCAAAATATATGTATTGGGCATTTATAGATTTGTGTGTTTCATAGGAATAGTATGTAAATTAAGAAAATGAAGAAAATACAGTTATCACAACTCAATGCAAATTCACTAGTACCCTATAGGCCTGCTTCATGCGCACCCTCTGGCGCTGGAGGACTCGGTCGATGGTGGTCAGGCTGACATTGTCAATGTTCTGACAGTTGACATTGTCAGCAATGACTCTCTGCTGTATTTCTCGGAGTCTGATTGTATTGTTCTCCCGAACCATATCCACAATGAGGGTTTCTTGCACTGGTGAGAATATGGCAGCCCTCCCACCTCCACGTGGCATTCTTTCAACAAACATGCATTTTACTGAATTGTACATATACTCTGTAAAAAAGAAAGACATGCATTCAATAGAAACATCAATGGACATGTTCCACAATCTTTTTACAGCAAGGATACTGTGGTGAAACCAATTACACTCCACTATACTATAAACATCTACTGTAGTGACCAAAAAACTACGACATACAGTACCTGTTGTGTTCTCTGAATGCCCGGATAATGGTGGCCACTGAGAACCTGCTAAGGTTTGGATGGACTCTTTGTCCCGCTTCGGTCATTGACATGCCGTGGACAATGACATGGTCAATGTCTGTTGCTCTCATTTCATCTGTAATGACGGTGCTAGGTTGTCTTGCTCTCCCTCCTTGCCCCCCTCCTCTTCCTCCTTGGCCTGCTCCTCTCGCTCCTTGGCCTGCTCCTCTGGCTCCTTGGCCTGCTCCTCTCGCTCCTTGGCCTGCTCCTCTCCCCCCTTGGCCTGCTCCTCTCGCTCCTTGGCCTGCTCCTCTCGCTCCTTGGCCTGCTCCTCTCCCCCCTTGGCCTGCTCCTCTCGCTCCTCTGACACGAACTCCTCTTCCTCTGCCTCCTCCATCCATTGTTGCTGTTTGGAACCTTCAGCAAACTGTGCACTCTGCACTGGCCTATATAGGTGTGGTCACATCATTTGCAACAAGTGTCTTCAATTTTGAGTCGTTGTGTTTAATCAATGACACCAGGTGTGTTCATTGTGTTCAACTTTTGCTGACTGTGGCTAGCATTTTGCATCACATGAGCTTCAATGTGCACATTTGATCAGAGTTTTTTGCAACATGTGTTTTAGCAAGACAAAATGTGTTTAGAGTTATGAGAAAAGGGGATTGAGTTTTGTGAATTGTGTCTACAGGTGAAATGTGTTTATGGTTTTGGCAAATGGGGGCTAGTTTTATTAAATGTGTTTAGGGAACTGGTCATTTGGTTTAGAGTATTGGGTTTTGTGTTTTAGCAATTGTGAAAAACTGTAACAGAAAATCCTCTGACCAGTAAGTGCCACCGAGGGTTTGAGAGGGCAGGACTAAACCATTTAAATCGAGGGGTATTTAAGGTGTAAGGTGGTTACTTTTTGCCAAAAACAAGAACCAAACAAAAAACAAAAAAACATTGGTTTCATTAGCATATTATAAACAAAATATTGAAGTTATTATATAAAGCCAATTTCAATAAATCACAAGTCAAAACATATTCATCCTAGGTTCTAATATTTTTGTGGGCTCCTATCAGAGTCAGGACTCTTGGACTTGTCCTAAGCCCACCCCCCCTCTTTACTAACCCCTGAAACTTCTTGTTGGAATTATTTTGTTATTTAATCACCACTACACACTGGTGCTTTTAATAAAACATTAATGCTGGCTGCAATTATGTATGATATTAAATTACTTTTGAATGTCCTTCATTTTATATTAATGCAATTTTTCTTGGACAATGTGGATATCGAAATAAAGGCAACAGAAACTTTTTTGTGATATATATATTTTTTGTTTGCCTGCATTGAACGATATAGCCAGCATAACTGCTCTATTTAGTGTAAAGTACAAAACGTCCAAATAATTATAGCCATAATTGCTTCGCGATTATTTTGAATCAAACCCGTGCAGCAAGGACAATATGTCAAATGAGACATTTGACATTTTCACATGTGGCTAAATCTAGAGCACAAATGTCAGAGGTCCTTTATTGTTTCCATGACAACTCCCTCCAAAAAGCAACTGTAAGATCAGTTCATGTTCTGTGTTGCACTTGAATAGGCATCGCATCAAGATGACTAGAAATGTGTAGTGACATACTCCCTGTTAAGATACCTGCAAGAATGTAATCTATATACTGTATATATTTTTCTTTACCTTCACTAATATTCCAAGTAATGCTTTGATTTGTATAAAAATGCTCATTAAAGGTATGTAAAATAACAATACAGAATTTTCCTACATTCCTAATTTCCTACACAACCTAACATACAGTTTAATACATGCAGGTGTCAAAAGTACACTCCCAGAAATGAGAAATAGTGGGCCACGGTTGGAGTTACTGTAAGTGTCATGATACCATACATGAGGGATTATATACTGGGGACTGAGAGAAGAGTAGTGCTTCAATATTTATGTTTTACTGACCATTAAAAGTAAGGCACATTTAAATTAGTTTTTAGGCTTGGGATATATAGGCCTAGATCCGTATGTTTTTGGATATGTTTCACCTTACAATTCGGTTGAAAAAGCCTTTTTTCAAAAATAAATAAATAGGAATTCTCCCAGGGGGCATGACTCCTAATTAAAAATAAATTATTCAGACGATAAATAATATTTGCAGTGCTGGAGATATTTCTCTTGTTCAGGCAATCATTTGAGTACTAGTTGCTGCTATTCCTGTACAGATAGAGCCACAAATGTAGTCAGGACCCAATACGTAATAAAGGATAAATTAATTACCACTTGAATTATTCAAGGGCAGGTTTGGGGTTAAAACTCAAATATTTGCATTATCAGACTCGATAACATTTAATGTAAAAAAGTTACGACAGTCAAGTTTTCATGGCTAAATTCACATAATACATTTCAAACTGCACATAGTAATAATCAATGAATCAACAGGGGAGTTCTTAAGCCTAAAGGCAATGATGATTTGTCAGTGTAATTTGTTGAAGTGATCGATGCAGCACACATTTCTGATGTTGTTGATCAGTTGCCATGTTCATTTGCAATGATGAATTAGTCTCAGTGGACAGCCATGCAAATGCACAAATATTTTGAACAACCAGCTTCTTTAGCAATGACCTTTTGTGGCTTACCCTCCTTGTGGAGGGTGTCAATGACTGTCTTCTGGACATATGTCAAGTCAGAAGTCTTCCCCATGATTGTGTAGCCTACTGAACCAGACTGAGAGACCATTTAAAGGCTCAGGAAACCTTTGCTGGTGTTTTGAGTTAATTAGCTGATTAGAGTGTGACACCATGAGTTTCCAATATTGAACTTTTTCACAATATTCAAATTTTCTGAGACACTGAATTTGGGTTTTCATTAGCTGTAAGCCGTAATCATCAAAATTACAAAAAATAAAGGCTTGAAATATTTTACTCTATGTGTAATGAATCTATATAATATATGAGTTTCACTTTCTGAAATGAGTGAGAAAACATATTTAACTTTTTCACGATATTCAAATTTTTTGAGCTGCACCTTTATGTATATATATATATATATACACTGCTCAAAAAAATGAAGGGAACACTTAATCAACACTGTATAACATCAAATCAATTAAACTTCTGGGATATCGATCTGTCCAGTTAGGAAACGTAAACAATTGTGAATCAATTTCACCTGCTTTGGTGCAAATGAAAGTGACAACAGATGGACAGGAGGGGCAACAGCAAGACAACCCCCAAAAAGTAAATGGTTTTGCAGGTGGTGGCCACAGACCATTTCTCTCTCCTTATCCTTCCTGACTGATTTGTCTCTAGCTTTGCATTTTGCTAGTGCCCTTGTCACTACTGGTAGCATGAGGCGGTACCTGCAGCCCATTCAGGTTGCACAGGTAGTCCAGCTCCTCCAGGATGGCACATCCATACGTGCCGTCGCAAGAAGGTTTGCTGTGTCTCTCAGCACAGTCTCAAGAGCATGTTGGAGATACCGGAAGCCAGTACCGGTATCTGCTCTTTTGTGCGATGAGGAACAGGAGGAGCACTGCCAGAGCCCTACAAAATGACCTCCAGCAGGCTACTCGTGTGCATGTTTCTGACCAAACTATCAGAAACAGACTCCATGAGGGTGGCATGAGGGCTCGACGTCCTGTAGTGGGACCTGTGCTCACAGCACAGCAGCGTGCAGCTCGATTAGCATTTGCCAGAGAACACCAGAATTGGCAGGTTCACCATTGGCACCCCGTTCTATTCACAGATAAGAGCAGGTTCACACTGAGCACATGTGACAGACGTGAAAGAGTCTGGGGACTCTGTGATGATTAAGTGTTCCCTTAATTTTTTTGAGCAGTGTATATAAGAGTATATTTTACAGAGTATTTTTTTAAGAAACGTATACTGCATATGGTTTTGGTCAATACATATTAATGACTTTTTTTAAACCTTTATGAGTTTTGTCGATTTGACTATTATGGAGTAACACTTTCTATGATTGGTCCAAAAAAAAGAAAGACGCACTCTTATTGCACTCTCATAGGACCTCCACAAGTATTGCATACGCATCATTACATTACATTACAGGCATTTAGCAGACGCTCTTATCCAGAGCGACTTACACAGCATTTTTGCATTTTATACATAGTATCCATTTACAGCTGGATATATACTGAAGCGATTCAGGCTCAGGTGTAAAACGGCAGTGTCCTACCTGGGAATCGAACCTGCAACCTTTCGGTTACAAAGCCAGTTCCTTAACCATTGTACTACACTGCCGCCCACATCAAAATGGCTGTCATGTCATTAGAGTGTTCATATTTCATCATATTGAGACCTACCTGAGAAATAAGCTAATATGCCGGTAGTTTGTAGCCTCGACTTCATATTCCTGAAATTACTTTGGGATTCAGACTTTACTGCAGACTTTCTGTTCATTTTTAATGTTTATTTTTCTTTCCAAAATCTGTTGATTTGAATGATTTTTTCCCCTTTTGCGTTATTAACTTCAGGCACTTTTCACACCTCTTTTCTACAGAAGATCTGCTGGAGGCATCTAGACTCCTTTATGCTCCTCCTCTGTCTCCTCCTTTATGCTCCTCCTCTGTCTCCTCCTTTATCCTCCTCCTCTGTCTGTTCACTGGCACATTACACATTGCCTCACTTTTTTAAAGTGTATAAATTCTCCATAAATTTTTTCCTACAGCTACTCTGGAGAGCCAGAGCACACAGCATGACATGTACTCCCTCCTATAAAACACAGACAAACTCCAAAAAGGTAAACTTCAAAGGGGAACCTTAGTACATTTGTTAAACACCATTTCCTAGACTGTGAAATTTCTATTAAAAAATCCTCTTGGAAGCTTGTAGATGTGACAAAGTTAATCGGATGCAGTGTCGCAATCTCTATAGAAATACGCAGGTGCAGTTTTAAGTTAACTCTAAAACGTTCGATTTCCTAAATTCCACTTTGCACGAGGCCCGCCCTGCAGAATGCACGCACATTTCAATGCCTACATGTCTATTTTGAATAAAAAGCATATAAACACAAACGTTGTTATTTGGCAGGACTGACTGCTGTATAGAACAGCCATAATTTCATCACCCCTCCAACACATAAAAGTCTCTCTGGACACAAACTTACTGTCCATAGGCTGGTTTTTTATTCATTTATTGGCTTACTTTACCTCAGCAAAATGAATAACCCATTAGGATAATGAGTGCCCTGTTGGACACACATAACTGAGAAGAGAGCTTATAGTCAAAGGGCTTCCTATAATTGTATCACTGGTGCAATCACATTAATTTTCTCAGCCTCTATATTGCTGTGGCCATTTTGGCTATATTGGGTTATTTTGTGTTATAAGCTTGGGATTTACAATTTAAAACCCACTTGAATCTGTGCAACACTTATTATGTCTTCAAGGGTGAAATAACTTTATTTAACTAAAATAAAGTCTTTTGTAATATGCTTTGATGGACGAAGACAATAAAATTTAATGAATGAAAGCTGAAAAATGTATTTATTTCTCAAAAATAAAATAAAATAAAAAAACAACAACATGACATATAACAATGGCGGTCTAAACTAAGAAGTGTGTATAAATGTGATTATTGGTAGAGTTATGATGTGTTGAGAGCATATAGTATATCTGTAATTAGACAACATGGATGATTAATTTTAAAATGCAAACACCCTGTTGTATATTAAAAGAGAAAAATGGCTTACAGCACGGTGTTTCAGTGAAAATAAAATGGAATTGATTTGATTGATTGATAATTGATCCATTTTTTATTAGTCTTCAGCTAAAAAGTCACAACAGATTACCAGAACAAAACAAATTTTATGCTGCAATAGAAAAGTAAAAAAATAAAATGTTTAGTGTAAGAAGCATATGCCACACAAAACAATATCTCATTAACTTATAGACTTTTTTTCTTGGTTTCCACAACCATCCTTCAGACCTCTTCAAAACTTTATCCTTTTATATAACACACATTTTTAGCAGCTTTTTCTTACGTGGGGTTGGCCAAGGTTAGTATTTTTTATAGCAGACCTAAAAAAAAAAAAAACAAATACAAAAAAAAGTTGCTGATGGAAGTAGTATAACGGAGCCAGCAGGGACAAGTCAATCTTATTGACACGTCGAGATCAAAGAGAACATATTGCAGAGAGTGGCAGTTTGGCAAAAGGTCCAATCTGGCCTTGTCTTTAATAATTGTCTTTAAAGTTCCAATCTGGCCACCTTCTCATACTTGTATTTAGAGGAGTATCCAAAGCTGTTCTTTTTCAACAATTGGCTCAAGTTTTGTGAGCATTCTGGCATAAAATGAGCACTGTGCATCACATCAGCTGCTATATAAACTTGGTTAATTTATTCACATCATATTCAAAATTATATGGGCGCCATCTGGTCACCTGCCTGAAGGGGCGAAATGGTAGACTGCTCCTGGAACATTGATTCCAACAACGCTTTCTGCAAAGCCAATTTGGAGGTGCAGATTCTCTCTTCTCATCAACCGCCTGCAGATTGAGTTGATGACATAAGTGATTAATCCTAATTTCCAGCCACTCTACCTGTGTTTGCTCTTTTACCCAAAACCAGCCAACTATGGAGTGCACATGCTCTGATTTGCTGATTTGAGTGAACATTAAGGATGAAGTTTCACAGGTATTCAAGCCAAAATATATTACTCTAATGGAAGGCTATAAAGTTGTTATAATGGTCTGAAAATGTTGCAGAAAATTAGAAAGGAGAGACATTTATATTATAAACATGTATGACTAAGTGCATTTTAATACATAATCACTGTGGTGCCATATTGCAGGATAAAATAACTAAAATAATGAGTGAACAATTACTTTTCAACTGTTTTTACAGATATTACCATTTACTGAAAGTTTAGAATGCTGTTTTAGGCCAAGAGACATTCTCTGTACAAGTATGTTTCCCTTTTTCATTCTCATGTTTAAGTTACTGAACATGCCTACACTACATCATTGTAAATAAATAAACACTCTTTATTCTATATTTGGGGAGCAAGTATCATTCGATGCTTTAAAACAATGTTGAAGAAATGGGAGGCAGGCACATCAGGCTGTAAATGTTTTTGAGCTAATCTATTTGCTATTTGATCCTGCACTCTATGCTGACTTTTGTTTTGGCTACTTTTATTGATTCTCCTGATTCGTAATGTATATATGCACTTGTGAATTGGAACTTCTAATGTTTGTGATTTGTTATATGTTGTGTGTCAGCAACCATGTAAAAGAGATTTTTTATCTCAATTATTGTAACGTTCCGCTCCCTTCCTGTCCGTTCTCCATGTTTTTCCCTTTCCTCCCGTGTCATGGTGGATTCCCTGTGTCCGTGTTTTCCCTGTCGCTACAGGCTGGGCGTGCCCCTTCTGTCTGATTCTCTCTGTTCCCTCACTTTAGGTTCAACCTATCTCCTTTCCCCCTTCCTGCATGCATTCCGCACCAGTCAATTAGTCAATCACTCTCGGTTACATTCCTCATGCTTTTGGTGATTGGTTTCAATTTCACTCCCCTACTTATACCTCTCACTGGCTGCTATTCGGCACCAGTTCGTTAACGTTGTTTGTGCGTGTCATGGTCTCCTGTATTTTGGTGCTAGTTAACTGTAAGCTCTGCTGTGGTTTTCCCCGATCTACCTCCTTGGTTCCTAGACCAGTGTTCTACATTGATCCAGCCTGTAGCAGTCAAGTCTCCCTGTATGTGTTGCGGTACCCCCGCCACGACTAACGTTGCCTGCGCAGTTGGATGCTCTGCCTCCAGCCCAGTTCCTGTTGGACCCTCCGGTCCAGAGTCCGTTCCTGTGATCCAGTTCCTGTTGGACCTCCCGGTCCAGATCCAGTCCGGTTCCGGTTCGGAACAAAACCTTCGTTCCTGTGATCCAGTTCCTGTTGGACCTCCCGGTCCAGATCTAGTCCAGTTCCGGTTCGGAACAAAACCTTGTTCCCGTGATCCAGTTCCTGTTGGACCTCCCGGTCCAGATCAAGTCCAGTTCCGGTTCGGAACAAAACCTTGTTCCCGTGATTCCAGTTCCTGTTGGACCTCCCGGTCCAGATCAAGTCCAGTTCCGGTTCGGAACAAAACCTTCGTTCCCGTGATCCAGTTCCTGTCAGACCTCCCGGTCCAGATCAAGCCCAGTTCCGGTTCGGAACAAAACCTTCGTTCCCGTGATCCAGTTCCTGTTGGACCCCCCGGTCCAGATCAAGTCCAGTTCCGGTTCGGAACCAATCCTTCATTCCCGTTATCCAGTTCCTGTTGGATCTTCCGGTCCAGATCAAGTCAAGTTCCGGTTCGGAACAAACCTTCGTTCCCGTGATCCGGTTCCAGTGTGGGCCTCCTGGCCCAGTACAAGCCCAGCTCCGGTTTGGAGCAGTTCGCTACTTCCTGGACACTCTTTGATATTTTGTTAAATTTGTGTTGAGCTTGGGACTACCCCAAAGCTCCTAATAAACACTCATTTCTGTTTCCCTGTCTCTTGGTCGTGCATTTGGGTTCAGCCCGTGTTTGGTTCGTGACAGAACGAACTGGTCTTAAAACATGGACCCAGCCGACCTCGAGCAGATCCGCCACGCCTTTTTCACCCAGTCCGCGGTCAGCGACAAACAGGGCCGCCGGATGGACGACGTGTTGGAAGTGCTGGGGGGGCTTACGGAGCAGGTTGCTCAACTAGCGCTTCACCTGCCTCTTCCTCGGATCCCTGTGAGCCCAACACCCGAACTGTCTCCCGAGGTTCCGGTCCCCTCTCCTGGCCGGGAGCCCAGAGTTCAACACCCCGAATTATACCGCGGGGGGCTGGGGAGGTGCCGCGAATTTTTAATGAAGTGCGACATTGTTTTTCGCATGCAGCCCACTTCCTTCGCCTCCGACCCATGCAAGATCGCCTTTGTCATGAGCAGCCTGGGAGGCAGTGCCCTGGAGTGGGCCACAGCTATTTGGGACAGTCAGGCTCCTACGTGCAACAACTTCGCCCTCTTCACCGCGGAGATGCGGCGCGTCTTTGACCACCCGATCTGCGGTCTAGACGCTACCCAGCGCCTCCTACAGGTCCGGCAGGGCAGCCGCAGCGTAGCGGAGATGGCTATCCAGTTCCGCACCCTCGCTGCTGAGGCGGGATGGAACGACACCTCCCTTCAGGGGGCCTTTCGTCAGGCTCTCAGTGAAGAGCTGAAGGACCAGCTAGCTACTCGGGAGGAGGCTAACTCGCTCAATGGCCTCATCAGTTTGGCTATAGCCATCGATAACCGTCTCAGAACCCGGGCCCGTGAGCGAGAGAAGAATCCCTCCCGTCTTCCGCCCTATGCCCCTTCCCGGGCTCGCCAACCCTCTCCCGTCCAGGGACCGAAAGTCGTCGCTTTGTCTCCCGAGGAGGAGCCCATGCAACTGGGCAAGATCACGGTGGACGCCGAGGAGCGCCAACGCCGTTTCCGCACCCAGTCCTGTTTCTACTGTGGCAAGACAGGCCACCAAATCGCTTCTTGTCCCATCCGCCCAAAAGAAAGGGCTCGCCAGTAAGACTGGGTGTACTGACGAGCCCCATCATCCCAAACCATGCGGCCCAGAACCGCCTTGAATTCAAGGTCACTCTCCTGTGGAGGGACAACACCGCCTCTACATTTGCCCTAATCGACTCCGGGGCCGATTCCAGTTTCATTGATATCACCTTTGTCAAGAGGTACGGGATCCCCACGGAGGCCTTACCCAACCCCATCACTGCTCTCGCCCTGGACGGTAGGAGTCTGGGGTTAGTTACCCACTCCACCGTTCCCCTACAGCTCATTGTTTCTGGCAATCATCGGGAGACGATCCAACTCCTACTGATTCACTCTAAACAGTCCTCCATGGTCCTGGGACAGACCTGGCTGCGCCTCCACAACCCCCACATCGATTGGCTAGCCGGTCGCATCCTGGCATGGAGCGGTCACTGTCTAGCCAACTGTCTCCGCTCTGCTCTACCCCCCCCGGGGGCCAAGGATAACAGACCTATCCCTCCTGTACCCGACCTAGCCAATGTTCCCAGCCATTATCATGACCTGGCGCAAGTGTTTTCCAAGTTACGTGCTCTGTCTTTGCCTCCTCACAGACCCTACGACTGTTGCATCGACCTGCTGGCGGGAGCCAAGCTTCCATCTGGTCGCCTCTACAGCCTGTCGGGCCCGGAGAAGCTGGCCATGGAAACCTACATCCACGAGTCACTTGCGTCAGGCATAATCCGTCCCTCCTCATCCCCGGTTGGTGCAGGGTTCTTCTTCGTTGGGAAGAAGGATGGCTCATTGCGGCCCTGCATCGACTACCGGGGCCTCAATGAGGTTACTGTCCGCAACAAATACCCTCTTCCCCTCATTAACACTGCCTTTGAACCCCTCTCCCAGGCAGTCATCTTCACCAAACTCGACCTCCGTAACGCGTACCACCTGGTGCGTATACGCGAGGGGGACGAGTGGAAGACTGCATTCAACACCCCGTTGGGCCACTACGAGTACCTGGTGGTCCCGTTCGGTCTCACTAATGCCCCAGCAGTCTTCCAGGGGATGGTGAACGATGTCCTGCGTGACCTGTCGGGCAAAAGTGTTTTTGTCTACATTGATGACATCCTCATTTTTTCTAAATCCCCCCAGGAACACGTTCTCCACGTCCGGGAGGTTCTCCAGTGGCTACTGGAGAACCAGCTCTTTGTGAAAGCCGAGAAGTGCTCGTTCCACGTCTCGTCTGTCCCGTTCCTCGGCTTCATCATCGAGAAGGGCAGTATCCGGGCGGACCCTACCAAAGTCAAGGCAGTGACAGAATGGCCCCAACCATCCTCACGTAAGCACCTCCAACAGTTCCTCGGGTTCGCCAATTTTTATCGTCGGTTCATCCGCAATTACAGTGTCATTGCTGCCCCACTTACTAAACTCACCTCCACGTCCATTCCCTATTGCTGGAATCCCGAGGCTCAACGGGCCTTTGAACAACTCAAGGCTCGATTTTCCACTGCCCCCATTCTCTGTCACCCCGACACCACCCGTCAGTTTACTGTGGAGGTTGATGCCTCCGACACCGGGGTGGGGGCCATTCTGTCTCAGCGTGCCGCCTTGGACAGCAAGCTCCATCCCTGCGCCTTCTTCTCCCGGAGACTGTCCTCCGCTGAGCGCAATTATGATGTCGGGGACCGGGAACTCCTGGCGATAAAGCTGGCACTGGAGGAGTGGCGTCATTGGCTGGAGGGGGCAGGTAACCCATTTATTGTCCTCACGGACCATCATAATTTGATCTATATCAGGTCCGCCAAGAGGCTTAACGCCCGTCAGGCTAGGTGGTCTCTGTTTTTTGCCCGGTTTAATTTTTCAGTAACCTTCCGCCCTGGCTCTCGTAACACCAAGGCTGATGCCTTGTCCCGTATTTTTTCCCCCCCTTCCAGTCCTGCTGACCCGGAGCCCATTATTCCCACTTCCTGTATTGTGGCTGCGGTGTCCTGGGAGATCGAAGAAATCGTGAAGGCCGCCCAGGCCTCCCAACCGGATCCCCGCAATAACCCTAACCCCTCTCTGTTTGTGCCCGACTCTGTCCGTCCCCAGGTTCTGGAATGGGTTCACGCCTCCCGTCTGGCTTGTCACCCAGGGGTTGCCAGAACCATCGCCCTGGTCAGGAGGAGCTTTTGGTGGCCCACCCTCAAGGGGGATACCCGTGCTTTTGTCCTAGCCTGCCCCGTTTGCGCCAGGAGCAAGGCATCCCACCAGCCTCCCTCCGGGCTTCTCCACCCCCTCCCTGTCCCGGGCCGTCCTTGGAGTCACATTGGGGTAGACTTCGTCACCGGGCTACCATTGTCAGAGGGCAACACCACCATCCTGACTATTGTGGACCGGTTCTCCAAGGCGGTTCACTTTATCCCTCTTCCCAAACTCCCTTCCGCCCTCGAAACAGCGGAGCTCCTGGTGCTGCACGTTGTCAGGCTGCACGGGATCCCATCCGACATCGTATCGGACCGTGGGCCCCAATTCTCCTCCCAGGTGTGGAGGGCGTTCTGTGTGGCCCTGGGTGCGTCGGCTAGTCTGTCGTCGGGGTTCCATCCCCAGACTAACGGCCAGGCGGAGAGGGCGAACCAGGACCTGGGGGCCGCCCTGCGGTGCATCACTGCTCGCAACCCCGCTTACTGATTCACTCTAAACAGTCCTCCATGGTCCTGGGACAGACCTGGCTGCGCCTCCACAACCCCCACATCGATTGGCTAGCCGGTCGCATCCTGGCATGGAGCGGTCACTGTCTAGCCAACTGTCTCCGCTCTGCTCTACCCCCCCCGGGGGCCAAGGATAACAGACCTATCCACATCCACATTTTAAAAAAGAAAAAAAAAGCGCTATATAAAATAAAAGTGAATTGAACTGAACTGAATGAAAGTGCCTACAACCACATCCTTTGTATGAGGGCAATTCTACCAAAACTCAGTGACACCCACGGACACAAAAAGCACACAGAGAGGAGAGGACATTACAATGGCCAAGGTCTACTTCTGCTGTCAAGTTATCTCTTTTCTGAGGAGTGGCCTGAATTGGGCAGCATGCAGCATGCAGGTGAACACAGATCAAAGGTATTGATTTAAATCTAAGTAGCCTACAATGGGGTCACCGGCACCTCGATTAAAAGTCCCCTCCAAAGTACATAAACCTTGAATTAGATTATAGATTCCCTGTACAAGCTTGCTTATGGTCTGATGTCAGCTTTATTGTGCTATATTGTGAGAGGGCGCGTGACCAGATTGCTACCACCTACAGGTCAAAGAGAACAAAATGCACTTGTAAATTGCATTTCAGTTTTAGCCTGGAAAAAGCCACATATAATTGTAGTAACTTCATGAAATAAATGTTCCACATATGCAGCTGAATAATAATTTTAAAAAATAATAAGTGCAAATTTTATAAAAAAACATTTATATACAGTGCCCTCCATAATTATTGGCACCCCTGGTAAAGAAGAGTAAAAATGCTTATAAAAAATGTTGAATTAGCTTAATCGCACACTGAAAAGATTAGAGAAATCCAACCTTTAATTGAAGTACATTTATTCTGAGAAAAAAATATCCCTCATCAAGAAATAATTATTTTTAACAAAACCACGTGTGCCACAATTATTGGCACCCCTAGACATTCTTATGAACAAAATGTAACTGAAGCATTTTTTTCATTTATATTTTACTTTTTAAAGTTGATCAGAGTGTTTAATCCATGACTTCCTGTTTCACTGGGGTGAAAATATGAGGTGACAAAAAGGCCATATTCCCTTATTCATACATCAACATAGGAAAGATAAGAGAACACACAAATCAAATGAGATAAAAGTGTGTTGAGCTTCATAAGTCAGGGAATGGCTATACAAATATATTACAATACTTAAAAAGTTAAAAGCAACTGGAACAGTTACAAACTTGCCTGAAAGAGGACCCAAGTTTATTTTGCCCCCACGCACAGTGAGGAGGGTGGTAAGAGAGGCAAAACATCCCCAAGGATCACTGTTGGAGAATTACAGAGAAAAGTAGCATCTTGGGGTCATCAAGTCTCCAAAACTACCATTAGATGTCACCTCCATGTTAACAAATTATTTGGAAGGCATGCCAAAATAATAAAAGTCATTTCACCACAAACGTAAGTGCCTGGAGTTTGCTAAACACTACTGGAACTTTGACCGGAACCCTGTTCTATGGTCAGATGAAACGAAAATTGAGCTTTTTGGCAACCAACACTCAAGGTGGGTTTGGCGTAAAAAGAAGGATGGCTATACCGAATATAACCTGATCCCCACTGTTAAGTATGGTGGAGGTTCTGTGATGTTGTGGGGCTGTTTTTCTTCCAAAGGCCCTGGGAACCTTGTTAGGGTACATGGCATCATGAACTCCATGAAATACCAGGAAATTTTAAATCTGAATCTGGCTGCCTCTGCCAGGAAACTAAAACTGGGTCGTCGTTGGATCTTCCAGCAGGACAATGGTCCAAATAAACACAAAAATGGTTAACTGAACACAAAATCAAGCTTCTGCCATGGCCATCTCAGTCCCCTGACCTAAACCCCATTGAAAACCTGTGGGCTGAGCTGAAGAGGAGAGTGCATACGAAAGAACCTAAGACTCTGGATGATCTGGAGAGATTCTGTAAAGAGGAATGGTCTCAGATTTCTTGCTCTGTATTCTCCAACCTTATTAGATGTTACGGGAGAAAACTCAGTGCTGTATTATTGGCAAAGGGAGGTTGTACAAAGTATTAAATGCAGGGGTGCCAATAATTGTGGATGGCACTGTAATAGGGCTCAAAACATTGTTCAATTGAAAACTGTCAAATGCAATTGTTTTAAAGATTAAAATTCAACCGCAATACAATCAACTGCTTCTAAAAATATAAAACAAATGACTTGCAGGAAAGTTGTAATCCATCCATGACTGTGAGTGCCTAGAGAAGAATAATTAATAATTAATAATTTTAAAAATTATAACTTTCATCAAAGAGGGGGAAAAAAGTTCTGAAACTGTTTTAAGATTTTGGTAGAAAAAAAAAAGATATATACATTATCATCATACATATCTGATGTAAGAGTTACATAATTTTTGCAATCTTAAGTCTCAAAATTAAGACACAGACTACAGTGCTTTTTTCTAAACTCATTATCACACATTATACACAAATACATGATTATTGTATTATTAGTACTAATGTGTCATTCAGGAAATAACATTCATGATGTAGAACCGTCACTCTAACATCTAATGATCATACGAAAACAAAAAATAAATGTACCACAATAAAATATTACTAAACACTGCTACAATGTGCAAAGGTGCTAAAAAGGCAAATCTTAAATTTGGGTTGGGTCCCAATGTTAGATCTTTTCATGAGGCCCTAAATCAGTGGCAGTTCCCCTGGAGGCAGTCATGAGGATGCCAGGGGCATCACCAGAGGTATATGTTTAATATGTTTAGGGGGGCTAAGCCTCTACTAGGGGGGTCTGGGGGCATGCACCCCCAGGATAGTTTTTTTCAAAAAAGCAGTCACAAAATGGTTGTGGAGTTTTGAGATCAGAAATAAGACTACAATCAATAAATAATTTATAAATAACATATCCATGATACATACAATATAACAATAAGAATAAATGCATGATTTTACTTGATACAAACAATGTTATAGTCGAGTAGTTTTACACATCGTAGACTCTGGCAGGTCAACACATGACTCTAAATAGTGAAAGGTGTAGGCTGCAATTGATACGTAGTTTGAACTTACTTCTTTTTTCTAGATGGTATCATGGCTGTTTCTAGACTGCTTTGATTGTCCCCCAGTACAATTTGAGCTTTTTAAAACAAATTTCCTGCCTCTTTACACAACCAGACACAGGGCATTTTCTAAATTTAAATGTTGAATTTATGAAGATTTTGAAGATTTTTTTCAAAGCCCTCAATGAGATTTGAGATGCTTTCATATAAAGCGAAAGCATAGGCTAATCAGTATATTAGTGGATACGATAATTTTATTACATTTGAAACCCACCTCCACCCCCCTCATCTTATAGGAGACAACTTTATTTATGCCCAATAATACCAAATCATTATCTCATCTTATATGGAAACAAGTATATTAAAGATGAGCTATATTCTTTCATCATTTCAGTCTCTTTGTGCTATTTTCTATTTACATGTGAAACTACGTTACTGTAACTGGCTCATCATTTTCATTTATATTTTAGCCATACTCCCCCTCTTTTTTATGCCTGAGACGCCGGGGGGCTTGCCTCTATTGACGGCTGCCGTTTCGCCGTGAGAGTGATAGAGAATGTAAGAGAGAGAGAGAGACAGATATGATAGTGTATTTTAATATATGTGAAGTATGCCATAGTTTGAGGAAAGTAGGGCTGACTAGCCAACACGCAGCAGTAGGCCAGCTATAACACTCACGGGCGCGCACACACACGTGCAGCCAGCTAATGCAATGCTGCAGATATAACAACTAGGCTAGATGCTACATGTAATCAATTTATTTAAAATCAAATCACCCAGACGGAGACTCTCGCCACTATCCTGAACTCACTGAGTAAGCTAGGCTAGCAAATATTATATCCTAAGTAATGCGTAACAGTTACAGTTATCAAGAAGAGACAGCATAGATTGATCAAAAAAACTCTTTCTCACTGAGTCTCCATATTTTATATGGCCAAACCAACCAATCAGATATTAGAGAAATATATAATTTCGATGTGGCAGTTATTTTGATTGGCCGAATCGTCTGTAGCTCTAATAACCTACTGACGGCACTACGGACGCCGACTTCATATTGTCAGATCTTTTGGGGGGGATTTGGCTTTGTGGGGGCAGGCGGAGCCACGTGCTTTATGATTCTGGAGTGTCGATGGCGTATTTTGTCAAATCAATCTGAAAAAAATATATAAAAATTAAAACGAGTGGCTTAAAACATATTTATGGGGGCTACAGTAAATTTTAGGGGGCTAAAGAAATATGTGGAAAAAATATGCTTCAGCTGTCTGTAACACATAATCTTGTCCTCTGAAAGCAATATTAAGTAATACAACAGGTTTCTTGTGGGAGAAAAGGTCACTAAAATAGGTCTGGTGATGCCACAAGGAAGCAATGATCTATAATCCTTTTAGAACCACCAGGGATACAGGTTACAACTGCATCACTGACAGGTCATCACACTTGAACATCAATTATAGAACCTCACATACTTTATTTTTGAAAAAATATTGTGTATTAGTTATTTAATTTAAGTCGAGTTTTTAATGTAATACATGCATTATGTATTAGCACACTTCAAACCCTTGATTGATTGATGAGTGGTTTCCAGACATATGTGAAAACAATATGCTTCAGCTGTCTGTAACACAGAATGTTGTCCCCTGAAAGCAATATTAAATAATACAACAAGTCTCTTGTGGGAGAACAGCCTGCCCTTTCGTTGGTCCAACTTTGGGATAAAAGATGACTGAATGACAATCCATATCTCCCCAGGAATATCCACGATAGTCCGATGTGACATTTCTGATTTGCAGCTCAGGGGCTCGTTTCACGAAAGTGATTTGCGAGGATTTCCACTCGCAGATCGAAATTTGTTGCGATTTGTCGTCAAGACGCGTTTCACGAAAATGCATCCCTCGCAAATCGCAAATAAAAGTGCAACGACTACAGGCCACTCGCACATAGCCAATTCTTTTTTCTATGTGAAACACTCAAAAACGTGCAGGAGAAATCGATCGCATGTCGCAGATCGCAGCTCGCATGTCGCAGATCGCAGCTCGCACGTCACAATGTTCGTGAAACGAGCCCCAGACACACTGATGTGTATTGAGGGGGCAGCGACTCTTGATACAAACAACACACGCTTACATCTTTATTCTTCTTCGCGCTTAATATCTCCGATGGATTCTGCTGGTTTTAAAAGGGCAACCATCACTCTCATTTCAAAGCTGCACGTGGACATGTGAGCGCACTTTTTGGCAAGGGAAAATGCAACATTCATTCAACCTAGAACTGAGCTGCCATAGAATTACATATATTTTCATCATCCTGATTTCATGTTAAATGAACCAGTCTGGTTCCACATAATAATTCCAAACCACTTTTTAACAAGACCATAAGATCACAAGATCGTCTGAACACAAAGGAGTGGATGACCTATAACTATCATACACAAACCAGATGACAGGGCAACCATTCCTCCTGGCCAGCCCCTAGTTACAGCCATGAAATAAGTCTGCTTGTTAATCATTTAGCGGAAGCAATATTCAGAGCGTCCATATGAAGGTAGACACTATTAACAGTTTCATCAACAGGAATAGCATGATGTGATGACTGTATGTGAGGCTAATTGGGAGCCAATTGCTCTCTTGGATTGGTTAGGGAGGAATGTGGAATTTCCCATCCCATTTAGACATGACATCAGACTTATGATGCTGTTTTTTTAAATGTATTTATTTATTTATTTATGTATTTATTTGTGTTCAGTAGGCTGTGGGATAGTTACGTGAATGGGTTGGAGGCATTCCTGATGGCGAATAACATGCCATTTAACATTGCCACCATATTCCACAAGTGGACACAATTTGAATGGAACAAATGCAAGTTACAGGACAAAACACACACACACACACACACACACACACACACACACACACACACACACACACACACAAAGATAATGATAGAATTACAACATGTATTTAAAAGTACATTAAATAGGCTCCTCAGCACATTACATTGTGTTACTGGTGTTCTCTTACCCACCCACAGGGCAGCCAGCAATGCAAACACAAGGGTAAAATGCATGGGCCCAATAGACAGCTGGTGTAAACAGTGCAGACTCGATTGACAACTCGTTCAATGCCCTCTTGAACATGAACCTAAGTACAATCGCATTGTATAGTACGGCTGGCCTGGTACTGGCAGCAGAGGAGAAAGAGGCAGTGAGACAGTATTGCGGGATTAGGTCACTGTGCAAATTTCAAAATACGAATCGCATTCAGCCCCAGCAACAAAGGAACGCTTTGTGAAATGTCCTTTTCGTCTATAGAGGATACCGAAAGGCCTAATTTTGTTTGGCATTTTAAGGCAAACAGATCTCTCTCGGAATGTCTGCAGTTCCCTCTCTGCGGTCCCGTGGGATTGTGGGCCATCGAAACACATTTTCTCCACATCAAAGCGCAAATCCCGCAAAGTCTTCATAGGCCCTGGCCTGATGAATGTGCTTGTCTTCAGAGCATTTTCACCATCAAGGAGTGAAACACAGAGAGATGGAGAGTGTCCTTCAGAACCCCCATATTTCAACAAGAACATTTTATATAGGAGATTTTTAATTCCCAGGCCCAGGAAAGCAGACTTATCTATTGGGAATGCCAGGGCCGTGACCGAGAGCTTGAACAGAAAGACAATCATTCTATTGCCCAATTTTTTTTTTGCTTTTTGCTACTTTATTTGCCATTTAAACAGAAGGGAACAGCTCAAGCAATTCACCATGGCGTAGTTAAGTACATAGTTATCAACTTGATACATTCATGAACGTGCACAAAATTTCTGGAGGATACTCTTGATGCATGTTTGCGGAAAAAAATAAAAAAAAAATCTGACCCCAGCGTGAGACCTGTGAAGACTTGAGTAATTTAAACACAAAAAATGGTCTTTACTGACTTAAGCGTTTCTAATACATGTATTTTCTAAACATATCCATTATTTTGGCTGTCCTTGCCACAACTCCTCGGCTAATATGTGTGCTTTTGCTTCATTTATCGTTGGTATAATTTTCAACTTTAAATTTGGCACTAAATGACAGTAATTCTTCTTGGATGACATCAGGGTTGGCCACTCCACAGCCGTCAGGGATTGATTGTGACTGCAGGCAACTGCCCAGATTTCTAGCAGATTTGTAGCCTGTGAAGACCTGCATTCAAAATACCATTGACCCCAGCTGACCCTGTAGAGAAGGCCACTGGTTAAATGAAGCACCACCAATCCCAGGGCAGGAAATGTCACTCATCCAGTCTTAGCCGTTTTTAGGGGGGGGGGGGGGGGGGCTGGGAGGCACGAGGGGCAATGCCCCCCCCAAATGCTTTGCCTGCCCCCCCAAAACCAAATCCAGAAAAAAATTTAATCTGACAATATGAATGAGAGAGAGAGAGGGGTCACTTTCTTTGATCAATCTATGCTGTGTATTCTTGATAACTGTAACTGTTATGCATTGCTTAGGATAAAATATTAGCCTAGCCTATTTGGTAGTGAGTTAAGGATAGTGGCGAGAGTCTCCGTCTGGGAAATTTAACTTTAAATACATTGATTACATGTTGCATCTAGCGTTTAGATTTATATTATACGTAGCTGCGATTCTGCGAAACATTCTGCAGCATTGCATTAGCTGGCTGCACGTGTGTGTGCGTATCGTGTGTGTGTGTGTTCGCTAGCCTACTGCTGCGTGTTGGCTAGTCAGTCCTACTTTTCTTATACTTTGGAATACTTCAAATATATTAGAAAATAGCACTGAAATTATGAAGGAATATAGCTCATCTTTAATATACTTGTTTCCAAGTGGATATGGGTTTAAAATTTAATAAAATGATCGTATCCACGAATATATTGATTAGCCTAAGCTTTAGCTTTATATGAAAACCTCTCATTGTTTTTCTAAATGTTCATAAATTAAACATTTTATTTTAGAAAATGCCCTGTGTGAGGTTGTGTAGAAATGCAGGAAATTTGTTTTAAAAGGCTCAATTGTTTTTGGGGAGGACCCCCAGACCCCCCATTACTTCATCCCCCACTTGTGCCCCACCAACATCTCTTCATGTCCCCCCCCCAATCAAAGTCTAGAAAAGGCCCTACTTAGAATGCACTAAAAATACCACTGATCCCAGGTCAGCCTTTGGAGACTAGCATAAATATTAGTATTCCGTGTTTTATGGCTTAGAAGCATTCATGAGGATGTCTATGTGTTTATTTTGACATTGTGAATATAATGTACAATAAATTAATCACTGAATTAAGCGCAATGATGGAGAACAAGGTAAAGAACAGCACAAATAGGATTGTTGATCATGGATATCTTTACCCAAAATCGGACAATTAATAACAATGAAAGATGCTATAACTGCAGTATTCGACTATGAATGATAATCACTGGTAGGTTCACATAGCACATTCTTAAAATATACAATTACAATGAATTAAAAACAACATATCATAATAATCACATTCTGATTCTGGTACACTGTATTACATAATTTTTTACATCTGTGTAATGTTTTGGAACTGCTGTACAAAACAAACCAAACATAAATAAAAGTGTTTAAACCAGTGTGTAACTTTTACAGTGTGTAAGTACATTTCCTGGCAGGGACAGATGGTACCTTAAACACGGGGAAGGATGAAATGTAACTATTCATCCCAAAAGGTTCAACACAGACGATTCATCAGTAGGTTCAGAATTCCACACCTTTGGCTGTCCTGCAGGTGGTGTCAATTGGCTTGCATCTGGAATTTGACAGATTCCAGGCGTCGCTCCCGAGTATTCCCCACCTCCGGCACGTAAGACCTGCTGTGTGTCCTCTAAAGGAAAGCACAGTGAAGCTCCAGGGACTCTGCAGCCTTGTTTGTGTGTGTGTGTGTGTGTGTGTGTGTGTGTGTGTGTGTGTTTTTGTGCTCTGTCAGTGCAGGCAAGAACAAGACTGATCAATATTATTCTTCATTGCAAACTTCAAGAGGCAATGTTCTACCAAAAAAAAGATTCACACATTTTTTTCATTTTTTTTTTTTTCAATGGAATTTTTTGAACACAAACAAAGTTGAAAGGGCTTGAATCAGACGGAATGGATCGTGTACGCTCTAACATGCTGCATCAGCAGTAGCCTTGCAGAATCCCCCGGGGGAATCTCCATGGGAGCAGACCCATCTTCCAAAAAATTAAAAATAATAAATCAATCAATGAGTGCAGCGAGAGAGAGAGAGAGAGAGAGAGAGAGAGAGAGAGAGAGAGAGAGAGAGAGAGTGGGAGAGAGAGAGAGAGAGAGAGAGAGAGAGAGAGAGAGAGAGTGAGCAAGAGAGAGAGAGAGAGAGAGATAGAGAGAAAGACAGAGAGAGAGAGAGAGAGAGAGAGAGTGAGCGAGAGAGAGAGAGAGAGAGAGTGAGCGAGAGAGAGAGTGAGCGAGAGAGAGAGAGAGAGAGAGAGAGTGCGAGAGAGAGAGAGAGAGAGAGAGAGAGAGAGAGAGAGAGAGAGAGAGAGAGAGAGAGAGAGAGAGAGAGAGAGAGGGGCACAAAGAAGATTGCTGATAATTCCAGCTTTACCTGGAATGGGAGCATTCATAACAGAAAATTAAGCAATTAATACAGTATTCAGTTATGAATTATAATCACTGGTATATGTTTACATTGCACACTCTTGAATGTAATATTCAAATGGAACCAGTAAAAAGTACAAGGAAACGCACAAATAAATAAATAAATAAATAAATATTTATAAGGAAATGTCTTGTGAGATTATTGAAATGTATCTCCTGAAAAAGTTCTAACTGAATTTATTGGCTAACTTTCAGGCATTTGCAAACTTAATTAACTTTATATTTAAACTGACCAATTTGTTAATATTACTAGAACAGTAGGCTGTCAACCTTTAGCCCTCATTGTTATTGGTAGAACCATAATAAACCATACTGTAGATTATCAACATGCTGCTCTCAGTTAGCCTGGTTGCTAGTCTGAAGATAAATGAGAGCTAACAAGTCAAACCAATATCTACACTCCAGTGTACAATCCAAGTTGGTTTACAACTCCCAGACAATCACAGAAATAGTTTGCACTAGATCTGTTGAGTAGAGATTAACAGTGCGCACTTTTACTTTGATCTCGGCTCTACGAGTTTCTGTGCATTCAGCGTTTGTACAACGTATGTTCTTAGTTTGCTGACGATCCTCAGAGGCCTCCTGACTCTTCGTAATTCATTATTTATTTTCTCTGTGAATGCCCTTTTCCAAGGTGACTTCAATAGCTTGCATTTTACTTATTTATTTATAACAAGGCAAATCGGGTTAAGCACTTCCACCAGGGATACTGCAGTCGTGTTCCATTTTGGATTTGAACCTGCAACTTTCTGATTTGGTTTTGTTTGCACATTTGCTTTGTATATTATTGCATTAGGACAATAGCTCTCAGTCTAATATTGAATCATAAAGTATAGGTAATATTCTGTGAATATAGCAAAGTCTTGATTGCTGACTTGTATTTTCTTGTGTATATAAATGATAAACCTTCTCAATCTATTCCAATTAGCAACCAGACTAAGTGATTATTTATAATGTTATCAGTTGAAACTCTACACATGTTTAACAATAGCAATATATTTCCTAATGAACTACTGTAGCATCTTGCATGAAGGAATACGAGATATGTGTATTGAGTATAATTACTTTCTATAATAATACAAACGAATACAAGGTTATGTTATTTTATGCAAATATCTACCTGTAGTACAGGAGAGGTGAACTGAATTACAGTATTAGGAACATATTCAGTCATACATACAGGGGAAGGACTTATTCCCTCAGATATGTTAAATCTGTTATGATATAAGATATGTTCATTCCCCTGGGTACTTCAAAGAGGATCTGTAGGTTTTTTATTCATATGATTATATTCTCCCCCCGGTGAGCTTAATGCTTATACTCATCCTGGCATGTGGAATTCAGAGAAACTAATAAATAAAAAATTAAAAAATCAATGAAATGAAATTGGAGACTGACCTGGCGAGCATTGTTGATTGATGGGTTTTTAAATATTGGCTGTGCAATTGTCCTGCAAATCTTAATAATTAACAGGTGAAAATGGATGTGTACCATGACACATAATGACCTCTTTTAAACTATGGAGGACAAAGTGCATTAACGCTACCACCCTGGCAGTATTTATAAACGCACCGCGGCTGGAATGCGTGGCGGGATTATTAAAAATGAATGTAAATGGCTTTGTAGTGTCCTCCCTTCACACCATTAAAAGCCATTTATCCACACAGCGCACTGTCCTCTAATGACCTGCTGAAGGATCCATTTATAATCAGTCTACCCACAATGCAATGGCGAACCTCCCAGACTGGCGCTCCATCCCTCTGTACTTCAGGCATCCATCATCGGCTGCATTTCCACACATCCATTATCCTGTGCACTTTAAACACCATTAGTTGGTGACACATAATATATATATATATATATATATATACCGTGCGTGTGCGTGTGTGTGTGTGTGTGTGTGTGTGTGTGTGTGTGTGTGTGAACGAACAAACATATTGTTCCATTGTTTCCATTATCCCTCATTACACTATGTTAGATTAATGTTAACCTGTTGGAACAGCAGCATTCTACACAAGAATAAAAAAAATGAACAGTATGTTCAGAATGCATTGCTACATTGACATCTTGTTGTCAACTGCACATAACTTGTTGTCAAAAGGGGATGAAAAAATTGCCTGGTGGCTATTTAAGAATCCATTCACGTAGCCTGATTTTATGTCTGCCCAAATTATATAAATTTCAGGTCCGCTTTTGAAATGCTAATAAACCAATCTGGTACATGTGAGTACCTTTTTAATGTCCATTTAATCATGTGCCTCGGCCTCTAATGTTCACTCCAGGTCCAGCAGCTGATCCATGTCGTCGTAGCTTCAGGCTAGTATATGAGAATGTGATGCGGATGAATTCCGCTCTGTGCGAGTTTGGCGATGGTGTGTAGGGAGAAACAGGTGGCTGTACCACATGTTAGGAAAAATTGCTGTAGGTCCTGTGCCATGTACGTGGTTGGGGACATTGGACATTCCAAAATATAGTGGGAATTAGACATACACAGTCCCGCGTTGGTGGGGGTTATTGAAAAAGATATACGTATTGCAAACAAATAAGTGTTATGCCAACAAACTGTAGTGACCAAACTGACCATAAGAGGGTGCTGGTGCTGGCTGAGACTCGTCTGAACCCAACGAGTGAAATCCACCTGCACTGGGCAAAGCTATACCAAAGTATGTGTCGCCCTAATGGTGGAAACAGGTATTTTCAGACATGAAGCTATTTTTCTATGGCCATTTTATGAAGGTCAACAACCTTTTGTTTCATTTCATTTTTATGGATGACTAAGGGGTTTTGGCCTGTGTGTCTCCTGATATTTATACCCTAGTGAAACAGGAAGTTGAGAATGACCACATAATAGTTCCGAAAAACTTATGCTTATGCTTAAAAAAGTTAAATATGAATGGTAATATCCTTCAATTAGGTTTTGTTACTAGCTTTGCCAATAATTTTGACATATGTTTCTTTTTCCAGAGAGATTATTTCATTATTTAATAATTTTGCCAAAATTAAATATGAGATGTTTCTCATATGTGTAAGGTCATGTTGATACACGACACAGACTCTATAGCCTTTTTTACTAATATTTTCCAGGGTTGGCAATAATTCTGCTGGGCACTGTAAGTGTCTTTTGGTGCCTCTGGTTATCAAATATATTTTTTTTCAAATATATTTGATAACTACAGACAAAACGATGAGCGTGATAAGTCTCTTTCAACAGCTGCATTTCTCTGAACTGCCTCTGCTCATAATCTGTTCGTTGAATATGTATGGCCTGTACTGTAGCCTCAGAGTTATAGTGTGAGAGCAGTAGTACAATATCAGCAAATAAACACATGCTTTTCATTTTAAAGTGAGAAGCTTTTAAATAAACACATTGCTGCGATTTTATCTAATCCCCCCTCCAATTAGTTTTTCGCTATTTTTACGACCCTCCACAGTTATTCAGTTCGCTGGCTGGATCAAGCCATCAATTTAATTTCCTTGGCTTTCCCTGTTAGCGGGTAAAAAAAAGTAACAACTGACTTGAGGCTAAAAACGAATAATAATAACGACAGCCCTGGAGCCCTTTAGATGACAAACCATAACACAGAGAGAAGGACTGTGGTTTAGAGGCCCAAACAGGCTCTTCTGTAAGATTAACATTTCAAAATCCAACCTTGGTATTCTGTAGGCATGTTATCATTATTTTTTTTGCCATTTTTTATAGTGCTGTTTTATTGTTTGTGCAACAGACAGAAATATCACATGTTGTTGGTGAAAACAGCTGCAATCCTCTGCTGAGGTTTACACACATCATGTGGAACGAGATGCGAGGTCTAGCGGTCGCTCATACTCTTTTCAGAATGAACCTGGAGTTATCAACATTTTCAAAAATCTATAAAACCCAGAACAGCATTCCCATTAAAAATATTACATTTTGTTTTTCAGGCAAGATGCCCTTCTTCAGAATGTCTAAAGTGATACAATCTTAGTTTTTCATATCTAAATTACATCTAAATAATTCATATTCAAATACATGATCAGGCCGTGCATGTGTGTTTGTTTGTCATATGAAGCCTACTCCAACTCTTGTTTTGGATTTTCTAGTATCAAACCTTTATTTCCCATGTTATTGTGAGTACAATTTGATTCCTGTCCTTCATATCACTGTAGATAAAGTTAATCACTGTTTAATTTTGTTAAAGGTCATTCAGGAAGACACATCTGGTATCTAAGTCTGATATTCATTGAATTGTGGAACTCAAAACCATGTAATAGAATGGATGTCGCTGTGGCTACGGGGCGTTGTTAGGACATGAATGTTGCTGTGGCTACGGGGTGTTGTTAGGACATGAACGAATCAGAGAGCCGGCTCCTCTTTAGTCACACCATTATTCACATCATGGCTTCAGTTTAAATTCTGTTACAGTTCCACTTTTTTCCATGCACTTTTATAAAATGGACCCTTTTAAAAATGTCCTCATAAACTCAGAAAATTATAACAATGCCATTTTCAGTAGAAAGCTGGACTGACTACAACGTGTGTCCTTCCACAAGTTAATGTTGTTTGGTCACTTAAGCAATGGGAATCATATTTCTGAACTTAGCTAAGAGTTCATAAAGAATCTTACTTCTTGCATTGTTGTGTTGAAATGAACACATACATCCTTTTCCACACATACTTAAAAAAACGCTGGACAGCCCACTTTGCTGATCTGAACATTACTGCTCACAATGTTTCAGTATCAAGGATGTTTATGTTAGTGGAATGCACAATGGTATCATTCTGTATCCAAACGCTGTTTAATAAATACGTACAATCCCATGGCCAGATAAAATATCGAATGCAGGAGGAGGATAATGTTCTGTCCTCATTCTATGCAAATGTATGACATATATCAATGATAGTAAAATATAAGTCACATTATGTCAACAGAGTTAAAGGACAATAAAATAACAGTACAAACTAATATAAGGTTGTTGTACTTTCACTCATTATTTTGCTACGGTTGTACATACACACACACACACACACACACACACACACACACACACACACACACACACAGTAATGCACTCTCACTAGCATGGGCTAAAGGCACACCAATGAAGTATGTTTGCATGCAAGATACTCAACATATAGTGAATTATACATGTACTGCATATAATTATACTGCAGGTGGCAGCGCATAAAGTACTATTGGTTCTACACAATGCATAGGATGCACTCATAAATATCATACTATGTCAGCGTCCATGAAAATCACAAAACACTCAATCGGAAAGAGGCTCATTTTTATTGACTTCTGCCCGATTACATAAGAAAGCCATGCCATAGTATTCAGCCGACTCTATGAAGTTCTTAGCATTGATACTCTCCATAGTATTCAGCCGACTCTATGAAGTTCTTAGCATTGATACTCTCCATAGTATTCAGCCGACTCTATGAAGTTCTTAGCATTGATACTCTCCATAGTATTCAGCCGACTCTATGAAGTTCTTAGCATTGATACTATCCATAGTATTCAGCCGACTCTATTAAGTTCTTAGCATTGATACTCTCCATAGTATTCAGCCGACTCTATGAAGTTCTTAGCATTGATACTATCCATAGTATTCAGCCGACTCTATGAAGTTCTTAGCATTGATACTCTCCATAGTATTCAGCCGACTCTATGAAGTTCTTAGCATTGATACTCTCCATAGTATTCAGCCGACTCTATGAAGTTCTTAGCATTGATACTCTCCATTGTCTTGCCTGCGGCAGAAAAACATAAATGTGCTCTTGCTATTGGATTATTGTCCCGGACAAAAAAAGAGAAAAAATTGAATCCCTTTGTCATTTTCTGATATGCACTTTCTTGCCCAAAGCTGGCAAAATATCTGATTGAATTGTTGACGTGGCATGATAGGAACTTTGCTTTAATTTGTGGCAATAACCGGCCCATGTTCCTGTCAGATAGTTTTATCAAAAATTTAAGAGAGAGAGAGAGAGAGAGAGAGAGAGAAAGAGATATATATATAGAGAGAGAGAGAGAGAGAGAGAGAAATACTTCTAAAATAAAATACAAAAAGAATGTCTCTGTTTGCATTTTATCTGTAGAATAAACATAGCACTTGAAGGAGCAATGATTAGTAGCTCTGAAGAAGGCATCTGCCGAGTTATCAGAAATCCCGAGGGTACAATGGCACTGAAAGTTTTTAAATCCCTGAGTAGTTTCCTCAAATTATTCTTGAATTTGCAGATGAAAGCCTTCGATATTCCTTTTTATATTGCTCTTGGGACAAGAAGCCATCAACTTTTATGTTTGCTTTTTGCTTGTTCATGGCTATTCTTCATTAGCAAAAAGGCCAATAGTTATCTTGGCAAATCATCATCGATACAATATTAAACAAAGTGCAATACATGTATCCCTCCGCATACAAGTAATCTACTTATCCTTGTGTTATCAGCACAAGCCCAAGGCTGAGATGAGTAAGGTTTTTTAATGACAGTGTTGTTTGATGTCGACAAAACGTTGGAGGATTTCTGCCCTTTCGATCCTATTGTACAATAACTTTTTTTTATTGTTAAAAAATAACTTTACCACACACAAACAAAAATCTGCTAATACACGTGATGGCCAAACCACAGCAAGTTCTCTTATTAAATGGTTTGCTACTGTAACTCATTATCTCACATATACTCCCACTCACAGTTTATAAACTACACAGGTTACCAGCAAAAACACCCTCGATTCAAGTCAGCAGACTGTCGACTGTAGAAGCAGGCGAGAGAATCACTAATGAAAGAGGTGTGAATCTTCCTAGCTGTTAATTAGTCTCAACTCTGTCAGGATATGAGATCTGTGACAGTTCAATTACGGTTGAAATTGTCTTTACGTTTTCTGAAAATTACTGGCAAAGTAAAGAAAAGTTGACGATGCACGTCTATGCTAATGCTACTGTAAATAAGTGTGTGTGTTTTTATGGTTCATATCAGGCTTCCAATTAGCACACCATTATACGTGTCACTCTAAAACTAAAATGTCTTTTTTGTCTCCTTTATTTTTACCAGGTGAATCCCATTGAGATACCCATCTCTTTTTCATGTGAGCCCTGGAAAAGTGAGATTACTACAAGCAGTCAGCAGTCAGATTACTACATAAAACACTATACACAAAGCAACATCAATAAAACAACTAATTATACATTATACTTTACAAAATAAAACACCATACAGAAAACAACATCAATAAAACCACAAATGCACATTAAGATAAAACAATAACAAACATAAGTTAACAAACAAAACAAAATAGAAACCACTATCAGCGCTACAACAAAACTTATACAGTATACGTTTGGTTTTAGATTATGCTATTTCTAAGGTTTATGTTTATGTCATGGTCTCATGGCTTGATATGGACACAAACATTATATATTCAGAATTTGTAATTTTTGTTCTGAGCTAGCATAACATGCAATAAAGTTTTAGAGATGCTGCATCTATCCTCATTTATCTGGGGATGTTGTTAGGCAGGTCTGCCAATCTACTTTTTTCGTCCCGTAATGTTTTCTTTACAAACAAACTCATATTTTAACATGTAATATATAACATGTAGAATAATATTTTTGCATTCCAATACATTTCAGATGAACCAAAAAATAAATAAATAAAGTGAATAGACATTGCTCTCTGGGTCTCTGCAAACACAGTCACTGTGACAAAGTGCCTCTTCTTCACTAGCCTCTATAGTCAACTCTATAGCCCCCCCCCACCCCCCTGCTATCCTGAATTAAATTGCCACAAGACCATCTTATGCTTAGCTTACCACACAACTTCCCTCAACCACCGCTTTCTGAGCAGCAAGGTGTGTACATTCCCCACAGTGTAGGCTACTGCAGCACATAACATGCACATCAGACATGTTGCAGAATTGCATTGACTATTTAACCATAAATAGAAACCCACTGCTTGGGTGGCTGGTGAATGGGTATGGGCAGGGTTTCTAATTAACACCCACCACCGGCCAAATGCGGGTTAAATTTTGATTGTGTTTTATAATATTTTCTACTCTAGCAGCCACTTTGGCAGGTACTCAATCGGGTTGTGTTATATTGTAAAAGGTAACGTGGCTGGTAAAGTGTTGAAAATGGCTGGTGATTTTTTAAAATCCATAAGGCACTCTGGCCAGTGGATAAAAAAAGTTAATTTCATGCCCTGGGTATGGGTCACAAACACAGCAGTGGCCACAGAAACTTGGCTAACACTCTTCTTCTTTCTGCTGTTCACCGGCAGAGCCTTGCCTCCATTTTGTTTAAGAACTCGCATAACTAACCTACCTAGCACAAGCAGCATTACCAGAGTGACTACTGCAAGGTGAGATGGGTAAAACCTGTCACTTCCCTTGTGTATGACTGTGACCCATGGTAATCATTGCAAGTTTGATCCTGAGTCTGCCATTAATTGACTCTGACCATTATATTGTGCAATGTGCCAGACTATATTTTTCAAAAAAATTAAATGTAAAAATGATATCTGAGTGCTAAAACACTAAGCTGACAAAATATGCCAAAATGAATAGCTTTTAAAGTTAATACAATTGAACCAGCTGAAAATGAGTTGACATCTTGCCAATTGCATGATTCACAATTAACCTCGTTGCTCTTTATTTCTGAGTACACTACGGATGCGTTTCTAAAATAAAACAATGAAATGTGACAAATATGTGGTTTCAAATGAAAAGCTTTCAAACTGCTCAAATTTAGCTTCTTGGAGGAATAATGTTTGTGTTTTTTCAGCTTCAAACTAATCAAACTGAATCACCTGCTCAAGACTAAATAGAGGTTATCGTTTCCCAGACAGTTAGATTAGGCCCTTGTGGCACAAGCTCGGGGCCATTGAAATAACTATGGGCACGACACATTTCCCATTTCCTCTGGCAAGGGAACAAATGACCTTGTGGGGCAACCATTTTGAAGAAAAAATAAATAAAAAACTACATGTCAACATTTGTTTTGCACAAGGACAGAAATGGCAAAGCAAGGGCAGGTGTTTCAAGCAGAAAAATTGATTGTAGCACTCCAGCAAGTATGACCTTCGGTAAACAGATCTTCCTGCTACAACAAATTTGTAGTAACTTCAGTGCTCAAACCATACACTGATCCACCCACCAATAGACGATAACAAAGGCAATACCATCAATGCTTGTGTTACATTAACGGGAAGGTAAAGCGTGACCCCAAACATAACGGTAAGATAAAGCATGACCCCAAACATAACGGTAAGATAAAGCGTGACCCCAAACATAACGGTAAGATAAAGCGTGACCCCAAACATAACGGTAAGATAAAGCATGACCCCAAACATAACGGTAAGATAAAGCGTGACCCCAAACATAACGGTAATATAAAGCGTGACCCCAAACATAACGGTAAGATAAAGCATGACCCCAAACATAACGGTAAGATAAAGCGTGACCCCAAACATAACGGTAAGATAAAGCGTGACCCCAAACATAACGGTAAGATAAAGCATGACCCCAAACATAACGGTAAGATAAAGCGTGACCCCAAACATAACGGTAAGATAAAGCGTGACCCCAAACATAACGGTAAGATAAAGCATGACCCCAAACATAACGGTAAGATAAAGCGTGACCCCAAACATAACGGTAAGATAAAGCGTGACCCCAAACATAACGGGAAGGTAAAGCGTGACCCCAAACATAA
The DNA here is from genome assembly GCA_022702515.1 of Ilyophis sp. 1 JC-2022. Classification (NCBI taxonomy): domain Eukaryota; kingdom Metazoa; phylum Chordata; class Actinopteri; order Anguilliformes; family Synaphobranchidae; genus Ilyophis; species Ilyophis sp. 1 JC-2022. Next base: position 103,514,723 of record CM040397.1, on the reverse strand, counting down.
CGGTAAGATAAAGCGTGACCCCAAACATAACGGTAAGATAAAGCGTGACCCCAAACATAACGGTAAGGTAAAGTGTGACCCCAAACATAATGGTAAGGTAAAGCATGACCCCAAACATAACGGGAAGATAAAGCGTGACCCCAAACATAACGGTAAGGTAAAGTGTGACCCCAAACATAATGGTAAGGTAAAGCATGACCCCAAACATAACGGGAAGATAAAGCGTGACCCCAAACATAATGGTAAGGTAAAGCGTGACCCCAAACATAACGGTAAGATAAAGCGTGACCCCAAACATAACGGTAAGATAAAGCGTGACCCCAAACATAACGGTAAGATAAAGCGTGACCCCAAACATAACGGTAAGATAAAGCGTGACCCCAAACATAACGGTAAGATAAAGCGTGACCCCAAACATAACGGGAAGGTAAAGCGTGACCCCAAACATAACGGGAAGGTAAAGCGTGACCCCAAACATAACGGTAAGGTAAAGCGTGACCCCAAACATAACGGGAAGGTAAAGCGTGACCCCAAACATAACGGGAAGGTAAAGCGTGACCCCAAACATAACGGTAAGATAAAGCGTGACCCCAAACATAACGGTAAGATAAAGCGTGACCCCAAACATAACGGGAAGGTAAAGCGTGACCCCAAACATAACGGTAAGATAAAGCGTGACCCCAAACATAACGGTAAGATAAAGCGTGACCCCAAACATAACGGTAAGATAAAGCGTGACCCCAAACATAACGGGAAGGTAAAGCGTGACCCCAAACATAACGGTAAGATAAAGCGTGACCCCAAACATAACGGTAAGATAAAGCGTGACCCCAAACATAACTGTAAAATAAAGCGTGACCCCAAACATAACGATAAGATAAAGCGTGACCCCAAACATAACGGTAATATAAAGTTGCCACATGTTCAGAGTTGTTCACAAAAATTTAATGAAAATGAATGAACATAATTCATAAATCTGTACGGAATTAAACTTTAACAGATTAAACTTCAATTCTGTAAAGAATCAAGTTTAACAGATTAAACTTCATACAAATGAACAGAGATTGAAAACTGAGTGAGGCTCAGACAAAAGAGATGTCAAATTGGACAGGGAAAGAGGTGATCAGAGCTTCTGTGCTGACAAGAGAAGACTTTCTACCCCAAAATGATTTCCATAATTTACCATGGTACTGATTTCAGCTTTCTTTTTTTTCTTTTATTGTAGAAATAGAAATTTACCCGTTCCTCAAACGATGCTAAGTCTTTATCTATCCAGTGTTTTAGAATGACTTTTTCTGTTATGATTGATATGACAAAAAACATGTTCAGATTTTTTTGTTTTGGGTTGGAGCGATGTTGCAGTTTGGGCAAGTCTCCGATTATATTATGTGTCTAGAAGAAAAGCACTGATATTTTGTTATCTCTGTTGTTTTCCACAATTGTTGAATGTAGTTGCATTCCCATGAGCCTTTGTGAGATGTGCATTTGGGACAGGTGCCATCCGTGTGTAGATTAATTTTTTGCTATTTTTCTGGAGAGCAGTAAAGCCTGTTGGGTGCTTTAGACTGGAGGAGTTTACTGTTGGTTGATCTGAATGGTTGTCTCACAATTTTCCAGGTGTTTGGCACAGTTGCGTCTATCTGGGGGGATAATTTAGGTCCTCAGTCCAAAGTTTGGCACATTTGCGTCTATCTGCGGGGATAATTTAGGTCCTCAGTCCAACGTTTGGCACAGTTGTTTGAATGAGACAACGTGTTGAGAATGTTGTAAAATGTTGCGTTGAGAATGTTGGAGAAATTCTCAACACAAGTAGTATCTTGTTTTTTTTTTTTTTTTTTGCCCTATGGTACCAGTAGTTCCATATGGGCTTGCTCCATGACTTTTTCAATTTCAATCAATTTAACGTAGTTTATGAATTCGTTCTGAGATATTTAATGTACGGTGACCAGCTCAGGGAATTAAATGACAGCATTATTCTTAATTAGATCTTGCAGTTTGTGGAAGCCTTGAGCCTCCATGCTGGGCCAACTGAATGGTTTGTTGTTGGTTTACTGATACAATGGCCTCTGACATTGTAGCCTTTAGTTTAGCCTGCTTTTTTATTGTATGCACTGTGGGGTCACGCTTTCTTATCTCACAGTTATTAATGCTATCATATCATTAATGCTTTGCTTATTGTTTGCTCATTGATGGATGGGTGGATTGATCAGTTTGTAGGTGAGTAACTTCAGTCAGTTCAATCAACAATAATAATGCAATACTATTCCTATCTAAGCATATATTGCCTGCAAAGGGGGATATTGTTTATGAATCTCGATACATCTCATTACATGGCATCCCACTTTTGGGCACCTGTAAACCATTTCACATTTTGCCAAAATGTTTTTAGCAACCACAAAAAAACGGCAGTACTCAATATGTTATCTGTCTCTAAAATGAGAGCACATTGCAAGTGAGCTAAAGAGAAAAGCTTTTTTTCTTTTTTTTCTGTGCAAAGCAACAGATTGAAAAGCAGATGGAGAGAGGGCCTGTATGCCCATGAATTTGCGTATGATTGCCGCGCTCTGGACCACCACAAAGGATGAGGCCGTGAGCAATTAATCTGTATGGAGCTGGACCCGGCTCAGGCCTCACACCTGGGCTGCCCCATTGAAGGAAGTATCCGGAGATGGCTCTTCTTTAATAGCCAATCACACGTGGCGCTATCTCGTTCAATCACAAACCCATTCAGATGGCTAGTGCCTTTCGGGGGTAGCCGGAGAGCTTTCATCTGGATGTGGTCAATAAGGTCTCTCATTAGAATGTGCATTCGCTATCTGATCAACATAATCTTCATCTCCATTGAAATGTTTATTTGAAGCATCCCTGCTATCTTTGGGGTGGTGAATATATTTCTATTTGCAATCTCTGGCATTTCTGGTTCATTTAAAGCTTTATTACCATTTTCAATTAGTAGATACCCATGGTGTCTATGCACCTACTTGATTATGCGGTGGTCTGACATGGTGACCTGGAGTTATGAATGGGTTAATATAGTATTAATGGGAATTGTAATCAATTAAATTGGAATAATTTAGCGACCCACTGATGGATGATTTACAAAAACACATTAATAAAAAATAATTAATAACACTTCTTTTTTTTGAGGTGAGGAATTTGTATGTGTATATAGAGACATAATTAATGTATATATTAATGTATTCATGTAATGTCTACTATGTATGCATCACAAGTGTGTGGGTATATCCTATCAATATTCAATATTCCATGATATCTGTCCTCTGTGTAGTGGCATAATATGGATTTATATTTGCATGGGTTAATGTGCCTTCATTCCAATTATGAAATATATGTGATAATGTATGATCATAAGTAGCCTACTCATCATGTATTGATTGTATTATTTTATGTATAAACCCCTGTGACCCCTCATCCTGATAAGTCCCAGTGTTCAACTAAGCACTCATCCTGATAAGTCCCAGTGTTCAACTAAGCACTCATCCTGATAAGTCCCAGTGTTCAACTAAGCACTCATCCTGATAAGTCCCAGTGTTCAACTAAGCACTCATCCTGATAAGTCCCAGTGTTCAACTAAGCACTCATCCTGATAAGTCCCAGTGTTCCATTCATCCTGATAAGTCCCAGTGTTCCATTCATCCTGATAAGTCCCAGTGTTTCATTAAAATATCAATAAAGCCACACCACATTATCTACTTTCATTTAATTTCCTTCACTTTGTGCGACTGTGGCCTAGCTTTTCAGAAACGTAACAGCAAAGTAAAGCTCAAATATAATACTCCACACAAACCACAAAAGCCATCACCCAAGAGGTCATAGAAATACATTCCTGCACTATACAGAGTCCCATAGGAAGTTGTAAATGCGGCTATAAGCACTTTGATGTCAGTGGGCACTAATGACAGCGCAAACAGGTCAAACTGGAGCTGGTAAAAGCCCCAGAAAGGCTTTTTGCAGTTTAAGCTTCACCATTAAGTAGGTCCCAGTGGCTGGTGATTTGCAGTGGCATATGTCCATGTAGTGAAATATTATACGGGGCTATTAAAAGTGTAAGATTTGCTGTACTTGGTTGTGATTGAATTTTTTTAACAGATTAACTCTCCCCCCACTGTGATGCATCTCCTCTCTTCTGATACCGTGTGTGTTGCGGGGATTTCACAATACGACTCATTACTGTTCTTTACTTCTTACGCAGTATTAGGAGGGCAGCATAGCCATTGCATTTTAAACGAGGAGGCAGAAGAACTTCTGTTGTATTGGATTACAAACTTTTACAAGGTTTTTTCAGACAGAAAAGAAAAAAAGATGTAGTATAAATAATGTAGTCAGCTTAGAACGCTTGAGCTCATTACCACTTCATCTGTAAAAAAAAGAATTTAAAAAAATAATTCACAGTTTTGAAGTTTCTTGCGGTTTTTTGGAACAGGAGTTATGTTTTCCGTAAAAGCTCCAGCACACTGCTTCAGAATAAACAGCCCGCCATTAGCTCTGAAAGCGGCAGCCCCCTGCAGAGAGTGCTGCTGTTTCGCGAGTCCCCCTCTGGCCCCAAGCCGCACACAGCTGTCCCTCTGATTATTCCACCTTTTTTTCCCTGCTTCAGGGAACCGTCTCTGAGACCACGGAGGAAAAATCAGCCGTTTTTCTGAGCGGCTATTAATTTATCCGTGTTAAAACTGAGCTGCTCTGTGAAAATAAAGCTTTGCCCAATCGGATTTTGGATCCAACAAACGAAATCCGAGCCAACAGCTCTCATGTGACATCGCTACTCCCTAATTGTCAACACGTCTACGGGAGAAACATAAAGATCTTTTAATGCCTTGCTGTGAAACACCATGTATTATTACGTTTTCAAAGTCCACATCTTTATGATATATCACCGTATATATATGCCATTCGCTAAGTGCTCTGGCGCTGCGCATGCTAAAGTGCGCAGTATCTTACCGCTGTATTCATTTTCTGGCCCCGCTCTGCCAATTCGGTGGGGGCCTCATGGCAACAGACCAGATGAACGGCGACAGCTCTCCAGTGGGGATAAATGGCTGCTAATGATGCTCTCTATGCCTGGCTGTGAGCTAATCTTCAGCGTTTCCTCTTCCATGATGGCGTCCACTCCAAACAGAGGTCAAATGAAAGGGATAGGAGTGTGACCAAGCGGCTTGTGTTTCAGTGCGGCCTTGCCTTCTGCGCAGAGCAATACCCGCCATTAATGTTCTCAGCGCCATACTCCAGCTCCATCAGTAACAACAGTCCCGCGGCCCATTTTACAGCCCAGTTTTCCTATAAACTAACATGGTGCCGCTCCGGTCATTTGGACACAATCATAAACACGAATACGTAAGATGTTTAAATTGAGACCGCACTGTTACTCCATGGGTTGACATCCATTATTGAGAGCCAGTGCATGCGCTCTTCAGGGATGCAACACATTGTTTATAAATTAAGCAAAATGACATTGTGCACAGAACAAAAGACATTCCACACAATATAATGTCAAACTTTGAATTGTAAATTTCCCCAGTGTATGTGAAATTCTGTCTGAGTTTCAATACAATCTGCATTAAATTAATTTATCATTCCTCATTCGTATGGTTGAGTATATATTTTTTTATTGCAGCAGTATACACTCCTTTAAAATGATACAGGCAACATGCACTTTTTGAAAATGATTACCTCATCACTGTTGCCACGATGAGTGACTTCAAACAACGCCCATATTGCATCTAAGCAGTCTTGTCTCACAAGAGACATTCACTGTGTCCCCATTGCCTTTGTTTTAAGAAACCATTGCGCAGATCGGCTCATTGTTTGATCAGAGCTCTCCGCTGCGTTTGCGGAATTAAGCATCCGAACGAAGCGTGAAATAAACAGCGAATGACAGAAAAAAACCCGCCACAATTTCAGAGGGAATCAGCGTAGTCCTAATCACACATTCCCCCGCTAATTTCCTCGATTTACAAATCTCCTTCACGCCTTGCCTTCACCGTATCGTATCTCCGTCTTCGGCGAAGCCCTGAGAATTATATTTGCCTGACTAAATGTAGTTAATCCTCCAGTAATTAATTTGCCAACCGCAAATAGCGCACACGGACCGCTTCAGTGGAAAAGGCTCAGCCTTTAATGGGACGGGACCATGATTTGCACCTTTGTTCTCTCTTTTTGGTGATGTTCCCTTTAAAGAGGGCCTATTGTTTGTGTGGCCAAACCTGGAACAGGATGGCGCCCGCTGTCACTGGCGTTATCTCGCCGGGCCAGAGGAGAAGTGTATGATGGAGCCGGCGAGGTGGGGATTAGAGGCGGTAATCCCGCCGTTTGTGTGCGGCCCTGGGTTTGGCAGTTGACGGTGTTTGACAAAGACATCACCCCTGTGGGAGACGAGAGACAGAGATGGCGACGGACGCTTTCTCTTCCTGCACCGGGTCTTCTTGGCGTTTTGGCTCCAGCGTTGATTTCTTTATTGCAGACCTGATAGTCCAGCAGGGAACATACTGCAGCACGCTAAAAAAAAGTGTGTGTGCTTGTGTGCATGCGTGTTGGTGTGTGTGTGTGTGTGTGTGTGTGTGTGTGTGTGTGTGTGTGTGTGTGTGTGTGTGTGTGTGAAGAAAGGGAGAAGAAGTACTGCATGAGGATCCTCATAATTTTACTTCTCAATATTTATTCAGAATTTGTGGGAATTGAGAATTATGTAAATATCAATCCTGCCAACTGTTTATTTGTGATATATTTTCCAAGTAGTGGAACTGGGTGGTAAATATGGAATAAAAATACATGTAAATTATTCCAACTGCTTGGCTATCAACAGGTGGCAAAGATATATTCTCAGAATCAAACAATCTCGTGTGGTTTCCACGCACAGGCAGGTGGTATGTGTGCATCTGTGATTCCTGTTGCTTATCCCACAGCATGTCTTTGCAGACAGCACAGTCTTAAGCTCCCTGCCAACGGCGGTAAACGTTAACCGAACGTAGCGGGATGAAATGCACCCGTAAGCCCAACGACACTACAACACTACAACGAAAGCAAGTCACACCTACTTTTTCTTTCTCTTGTGGGGTGGGTGGGGTTGTCTGACAGAAGATTCATGTACAATGCTGTGGGATGATTTTGCGGGAATTGATTTTGTGACCAAATCCCCCCAAAAATCTAAGAAAAATCTGAGGGGTGGGGCGGCAGGATATACACACATACAACAGCCCCTTCATCAGATGCTTAACTGTGAGAATGTAGTGCTCAAAACCGCTTCGCAAATTACTCTCTCAGAAGATACAGTCAAAAGTCTTGCCTTCAAAAGATGAGCCCTTTCCTTGAGGACATACGCGTAGGTTCTTTTGGCGCGACAGGGAGACGTGTCACCCCCGATATGTTCTTACGACTTCATTGCCAGACCACCAAGTGTGCTTGTGAGGTTTTATGTTTGACTACAGCGAGACGAGGTGGTCCATTAGTGCGTCTCCCCCAAACTTGAAATGAAACCTTTGCCTATGCCTTGAGGACATAACAAATAAGCTCTGCTCAGTAGGCCTTTTTCACTCACTGTTGCAATATGGCCATTTGTCTTTGTACACAGTAAAACTGGTTTGTGACTGTTTTATTTATATTATTGTAGTTGCATGGGTTTCTTATGAGTGTGGGGCAGGTGTGAGAAAAGTGCTTTTTTTACAACACCCAAATTACCTTATGAAAATCATTGAATAAAAATTAATGACACCCACAATGATACTACAAATATTCTTTATTTTCACAACAGAAATGGTCCCTTCCCCAAGCTCAGCTATAATCCAACACTGGCACTTAGCCAACATATCTGGGGCCGTATTCACAAAACATCTTAAGACTAAAAGCAGCTCCTAACTGGCTGATTTAGGAGAAACTCATAAAAATAATGGGCTTGTCAGTCCTAACTTTAGGACTTCTATGTGTTTGGTCTAAGAGTATTTCACAAAGCATTTGAGTTCTAAACCAGCTCCTAAATTTGTGAGAAAGTAGGGCTAGTCAATAAGACTCGAAGTCTAATAAGTCCCTAAAACCAAATCACAAACAGAGAAAACTCTAGGAACGTTTTGTGCCACTTAGGATAACTCTTAGTGGTAAGATAAAATGTTTTCTGAATACAGCCCCAGAGCTCTGATGCAAATGCTGCTCTATGAATGAGCTGCTTTATGAGTCCGATGTCTGCTTGCTGTCTTTCCTGATGATGCAATAGGGGAGGACATAAAAAGCAACACCCCTCTGACGTACAGCCAGGGGGCGGGGGGATTGTTTGTACCCACAGCTGAGATGTCTTATAAAAAGACATGGCCAATGGTCATCGTCCACTTTTATGTTGATGAGATGCTGTGACAGGCTAATGCTTATCCATCTATTTTCCAACACTGAGCAAGACTGCCAGGGTAGCGTTCTGGTGCCTTCAACAACTCATAAGTCGCCTCATCAATGCCTCATCTGCAATCACCTTCACAAAGTAAATACCTGCATCCATAGGTGCATTTGAACATGTTCTGCCCTTTTCAAAATATCATTCATGTAGAGCTTGCTGATAAATCACCTCATCAATGCATCATGTGTGATCACCTGCAAAAAATACATTTCTGCATCCATAGGTGCATTTGAGAATGTTCTGCCCTTTTCAAAATATCATTCATGTAGAGCTTACTGAAACATCTCAGTGCTTGTTTCTCCTAGTCTTCCCTTTGCTGCTTTTACACCCAAAAATCTTCTTTTTTAATCATTTTCAGCCGTAGAAGCCACACTAAAGGAGGAGAATATTGGCTGAGTGACTCTCTGTGCACGTGTCCGGACTGCAAATGACTCGGACCCCAAAGGATTTCATGTGGGATTTAGAAGCAGCATGGCAGAATATGTGCTGCTGTACACCACAGGCAGTCTGTATTCACAGCCAGAGGTAGCACAACATTCATTTGACAGTTATAGCTGTGGGGGACTTGCTTGTTTTCTGGAGTGCTTGGGCAGGGCAAAACCAGTACTACCATAATAAGCAGACATACATATTATTTGCCACCATGCTGAAAATTAGGAATAAAAACAGCACATTCAACTATTCGGAAATCACCTATCAGTAATATAAACCTAAACATGAGAGCTTGTTTTAAAAAATCCTTTAACCTACAGATTAGCAAACGCTTTATTTTCATTCTAACAACGTTGTTTTGTCCATTTTTTAGATACAATGAAGTAGCAAGTTATCAACGACACAAACAGTGATTATTGTATTTGCAACGCATGTTAATCAATAGACATAGTGTCTGTTATTAAATCATATATTTTAGTGTAGCCTTATGTATTTACTTATGTGCTCACTTATTTGTTTGTTTACTTGGTTTTCCAAAGGCAATCTTGCTGTTACCAGTGTTGCTGTGTGTTTGGAGAAAAGGAAACATTTAGTTAAAACCTGTTTCACGTGTGTCTTGCCCATTATGTGAAAATATGGATTGTAACAATTTCTACATGAAAATGACAGGTTATCTTTTAAATATGGCAGTACATGATTTGTTTGCAAAAAAATAAAAGATTAAATATGAAATATATATATATATAAATACAGTATATATGAATAAAGAAGAATGTGGTCACTGCTGCAAGATTTATAAATAACATAATCTATGTAAAAAGAAAGTGCAGTGAATCTGCCAATGATAAATACATGTATGAAATGGCAGCCAATTTAAGCCACACAGAAGAGCCTACCACTTAACCAATATCATAATTTTGTACAGAATGAGTCAATTAATACTAATTACTGCTAAAGCTCATTTAGAGGAGAATCTCGGACCATCTTAGGCACCCAAACTCATAAATTGAACTGACACAAGAGTGAAGAGGTAACAACGTAGCTTTATATTTTATATAGAACATGAGGCAGCATATTGAAATACGATATTAATTGGGCGGCTAATAGGTTTTAATTAGCCAATGAATCCCAGGTTTGTGATGTCACAGGAGTCAACATTATGCCCTCTGTGTGGAAGCAGATCAATTAAAGCAGGCAATTATTTTAAATATAGCTTTTTAACTGATTTAGCAACTGCATCATATAGCAATGTATTTGTTCATCCAGATTTTTATAAAGGAATAGGGGAATGTGGTTTCAAAGAGTAGGCTACTGTAAGTATTTTTATATCAATAAATAAATACTGTAAGTATCCATGTGTTTTGTAAACAACTGTTAAACCTGTGACAGGATTGGCTTTACCAGAAATGGCTTCAAAAGTAGATGTTTTCTCCCCCATTTTGTTAAGCAGAGCTACACAGTTGTGTCACAAGAACAGTTTCCATATATTTCCAGTAGCATTCAACCTCTCCTCATGTCTTCTTTCCCATTGTAATGTTCAAGTCCACACGCACACGCACACGCACGCACGCACGCACACACACACACACACACACACACACACACACACACAGTCACGCACGCACACACACACACACACACACACACACACACACAGTCACGCACACACACACACACACACACACACACACACACACAGTCACGCACGCACACACACACACACATACACACACACACACACATATGCATCGTTGAAATAAGTTCATAAACAAATATTTAATAATTAAATAAAGAAGCTGCACCTTTCAGGTAAAGTCTTCTTGGCAGAAACAAAACTTAAAACCATCAAACAAGCATCTCTCCATTTCCTGAGACATTGTCTAATCTAATTTAACATACTTCTCAAAATAGCTTTGAAGATCTCCTTCGTTCACCCCCTTTAGAGAAAATGCATGGAACAAACTTTTCCCTGCTTGCCAGGTTTCATTTGCACAACATCTTGGATGTGAGTCTTTTCAAAGGCCCTGCAGTCTTGTCTCAGCCATTTTGTGCTTTTCGGTGTAATTTACCTTGTGTTGCCTTGATTTGGAAGTCATTTTCACGCCACCTGGGAAGCAAGAGCCAAATACTCTGCTTCACTTGAGTTTTTCCTTATCATGAATTATGAACCATGTGCTGTAAGTTTTTAAACTCCTTTTTTTCACTGTTCCAGTCTGAAGGTTGAGCAGGACTGAAGTAATAAAGCTGTCTCTAAACCCTGTGGTTCATGGATCAATTTTGTTTAAGAAGCCAGGCTACGGGCTGCTGGTAATGTGGGATTGGTGGTGCTGTTTGGTAAGACATAAATAATATATGAAGACTTTTATTATCTGCATTTGTAAAGGTCATTGCTGCTTAAAAAAAAAAATTGGTTTATCACATATGCTAATTAATACTTCATAGAATGGTAATAACTCATTTACAAACATGTTATATATGCTTTATTAAGGCATTAATAAAAAATAAACTTGTGCTCAAAAGCAATTTACCTACCTTATACAAATTTGCAGAGCATAATGACTTATCTAAAATTAATAATTATTATTAAATTATTATAATTTCAAGGGAGCTATAATGGAAAAACGTCCAGGTCATTTCAACATCATCAATGATTTAATTCAGAATAAAATAAATCATGTAAAAAATAAATAAATAAATAAAATAAATAAACTTACTCATCAAACATCTTCATAACCCGCCGTTGAACAAAACAAGGGTTACACTTAGGGATCTCAGTATTTCTGACAGCAGCTATCGCGCAGCGATCACTCATCTCATCACTTGGAAAAACACCAGTAGCAGAGTACTTAAAAGGGACAGTAGTCAAGACTAGATCAATAATGAAAAATTTTCAGGACAGTTGTAATTTGGTTTTGTAGGGGAGCTGTATCAGGGTTCTGCCCGGGAATAGACATCCATGGTGGAACAATCTTCCAAAATAGCAGTGTTTTTTTTCTTCTTTAGCCTGAATATATATATTTTTTTTTCCTCACCGATAAAAAAGGCAGCACTGTTAAATGTGAGATTTTGGTGATAGCAACAAATTGTACAATTGTGCACAAATCCATTACTGTACAAGTTGACCTAAATTAAAAAAAAAAAAACATAAATCCAAGGAAAATGGAAATACTGTTTTTATATTTCTCACAGACCAAAAATGTAGGCGATGTTTTGTCACTTGACCATGTCACTCTATGGGTTTTCAACAGGGGGTCCGAGGACCCCTGGGGGGGTCCCTGGCCAGACGTGATGTGCAATAAATATATACCCTTTTTAACTTATGACGAGGGCCCCTTGGATGCGTTGGCAGTCCCTGGGTCAGGAAAGGTTGAAAGCCCCTGCTGTAATGCTATAGGCTCTGGTGACTATAATGGTTAAGACATTAGTGTTGATGATTTTAGTAGTATCAGTGCTGATTACTGATTTAATGACACATGTTTTGTAGGAGTTGGAGGTATCATAGTGAGTTAATTGAACTGTATCAGCCTTACTGAGGGTAGTATCAGTGCTGATTACTGATTTAATGACACATGTTTTGTCGGAGGTGGAGGTATCGGAGTGAGTTAATTGAACTGTATCAGCCTTACTGAGGGTAGTATCAGTGCTGATTACTGATTTAATGACACATGTTTTGTAGGAGGTGGAGGTATCGGAGTGAGTTAATTGAACTGTATCAGCCCTACTGAGGGTAGTATCAGTGCTGTTTACTGATTTAATGACACATGTTTTGTCTGAGGTGGAGGTATCATAGTGAGTTAATTGAACTGTATCAGCCTTACTGAGGGTAGTATCAGTGCTGATTACTGATTTAATGACACATGTTTTGTAGGAGGTGGAGGTATCATAGTGAGTTAATTTAACTGTATCAGCCTTACTGTAGTAGTATCAGTGCTGATTACTGATTTAATGACACATGTTTTGTAGGAGGTGGAGGTATCATAGTGAGTTAATTTAACTGTATCAGCCTTACTGTAGTAGTATCAGTGCTGATTACTGATTTAATGACACATGTTTTGTAGGAGGTGGAGGTATCATAGTGAGTTAATTGAACTTATCAGCCTTACTGTGGTTGTATCAGTGCTGAGGACAGTAGGGATATCAAGCTTTATTGGGATGCACGACACATATTAGGCATTTAGACAGATACAACAAGAAAAACAAATGTAGCTTCAGTTCTAGACAAAAGAAAACTTCTGTTGAGAATTGTAATAATGTAAATGTTGCAGTATTGTGATCCTCGGGGGCGAATGCTGTGACAGTTGCGACGAATTTGATGAAATGAGCGGGAGGGCCCAGCGAACGCAAATCCCCCGATGGCTGCTCTGGCGTCTCATTAATGACAGGAGTTATTTTGCGCTGGGTGCCAAAACAAAAAAACGTATCTCCTCTGAGGATGGCGAATGTTGCCAGACAGACAGCCCAGCCGTTTCCTGGCTTGAATTCCAAGGGTGAGATCAAAAAGTCGTCAAAACCCATACATAGGAGTAAAAACAGAAAATAGTTAATTACACGATGGAATAAAAGTGTCCACAAAGCAGTCTGAAAAATAAATATAGAACACCAAAACTCTTCAATTCAATGCAACTTCTGCCTGACCACGCCCCAAGCTAGTGTGAGCTTATTTATGGCCAATTAAACGAGTGAGAAAAGTGGGGTGGCTGCCGATAGAGGTGTATCCAGCAGTGTGGAAAGGACATGTCTTTCAGCCGTTCCCCTCATTATATCACAAAATACATTTCTAAGTCATTATTTATAACTCGTTCTCAACCACGCCACCTAGTGGTGAAGACTGCGCCAAAGTACTGCATGCAGAGAATCTTGGGTCTCACGAGTGGAAGAGAGAAAGTTAAACTTGGGCATGGCAGGCTTGCAGAACTGTGGCATAGCAGGGCATTCTTCATAGCATTGAGATGGTGTTATAGGTTGTCATCGCTGCTATACTGCACTTTGGGAGTTAATTGTGTTTTTTGCTTATTTGGCAGTTGCTGCTGTTATTGTGTGTGCTCTCACAAAAAAACTCTTGTCCAGAGAGGATTAAGACAAATCTGATAATTACAGTCGGTGTACAATAATACAGAAATTAGACGAAAACAAACAGACTTCGATATATCAAGGACACGATAACTTAAACGAGTAATGCGTAGACAATGCGTAGCAGTTTCAAAACAAGCTGTTGAACAATATCTGCAGAGGGTGAAAAACACTCCCTGGGGCATTTGAGGAAAAGGAAATAAGAGTTTATTTGAGAAACAGTAAATGCTAGGCATGAAATGAGTTGTGATTTGAAGTGTGGGGAGTGACAGTAACTGTGAAATGATACTGGAACTGCACAGGTCTTCCCACGCTGCCATAAAAAGCTTTAAAGTGGGGTCATATGGAAACAGGAAGGAATGCACATTGCATTATGGTCACATCAATAGCGATGACACGCCATGATCTGTTAAAGGATAGAGCTCCTGTGCCACTGTGTGTCAGTCAGTCTGTCGTAGCGGGGCACTTTAAGGTTTCACCGGTGTCAATCATTAAGTCACGGGTCAGTTACTCACTGGTGTGTGGCTTCTGTCCAATGCCCAGATGAGAATAACACCACAGGAAGTGTTGAGTCATAATCACCGGTGTGTGACTTCTGTCCAATGCCCAGATGAGGATAACACCCCAGAAAGTGTTGAGTCATAATCACCGGTGTGTGGCTTCTGTCCAATGCCCAGATGAGGATAACTCCCCAGGAAGTGTTGAGTCATAATCACCGGTGTGTGGCTTCTGTCCAATGCCCAGATGAGAATAACTCCCCAGGAAGTGTTGAGTCATAATCACCGGTGTGTGGCTTCTGTCCAATGCCCAGATGAGAATAACTCCCCAGGAAGTGTTGAGTCATAATCACCGGTGTGTGGCTTCTGTCCAATGCCCAGATGAGAATAACTCCCCAGAAAGTGTTGAGTCATAATCACCGGTGTGTGGCTTCTGTCCAATGCCCAGATGAGGATAACTCCCCAGGAAGTGTTGAGTCATAATCACCGGTGTGTGGCTTCTGTCCAATGCCCAGATGAGGATAACTCCCCAGAAAGTGTTGAGTCATAATCACCAGTGTGTGGCTTCTGTCCAATGCCCAGATGAGAATAACTCCCCAGGAAGTGTTATGTCATAATCACCGGTGTGTGGCTTCTGTCCAATGCCCAGATGAGAATAACTCCCCAGAAAGTGTTGAGTCATAATCACCAGTGTGTGGCTTCTGTCCAATGCCCAGATGAGAATAACTCCCCAGGAAGTGTTGAGTCATAATCACCGGTGTGTGGCTTCTGTCCAATGCCCAGATGAGAATAACTCCCCAGAAAGTGTTGAGTCATAATCACCAGTGTGTGGCTTCTGTCCAATGCCCAGATGAGAATAACTCCCCAGGAAGTGTTATGTCATAATCACCGGTGTGTGGCTTCTGTCCAATGCCCAGATGAGGATAACTCCCCAGGAAGTGTTGAGTCATAATCACCGGTGTGTGGCTTCTGTCCAATGCCCAGATGAGAATAACTCCCCAGAAAGTGTTGAGTCATAATCACCAGTGTGTGGCTTCTGTCCAATGCCCAGATGAGAATAACTCCCCAGGAAGTGTTGAGTCATAATCACCAGTGTGTGGCTTCTGTCCAATGCCCAGATGAGGATAACACCCCAGAAAGTGTTGAGTCATAATCACCGGTGTGTGGCTTCTGTCCAATGCCCAGATGAGAATAACACCCCAGGAAGTGTTGAGTCATAATCACTGGTGTGTGGCTTCTGTCCAATGCCCAGATGAGGATAACACCCCAGAAAGTGTTGAGTCATTGTTATGTCATGGCTCAGCAGGACAGATTAATTGGCATTTTAGGGCAGGTAAGTTGCCCCTCTGCTGTGGTGATAATTGGACAGGAAGCTGCTGACAGAACAGGAGGAGGGGTGGGTGTGTGATTGGCCTGAGACTAAAACATTTCACCATTACAAACACAACATGAGATCTGGACCCTGCAGTAGATTATCTCATCTCCCAGTCTGGAGCACAGGTCAAAAGATAGCACTTCCATGTCCCATGGGATACCTGAGGCGGATCAATCAGTGCTTTTACGGTAACCACCTGCCTAGCCCAGTGAAATGATACATTGTACAGTGGTTAACACGTATTATATAAATGTAACTTTGGATTGAGAATGTGTATTTTTAAGTACACCATGATGTCACAATAAAAGGGATCAATGCCACCTCGATATATTTGACTTATTTCTGGAGCTACATTTGAAAATGGGCCAAAAAAAAATGTTTTTCCCTTTTTTTTCACAACTATAGGGTTTCTGAATTTACTTGGAAAAACTAAAAGACATAAAAGAGGTTATGCTTACTTAAAATTGATAATGGCATTTTTTAAAGACCTCATTCATTCCTCTGTTTTAAAAAGCTCATTCAGTTTATCACACTATTCCATTTATTGTGTTTTATTATGATTCTTATAATCATTTTAAACTCTCTACTGTCACAAAATTATTAAAACATAAAAGAAGGCAAGTTTACACTATTAAAGATTTGATTGACATGACCTATAAATCCCCAATGCTGCACCTCTACTCTCCACCATTCCTCTCTCTCGCCCTGCATTTCAAACACTTAACAGAGAAAGCTTACCTCCTGTAATTACCTGTAATTTAATATCACCAGGGAATGGGCCTTGAAGTAGAAACAAAAGGTCACAAATTACTTTCCTGTGAGGTTATACATAACTGCACAATAATTATTTACTGTGGATCAGTTAAGACAGTTTGAAATGGGACACACAGAACAGTGCTGTCTTCTGAATTGAGCTTTTTTAGGTATTCTGAGTAACACAAAGCATCCAGTATTAATCCATTTTCTTTGATGCATCAATCTAGCAAAACTTATATTTATACAATTTGTGCAATTTGCTTGTCAGCTTGAGAATGTAATTTTTCTTTTAGCTAAATTTTCTCACTCAAAAATGGATTTCTGCTACAATGCTTTTCCCACCATCATTTTCCCATCATGCCTTTCACCCAGATGCTACCTGAGACCTTATGTAATTGAGCTTGTCCTATGTGGAAAAGCCTGTCATGCCCGTGCACTGATGTGTTCTTTAATTTTCCCGTGTCTATGTGAAAGACAGCACAAAGCTTTCTTCCACCTGAACACAGTGTTGGGTGCGTGCTGCACAGTGTTGGGTGTGTGCTGCACAGTGTTGGGTGTGTGCTGCACAGTGTTGGGTGCGTGCTGCACAGTGTTGGGTGCGTGCTGCACAGTGTTGGGTTCGTGCTGCACAGTGTTGGGTGCGTGCCGCACAGTGTTGGGTGCGTGCTGCACAGTGTTGGGTGTGTGCTGCACAGTGTTGGGTGCGTGCTGCACAGTGTTGGGTGTGTGCTGCACAGTGTTGTGTTCATGCTGCACAGTGTTGGGTGTGTGCAGCACAGTGTTGGGTGTGTGCTGCACAGTGTTGGGTGTGTGCTGCACAGTGTTGGGTGTGTGCTGCACAGTGTTGGGTGCGTACTGCACAGTGTTGAGTGCGTGCAGCACAGTGTTGGGTGCGTGCAGCACAGTGTTGGGTGCGTGCTGCACATTGTTGGGTGCGTGCTGCACAGTGTTGGGTGCGTGCTGCACAGTGTTGGGTGCGTGCTGCACGGTGTTGGGCGCGTGCCGTACACAGAAAGGCTTTGCATTCAGCCCATGATTCACCTTGTAATGAGGTCGTTAAGTCTCTGAAAACATTGTTTCGGATATAATTCCCTTCCTCTGCTCTCTGGAGTCACGGCACCTGCTGATACGGAGCGGTGGGAAGCGCTACCTCAACGCCTTTCCCCTTCAAAGGCGAAACACAAGAAAGGGCTCCCCACCTCACAGAAAGGGAGCCACCCCTGCAGATAGACATGCTGGTGCACAGTAGTATGAATCATACGGTAAAGATGTGTCATCAAGCTACGTACACCTGTACCTGTACAATCCAGTTAGCTTCCATTGCTAATGAACACTATAGCAGTGATTTATTTATAGCCCGCATACTGTAACTCTTACTAATATGCTTGCAACTCCTTCCTACATTTATCCACGAAATATGATGCAACCCAACTACCATTCGAGTGATGCAACAACCCATGTGATTTCATTCTATGTTTGTTCTGTATGACATGGATACATGCGCATTGTCTGATAATTATATTTTTGTTTATGTGTCTGTATTTGTGCTCATTTAGACATTACACATTATGCACATTATAGTTTTTATGCACATTATTGCATTTCCCCGCATAAGATGTTTGTTTTATTAGTTGGTAATCATAATCACAGTTGTCAGCATTGACAGAGACCGCTTTGCAATTGGTGTGTAAATAAATGATGTAAATCAACATAATTAAATATTTATCTTCAAGAATGAAAAAAAAACAGGCCCCTGGAGTCTGAAGAATCGTCTAATGCAGTAATCAGTGATGTGCTTTATTCAACCCGGAAGGTGTGTGTATGTGCGTGTGTGTGTGCATGTGTACTGTTTATGCATGTGTGTGTGTATATGTGCGGTGTGTGTGTATGTATGTCTGTGTGTGTGTGTGTGTCTGTGTGTGTGTGTGTGTGTGTGTGTCTCTGTGTTGATATGAAATATTATCCTGGCTTGTGGCCTGTGCTAATTGACAGGCTACAAACATCAAAGGATAAGAGTCTGGGAAATAAGACCAGCCAATCGACACAAGCGAGGACATGTTTTCTAGCGATAGCAACATATATCCATAGCCTCTGCACTTCTGATGACATGTTTATTAGTGATAGCAGCATATCTCCATAGCCTCTGCACTCCTGAGGACATGTTTATTAGCGATAGCAGCATATCTCCACAGCCTCTGCGCTCCTGAGGACATGTTTATTAGCGATAGCAGCATATCTCCATAGCCTCTGCTGGCCTGAGTTATGCCCTACAGAGGCACGCAAAGCCTCGGTCAGTCTGGGAGCGAGTGCGCGAGCGGACAGACCTTGCGCTCCACTTCAGCCAAGAGCTCCTCATCCATACACGGCAATTACTTTTTTATCCGGCAGTGAAGATAAGAGCAAACGCACGCAACAGAGAGACTTCTGGCAACAAGACGTCATCCATCCCCCAACTGTTCTCTGCTTGGCTCAGTCCATCTCTCTCTCCGCTGGAATGTCCATTCAATGTAAAAATCCATATTAGTCTTTAGTATTTTTTCAGTCCCTTGAGCAAGGTGCTGAATCACTCTATCAAATAATAAATAAATAAATAAATGGACTGCACTTATATAGCGCTTTACAACGGCCTCTCACTCACCCGTTCACACACACATTTACACACCAATGGCGGCAGCCACCATGCAAGGCGCTAGCTTGCTCATTGGGAGCAATTCGGGGTTCAGTGTCTTGCCCAAGGAAATGTGGAATGTGGACATGTGGAAAAGAGGAGCCGGGGATCGAACCGCCGACCCTGCGATCAGCGGACGACCCGCTCTACCTCCTGAGCCACAGCCACCCCAGCCGCTATCAATGTAGGCCTATTGTTTGTACAAAAACAAATCTAACCTGTGTAGGTCTGGTAAGCATTTGCTAAACGCTTTGAATGCAAACTGAAAATGAACAAACAGAGGGATACACACATAAATGGTAGCCTGGTAGCTTACATCATACATGTAACCCACAAGTGTTTTACTTTTTTTATTGAGAAGGTTTTTCCTTATTTCACTCTCATTCTGCTGACAGTGCAAGGTTACATTTTTATGAACGCGTAATCTCAGCTGCTTCCAACTGAAAACCCAAAAGAAAAAGCCGAAGAGCCAACATATAAAATAAAATATAATGTTAAATAAGCTATCATGCGGAAGTCCATGATGGATTCCTGATTATGCTCATATAAAAAGATGAATATTGGTAAAATAATATATTTTTGTAAACTCAATAGTTCTTACTCTCATACTCTTAATTTACATGTAGAATGCATCTGAAAACCCTCTCATGCAACGTATTTCTCCAGCGTAGGAAGTCTGCTGTAGCAGAGGGTTTGTGGAGACAACATGCCTTCAATTAGCATCCAGACTGTCTTCAAACAAAATGTACTTCTAATAAACATATTCCATCACTATTTCTGCAAATACTTCCAAGAATAAAATCAATAAAATACAAGAAATAAATAAATAAAAAATGTTTTGTTTTATCTGCTATGTCTGATACTTTTTCAACATGGGGTATGTATTCATACATGCTACAAAAGTAATAGTTGTTTAGATAAAACCAGTTTAAAGTTTTGAGCACAAATGTATGCACGTCTGAATGCTAAGGGTAATTCTAAATAAGTAGATTGTTTAAATGGATGATACACCATGTTTTTTCCATTAAATGGATATAGTATAATATACCAACCATTTCCACCATCTGTGGAAACTACACACGCACGCACGCACGCACGCACGCACACACACACACACACACACACACACACACACACACACATTATTCAGTCAGATAAGTCCGTAAAATAGAGTAGCTGCCTTTAGGCTTGCTTTGCTTACTGCACAATATACATTTGCATGTCCCGTGGGAAGCTAATGAGGTCATTAACATGTGACACATGACCTAATACCATATGTTACCCGTGACATTGAATCCCATCAGCAGGAAGATATATTGCTATTTCCAGCTGAATATATATATATATATATATTTTTTACAGAGAGAGGGAATCTTGATTTAGTTTTCACAGCAGTATGACACAGGTCAGCATTAAAAAAGGACCTGTTTAAAAATGCTCTGGAGATTGAATCTGTTGGCTGTGACTGACTAACAGCGGTAGTGTGGTTATGACAGGTTATGGCAGGTTATGGCAGGTTATAAAAGTTTATGGCAGGTTATGGCAGTTTATGGCAGGTTATGGCAGGTTATGGCAGTTTATGGCAGTTTATGGCAGTTTATGGCAGTTTATGGCGGCCTTCTCAGTTAAACCAGGACCAAACAAAACAAGCGGCTGGGGCGGCTGTGGCTCAGGAGGTAGAGCGGGTCGTCCGCTGATCGCAGGGTTGCCGGTTCGATCCCCGGCTCCTCCTGTCCATGTGTCGAAGTGTCCTTGGGCAAGACACTGAACCCCAAATTGCTCCCAATGAGCAGGCTAGCGCCTTGCATGTGTGAATGTGTGTGTGAACGGGTGAGTGAGAGGCCATTTTAAAGCGCTTTGGATAAAAGCGCTATATAAGTGCAGTCCATTTACCATTTACAAGCCACACATGCAGCACACACAAGCTCCGTGATAAAAACGGCGGCAGTGTAGTACAATGGTTAGAGCGCTGGGCTTGTAACCCAAAGATTCCAGGTTAAATTCCCACTGCTGTTGTATCTTTAGGAAAAGCGCATGACCTGAATTGCTCCAGTAAAAACATCCAGCTGTATAAATGGGTGCTATGTAAAATAAACGTTGTGTAAGTCTCTCTGGATAAAAGCATCTGCTAAATGCCTGCAATGTAATAAAAGGATAAATAAAATGATTTCTTTGACATCCTTCAACTGTCACTGTTCCCTTCATGGTGCAAAAACAAACAAGTTAATCTCAACAAGTATTTTAGCCTTATATTTATACATAAAATTGTATGCTAAAACTTTTGCTAAATAAGACAAAATATTGCCAATGAGGCGAGATAGCTTGACTCATTTCAGGATTTGCCAGTGGGGTAAGAAAACAATAACTTAAAACAAGCTAATATTTTCTACTTGAGAAAAAAAATATATATTTTAAGTTTCATTACAAGATTAAACAAGGATGGCAATCAAAAGTCTGGCAAACACAGCTTGTTGCAGCTCTAATAATCAAAAGTAAATTCACATCCAGTGAGAAATTAACTTTTTAAAGATCTGCAGTGAGTTCTCTCCACTTGCTTTTTATTAGTATTTTTTATTTCTTATACCCTTTAAATCTGGGTCTTTCCCTCATCTCTGAGTAAAGAATGGACCGTGTTGTTTGGGTTTAAAAAGTGTTTTCTGAAGAGAGTGGGTGAGGGAGCTGTGGATTATACACCGAGCGCTTTAAAAAAAGAGAGATCTTTGTGCCTCTGCAGGAGACGGACTGAACCACCAGTCAACAGTTGTGTAAATGAAGATGGTGTGGCGTAAATCTACTAATAACCAATTATTATAAGCTCCTTGTTTGCATTCAGAAAATATAAAAAATTATAATTATAATGTTTGTACCTTACATATTAAAAGTCCAGAGTGGGCTATTTTATCTCCAAAAAAATAAATAGATAAATAAAAAAAGAGCTGATCCAAAAAAATCTGATTTTCAGATTGATCTTTCAAAAGACTATCTTAGACAGCTGCCTTCTAACATAGGCAATTCAGAAACAAGTCAAAGGACAGACATGGTGTCCAAATTGCATTGTGGTTAATCTAGACAGAAACAATTCAATTCATCATTGCAGTTGAGCAATGTGACTGTAGAGACCTTTATAACAGATTGTGTGCCCTTTAAAGATATGTCTTCTAAACTTCACTACTTTTTTATCCTTCTGATTGAAAACTTTGCAAAAAGTGTTTAATTTGGCCAGGTGCTCATAATCAGATTCCACACAGGGAATCTGAATTTTACTTAACCAATTTGGATAAATGCAACGTTTAGTGAAGCGTTTCTGAAATTACACTGACTGCTTTGTTTTCAAGCAAGTACAGCCTAAATTAATGCTAATCTAAATTAATGCTGTTTTATCTTTAACCCTTTGAAGAGTAGGTTTTTTGGAATGTTTCTTATTTATTTTGTATTGTAAATGCCTGGATAAAGTTTGGCCATTGGGCACATGACAGCCATCATCACCCTGATGCAATTGCAATGACAGTGGTCCTGCAGTATCCATGCCGTATGACATCATATAAACACATATTAAATAATGGCATAACGATTTGTCAGCACCTATTCATTCGAGAAAGCATTGAAACATTTCTAGTACAGGGTTAGGGTTAGGGTTAGGGTTAGGCAGTGAGGCTGGGTTAGGCAGTGAGGCTGGGTCCTTATGTGAGTGTCACTACTCTAATGGTTATTATGTGTACTGTGCTGGTCATGTGTCTTGTATCATGTTTTTAATGTATACTGACTGTAAAACAAATAGCCCCTCTGGGACAGTAAAGAATTAAAGACTTACTCTACTTTATACTCTACAGGGTTCTTTTCTATTAATCCACCCCACCCCACCCCACCCCCTTCTGTATAACTCATAAGAGAGCGTGCCGCTCATTGTGCGGGCTGATTATATCGTCCCCGTCTTCCATTCAGGGATCATCCCCTCGGCTCTGCGAGTATCGACTGGGCTCCCCCTGTCTGTTCATCCGTCGATTAGGGGTGTATCTCTGCAGCCATCTGTCTGTTTGATATGTCAGCTGCCTGATCTTCCTCCGTCTCTCAGTGTGCAAAGAGGGGTGAGGCGTGATCCATCTCCACGGCGATGGACTGCATACATTAATTCCAGAGAGGGGAGATCAGGCTGCATATTGTCCATGTGTGTACGTTATATGAAGGTACATGCAATGTATTGTCTTGGACTTTGTAGTGGATTTTTGCACCTTGTGAGGAATGAGGAAGCTAAATATGAGCTATGAGGTTATTTAAGAGCCTATATTCATATATTCAAGCCCATCTGGATATTAGCCCATGGATGAATTTAGATCATGACAATGGTTAAACACTATTGCTATGACTGAGTAGCTGCTAAAAGGCAGGCAAATTAATTTTATGAATTCATTAAATTAAATGAAAATCTAAACTCTCTTGGTCAATTTTCCGTCACGCAGAACGGTGTCCTCCATCACCATGCTACACTTAGTCCTTACAAACACTGCCCATATGCTCACTGTTCTGGAAGCAATTCACGATATGCATGTTCCAGATCAAAATCCGGATCCAGAGCAGCCCAGATTTGTGGTAATATGGGACAATGTACATTTCCGGGCTGTTCTGGTCCAAAACTGGTTTGCCACCCGTCCACGGTTCACAGTTGTGCACCTCTCCCCATATTCACCCTTTCTAAATCCTATTGAGGAATTTCTCTACGTGGCGCTGGAAAGTGTATGATCGTCAGCCCTATTTCTGCATGCCACTTCTCCAGGCTTCTCCAGGCTTCTCCAGGCAATAGAGGAGGTGTGTGGGGACATAGGTGTGCTTCTGTCCAAGGTGGGATGCTCCACTCTAGGAGATTCTGCACTGCAAAATATATAGCATGTGATGTAGACAAAGTATTCTGGCCAGACCCAGCCTGGAGGAGGTATTGTGGCCAGACCCAGCCTGGAGGAGGTATTGTGGCCAGACCCAGCCCGGAGGACGGATCCAGTTTAGCACTGGTAATTTTCCACCCAACCCGCCCAAAAGTTTTTCTTGCCTCTAAACATTCTACTTTTGGTTTACATATGTTTATGGTTTTTGTGCAAATTGTATTAGTATGTGTAAAAATTAATATTTTCTGTTTCACCATTGCATCTGTGTTTACTGTGTACATTTCAACCCCTCTGAGCAGATTACTTTCACTCTAGAACATTGTATGGAAATGTAGATATAAGCCTATGAAAGACAGACGAGCTTTAGATTTAGAACAACAGTGTGTACATGGTATATATCCAAAAATGTACTATGGGTTTGCCATTTGATGCAAATACTTGGTTTTGAGATGTGTTTACGGTATTTTGAATGCAGTGTTTCATTTTGCATGAGACATGAGGCATTTTGCATTTTGTGTACAATTTTTGGATTTGTGTGTAGAGTTTTCAAAAAATGAGACCTAGTTTCATAAAACGTGTGAAAACAGTTGTAAAAAAAAACAGCACATGAAAGGAGACGCGGGCCTGCACGTGTGACTGGCGATACAAAAAAAGTCCAGCGCGCTATAGCGTTAGCGAGGCCTCTTTAAAGCTATCAGCATTCAGACTGAGACCGTCCTTCACGAGAACATCCCCCAAGAGCATGACTGGGGACACACAGACCCAACACGTAATGATTTCATGACTGGGGACACACAGACCCAACACGTAATGATTTCTCCATTAGCATCGGCATTTGGGCGGCCAAGTCCTTCCCTGGAGCGATCTTCCCGCAGTGTCGACAAGCCCAATAAATAAGCCGACAGCAGGTGCGATGGAGGTCAGGGAAAGGTGAGGTGACTGACCAGTGTCCAGTGCCATCGACACTCAGCCAAGATGCCGCCTAAATCCTGGCACAGACACCAACTGGCAGCATTTCTCATTTCTATATACAGTATATGCTGTATATATATTTTTTTCAGTTAATATTTTTACTTGGTTTAAAGACAACGACTACAAGACAGAATATCAATGCAGCATCATAACACCCTTCAACTCCCACCAAAACTCTCAGGTGAGCTACCTTCTCCCATCCCTCTCCCAAGACTTATAAGAGCCTGAAATGAAGGTAGTCACCGCAACGGGGACCTTCTTATTCCAGGAATCAATAGCTGAGAGGGAAGCGTGATTAATCCTGGTCGTGGACCTACTCTAAAAGTATAATGTCTGAAACGGACAGCAACCAGTGTGTCTAGGATAACACATGCAGAAGGATCCGGCGTTGGACCAACATTTATTTTTGTGATACCAGCTAAAAATGTTCATCAGTGTGAGAGCAACAATGGAAGTGTAGAAATATCATTAAGAAAGAACATCTGTGGCTCCATCAAATGGCAATATTTTATTTATGTTTGGACTGCTGAATTGCTTTTTTTTTTTTTTTTTTTACAGAGTTTTACAGGAGCTGTTTTTGTTCGGCAGTTCTAAATCATTGACGTGACAAGCAACAATGTTGTTTAACAGGTTTTTTTTGTATGAAACATTGGGCAAAATCCTCTTCCCCTATATAACAATATAACATTTTACCTATTGGAGATACATTCTTCAGTTCCAGCAGCGGTATATATTTCTCTCTCCCTAAGATTAATGGCAGCTTTAAAACAACATTATATATAAAAGCAGAGTGGAAAAGGGTGAAAAAACTCTACTCAGACGTTGAATCTTTATTCATGAGACGCAGAAGTGTGCTGCTGTATTCAATGAGGATGAGGTGGCTGTTCATGTTTAAGCACCAAATAAGTCACAGAGACATAGCGATTATTAGAGAGAGAGAGAGAGAGAGAGAGAGAAAGAGAGAGAGACAGAGAGAGAGAGAGAGAGAGAGAGAGAGAAAGTGAGATAGAAAGAGAGAGGGTGAGAGAGAGAGAGAGAGAGGGAGAGAGAGAGACAGAAAGAGAGAGAGGGTGAGAGAGAGAGAGAGAGAAAGAAAGAGTGATAGAAAGAGAGGGGGGGTGAGATAGAAAGAGAGAAAAAGAGGGTTCATTATGTCTCTGCCTGCCATGCCAAGAGGAGTGGAATAATTGAAATATTGGCATATTACATTACATTACATTATAGGCATTTAGCAGACGCTCTTATCCAGAGCGACTTACACAACTTCTTATTACATTTATCCATTCAAACAGCTGGATATATACTGAAGCAATGCAGGTTAAGTACCTTGCTCAAGGGTACAACGGCAGTGTCCTACCTGGGAATCGAACCTGCAACCTTTCAGTTACATGTCCAGTTCCTTAACCATTATACTACACTGCCGCCCATGGCAGTGTTCTTTTTAATACTGCCATGGTTCATATACTGTATATTACATTATAGACTAAATGTATTTTGACCCGGGTTTGTATGTGTGTGTGTGTATGTGTGTTTGGGGGGGGGGGGGGGGGTGTTATCTTTCTTCTTGGGTATGGGGGGGGGGGGTGTTTATTGTTTACTGTTTATTTTCATATTATGTATCAATGCAACACAAGTTTACATGTCATGCAAATAAAGCACACTTGAATTTAAAAAGAGAGAGTGAGAAAGAGAGTGTGAGAGAGAGAGAGGAAAAGAGAGAGACTCCCTCCCTGGATAAAGGACAATTAGAGAGAAGTCTTTAATTCTCTGAGGAGAAGAGCAGCTTCATGGGACTTCAGAAGGAACATATTAAATGGCTGGCCCCACATTAGCAAGCAGACTGCAAAAGGTTCACTATTTACAGGCTGTAAATAACAACAACAAGTGAAGCAGATTGCTTAACATTGCTGCTTGCATTTGCAAAATTTGAAAGAACATTTTAATGTATTCAGCTGCATTTAATAACTGCAAAAGCAACATGGTCACTGGAAGGTGGGAAGTATATGTCAAGGAGAACAGATACTTTCTGAAGAAAGTAAAAAGTAAAGTGTGTGTGTGTGTGTGTGTGTGTGTGTGTGTGTGTGTGTGTGTGTGTATGTGTGTGTGTGTGTGTTTGCATTGCTTTGTACTGTGATTAGAGAGTACATGAAATGGATTCTTTTGATCCACTTTAAAAAAATCCAGGTATGTGATGTCTACATGAAAAATAGCCCCTGTAATGTTTAAAAAAAAAAAATACATTCAGTGAATAGGGTTAGCTTATTGCGGATCATTGTCTTACTGCATAAAGGAGCTCAAGCACAATAACAAACCTCGTTGGAAATTGGTTAGTCTCAAACAGCAGCGTTAGAACAAGTGCAGTACAGGTCAGTGATGTGAAAATGCTGTGGTCTAATTGGCAGGAACATGGCGACACAGCCCATGGTGACGTTCAGAAACACAATTATCCTTGATCATCCGAGGCCCCTTTTCTTGTACCTGCTTTCATTCCGAGTCCTAATTGAATTTCCTTGGTGCAAATATGATTGTTATGCTGATTCGCTGAAGACACTTTGTCTACAGGATGTAATTGTGCCGCGGATGACAAAGCTTCCTGCTCTGAGCCGAATGAAAATACGGACATGCCTCTCCCCTCCTGACAAGCTTGCAGAACAAATAAACTTCTCATTGTCATAAAAATTCTCCCTTAAAGGCCTTCTGGTCTGTAGGCTTTCCACCCGCCGTTATTAATCCAGTCGTGACTGATGACCTTTGGCTACAATGATATTTTTCTGTGAGATTGAATTTAAAGATTTCCTCCTGACAAAATTCCCACATTGTTTTCCTAATTGCCCTTTGGGTATGGAATGTGAGCTGCCATTCTGAAATTATACCCACGCAAGCTGCATCACTGGGTATGGTCTAAAGATTTTAAAAAAATATTATTGTTTTTAATTAATCTGTTTAAACAGTGGAAATACTGTCTCATTCAAAAATATTTCATAATTCACCAAAGTAAATGGCTCTAAACTCAAAAGCCTGAAACCAGATAAGTAATAATTGGTTTTTGATGAATTTGAAAAGTCCACACAGGTTAGACATCACAGAAGTATTACTAATGGTGAGGCTTGTCTATTAGTTTTCCTCTAAGAGAACTGATGAGTGCATCGTGGTGACTTGTGGCTTGATCTCTCATCCATACCTCACAGAAAAAAGTTTAGTGCCCTAGATTTGGGTCCTGTGACATAGGGGAGATGACACTTTTAAAGTCCATATATATATTTCACCCTGCCAGCCTCTACACTCTAATTAACTGAAGTAACTCCACTGAGAAAGAAGAAGAGTGGCCGCAGTAATCAACTCCCAACAATAGGGATGTGGCCTATATGTTCTGTTCTGATCCAGGGAAATAAACTCCTCTCTCTCTCTCTCTCTCTCTCTCTCTGTACCACTGTCTAATAATAATGCTGTCAGTGTGATTTAAAGAGCCAGTGGCAGAATGATAGTGGCCATGTTTGTATGTATAATAATTCATAAATCCCAAGCAATGGAGCCTGAAGAGAGAAATATAGACATACGACACATCCAGCTGCTCCCCTGTATTCTCTCATTGCTGCAGCCCAAGGCTGAGAGGGATATTTAATATTCTGCCACAATTAGTGGACTCTGACTGTGAGATGACAGATGGCTATTTGAACATATTAGAATGGAACTCTTTCATAGAGTCATTTTGGGTTATACTGTGAGACAATATAGCTCAGAAATGTTGCTTTTTTAAACTATTGGTAACAATAATGCGTTTTTTGTTGTTGTTGTATGTTGTACCTAATGAATTCTTGTTGTATGTGCTATAAATATAAAATATAATATAGTCCAAAACATAGATGTATTACCAAATGTATGAAACATGTATAATTATAAAGTGTAGCAAAGCTCTCCATGCTAAAGAAAAATACATTTTGACATAGATTGCTAAGCTACAACTCATAATTGTGTCTGTAAATTACACAATTACAAAATAAAAACAAAAAATCAGTTTCTAATTTCTGGATTTACTGTAATACATTTTCAAGCATTTTCAGTTTTGGTCAGCTGATAATGCATTTTCTACGCTAAATAAAACGGCTAAATAAACATATGGCCTCATTCATGAAACATGAGCAGAACGAATTTGCCCGTAAATTGTTCGTATTACCAATTTTGCCCGTATTTTGGCATTCATCAATATTTTCATATCTGAGATTTGATCGGACGTACGAACACATTTTACACCTGCTCCAGAGCACGCGCACCGCGCTCATACATTCAGAATGCCGGTAAATGTAGCTGTGATAATTAGAATATTATTATTAGAAGTTATTTTTTATTTTCTGTTAAATTCACAAGACTAAATGTAGCTTTTGAAATACACATTGTAAACGCAATAAATTCTGATTGTAAAAAGCGGGGTTTTTATGAAATTGCCAACCTGTCCAATGCTATCGGTGCCATAGACTGCACACCCCAGTGCCTGGATAAACTTTATTTAAAAGTGACATTTTTTTGACGGTTAGAATGTAGCCAGGTTATATCCAGAACCTGAGCTCGATTCTGGCTTTTGCGTGGAACACGCGTGTCAATGTGACCGCAATTAGAATGCGCCAGAGAGATTCCCGACAAGAAAATACTGTACATACTTACTTACATACTAGTGACCATTCTGAAGATTCTTTTTCCTTCAATATTTTTGGTGGGATTAGGATAATTTGGGTGGACAGCTCATCCAGGCCAAACACATGTAGAGATATTTTAATTAATATGCTGTAGCTGCCTTCATTTACATAACCACTCCAGGTTTCATAAACACTCAACTACATTGCAAGTAAATGTGCACTGGAAAATGTAAAAAATCATCAATAGTTGCCAGATGGACAGATGGATGTCTAATCAAAGTGAATCGAATTCACCTACATGCTTCATATGGACAAGGTCCGTGCCATTCAATAAATCCAGGGTTTTATTCAATTTCAAAGATATTACTGTAGGCTATGCCAGAATCATATAAATGAGTATGGCCCTGCAATCGTATTTCTCAACAGCACTTATAGATCATAGAGGTTAGTTTGTCAGAAAAGACACAGTTTTTCAGTGTATATAAAGAGAAACAGGTAAACAAATCAATCATTTGTTTGGTTTGTATTGGTTTACCTGTAATCCTTTCATAGACTTGAGCTTGCAGAGAAAAATACAACCAATCTCCCATTGAGAGAGAGGAGAGAGAGGAGAGAGATAGAGAGAGAGGGAGGGGAGAAATAGACAGGGGGGGGGGTGTTGCAGATGTGCAAAGAAACGGAACAAAGCTGTGTTATTGAGTGTTTGATTCAAGCACTGAGGCCAATTTCTCCAAAGGGCATCAGCTTCAGTTTACTGGCCTATTCATATGCAGTTAGCTTAGGAGGCAGGATACTTTTGACCACAGTATCTTCTTATTGCTAGTACCACACTGTGAGAGAGAATTGGCTTTCTCCTATTAATTTCACAGGTGTATCCTTGCATGAGACAAAAACCCTGGTCCATTAATTTACTCAAATGCTTGAAATATGTATGAAACTCCATACAGCGACAAGGTATTGCAATGATATTTTTGTTCTTTGGTTTTGATTTAAATGTTGCTGAATGATACAATGTCTTGGATAAGATGAATTGTTGAATTGAAGATTGTTTCACATTGTTTGTCTTAGTAAAGATAATGGGCCTCATTTATCAATATGGTCGTAAAAAAAGCATATATTTGACGGATCCAGCTTGCGTACGAAATTCTCACGTGTGATTCATCAAACTTGTGTAAATCACTGATCTGAGCGTAACTGTATGATAAATCAGACTTGATCATATATTAGGAAGCCGGTTCACATCATTATGAATTACCATACTCACACGCCCGTTTTATTATCTATATTTGGCAATGCCACCTCCTTTAAAACACACATGCCAATGTGGTTTTCTCCAGTATTATAGGCCACAGAAAAACAAATGATTTTGAATAATATAAATGTGTGCTAATTGGGAGCGTTAGTAGTGGGGTGCCGCCTAGCTCAAAAGCCTCTATGTGGCAGGGGATAACCAGGGCTAAAACGCTTCCTCTGAATTGTGAACTCCATCTGAGATAAAATTTTTAAAAAGAAAATAACCATTCAAGAATACAGTTTTGCCGGACGGTACAGGAAATGGCATCCCGGACCTCACCTCTGCAGAAGAGAGGGAGGGGGGGTATCATTGGGAAAGTGGCCGTGTAAGAAGTGATAGAAGATGCGACTTTGACTTGATTCGTCAAGATTTCAAGATTCTATTACGACGGTTGCGACGTTTGTTAGGTCTTCTAGGCTAATAAAACTAGATCGGATTTATAGAAAAAATATGAAAACAGTTTTGCTTCTTGCATAAAACATGACTGGTGATGCGTAATTATTTTCATACGGCTGTCTCCAATAAATACGTATACAGAGGCTATGAAACTAACAGTGATTAAAAATGATTAGAAATCTACTTCGTCAGATGATATTTTTGCCAGCTAGGTGGAGTTGAAGGAGAAAGGAGGCAGCTGAAGGAGGCAATAGGAAGTAGTGGCTACTGGAGAAAGAGAAAAGACAAGAAGAGAAAAGTTGGAGATGAAAAGAGAGAGAGAGAGAGAGAGAGAGAGAGAGAGAGAGAGAGAGAGAGAGTATTAGGTAGAGAGAGGGAGAGAAAGGGAAAAAGAGAAGGAGAGAGATACGGTCAACAGACAGGAGAGAGGTTTTTGTGTAATTCACATGCCGGTCAGGTAACCGATGCTTTTTAGAATTTTGACAGAGACGGCTCCCATCACTCTCTTTCTGACAGCTGGGTGAGAAAGGCATTGACATTTTGTGTAATGGTGATGCAATGCACACATATTTTGTGGAAAGGGGGGAAAAAAACATGTTATTGAAATTTTGTTTACTGACAGTATGGAAAAATAAATGTCACACATTCATAGTTCATGGTTATTTATTGAGCTATATATTGTGTTGATGTGTTTGGACTACTGATAACAAATGAAAATAGATGAAACACGTAGGAGTGTTGCAAATACACAATAGTCGACAATTGTTGACTGTGTACCGTTTAATTAAATTCTAATGTTTTGGGATTTTCAAATATGGAAGGTTGAAGACTGGATATTGTGATGAGCTTTTGAATATTTTAAGGCAAAAAATGTTAAGAAAATAGGCCTTTCTATTATTTCCGGGGTGCTATTTCCGTGTTTGGCTACTAGACGTATTGGCACTTCAACACTTCATTCAAAATGGTGCAAATCAAAAGTTAGAAGTGATGTTGTGCATCTCTGTGTACAAACAATAAACTAAAAACAGCCCTATTTAAACTTTCATTTATTTCCTGAGGAAGTCCATAAGGAGAGTAGAAAGTATCTTATTTAAAATACAAAAAGTAACATAACTGTGTAGTGCTACGGGTAACATTTCAATCCTAATAATAAATTGTGGGTGCATATACATTTTTATTATTTTTCTTTAGTTTTTTCACTTCAGATACAATAGTCTCAGTTTGTAGGATACCCTGATAATATTACTGCTCCTCAAGTCTGTGTGGCTGACCTTTTTTATTGACCTGTAGCACCATGCTAACACTAGCACCTGTCGACTACATTTGGATGTTGTTCCTAAAAGAAAATGAAAGAGATATGTTATCACATATAATATAGCAGTGGACACCAGACAGGATGTTTGCTTAGTAAAGTCCAATCATTATTCAGCATCTTGCTAACTTTTTCGAAAGCACCAGAAGTACTTCAGTAGCATCTTTTTGCGGTAGGTTTGCGAGAACTTCCACCGAACTTCACCCCCCCGGTTTGAAGGCATGCATTTACTTCGGCTTGTGAGTGGAAAGAAGCATTGTCTGTGCCTCCTGGCTCTGCATCTCCTTGCAAAGCTTCTTTGAGTGTCCTCACTCTGGATAAGCCCATTGCTGCGTTTAAATAAATACAATTGTGATGTTTTCCTGTCTCTGAACCAGAGTCATATTCTTCCTCTCTACTGAGAAGACTAGTAACTTTATTTATATAGCACTTATCAAAACAACGTGCTTTACAGGAAAAAAATTTACAATAAAACAACACAAAATATAAAAGCAAATGTAAAACAATGATCGCACATTGATAAAAAGCAAGCCTGAAAAATTTTTTTTAAAAAGTTTTTTAAAGTTTTAAAAGGTTTAAGAGTTGACAAGTCTGAGCTCCTTATGCAGGTCTTCCCACAGTCTAGGAGCCCTGGTGGAAATGGCCTGATCACCTTTAGTCTTGAGCCGAGATGAAAGACTGACAGGAAGGGCAGAGAACGCACAGATGGAGAGAAACTGGGACAGGAAGTGACAGACAGGCCAGCCAAAATAAGAGCAGACACTGTGGAGACGAGCAGACCGTAAGTACAAGAGAAAAACCTGGAGCTGTTTATAGGTATAATATGACTGTTATCACCCAGGATGCCCTGCCATATGGAGAGGATGTAAACAGGATGCAATTATTTCAAACTTAACTGTTTTATAGTTAATGAATATGCAGGAAATGTGCATAATTTATATATAATAACCTCAATTAAGGCTATAAAAAAAAATTGATCCTGATTTGCTTACACCCACCCAGCCACTTGCATCACACACACACACACACACACACACACACGCACGCACGCACGCACGCACGCACGCACGCACGCACGCACGCACGCACGCACACTCACATGCACAGGCACACTTGCACACATGCACACACACACACGCACACTCACATGCACAGGCACACTTGCACTCACAAACACACGCTCACATACACACACACACACACACGCAATCACACACACACTCACACGTACAGGCACACTTGCACACATGCACACACACACACACACACACACACACACACACGCACGCACACTCTCATGCTCAGGGACACTTGCACTCACACACACACACAAACACACACACACACACACACACACACACACACACACACACACACACACACACAGACTATGGCGTTACATTATGTACCATGAACATTAATTCATTGTTCCCCACACAGCACATTGATGACAGCACATTTGCACAGGTCTACAAGAAGGCCTTGCTATACATTTTAAACTATTTTTTTCAGAAAACAAGATGTCTGAGGATTAACTGTAGACTTTTTAAAATATATTAGATTCACTTTGAAAATGTGGTGGGAACACAGAGCATCAATTACCTGCTTACTATATGTCTGTGCCCACTGATACAAGTTACCAGGTATTTGCCCAATTTTTCTGATTCCTGAAGGATGAAGGATATAAACACCAAGCATAATTTATAGGATACAAACCTGGAGATTCATCAGAACGCATGCTTTGCACAACGTTTGATTATATGCATCACAGGTGGTCTTGAAAGATGAAAAATCAATACAATTTGAGATATAAAGTCAATATTGCAGGGCAACAGCCTGCTATTATCCAATTGATGAAATGTCAAAATTGTTGCAATTGATTACTTATTTAATCAAATGACTGACCTTATGTGGATATGTGCTTGGTTAGGACTGCAAGTGGAGATTTTGGGACACCATATTCTAGGAAGCTGTGCTAGTGGGCCAGCAGGGGGCAGAATTCCTTCCAGCCATTGTAGAACACCTTTGTGGAAAAGCCCTTGAACTGTCACAAGGCCACTTTTGAGTGGTATTGTTCCATTCAGTGAAGATTTAACAGCACTTGTAATGAGCACTGACAATTCCCCATTGCCCTGGCAAAAGTCACAATCTCCTATAATCCCATAATTAGTCAAGGAAATTAGGAAAGCTTTTTTAAGAGTTGTTTTTTCATAGAAAGAGAACAGCCCTATTGAAATATAGTACCGCTCATAATGAAATTTATGATGAAATAACAGACTCCTATTACCCTGTATCGAATGAGAGGTAGCAATTCACTAGTCATTATGCTATATGTATTTGTCAATATAATCATGTATTGCTTACTACCAGTCTAACCGGATTATATAGAGACCAGTAGAGCAGTGGATCTGCACAGCGCCTGCTTTGAATTTATGCCCATGACTATGCCGTTTATTTCAACACTTGGCTGGATTGAAAGAACATTAAAACGGCATCATTTCCTGACTTTCAATGATCCTCGGCTAAATCATTTAGACACATGTCAGGCTAAATTAAATAGAGCAGTGATTCTGAAGGGGGGGATATATTTCCCTTGGTTTGATGAAGCACTTTGTGCAGACGAGACGTGGCCAGACCAGGAAGAAGCAGCTGCATCATTCACTATCACATCAGCTTGCAAATGGCGGCCAGTTCAATGTTTTAATCCTCACATTATGAGCCATTTGACATCTGTGTGATTTTTATATATGGCGATCGGAATGTCAAGGATAACAAAACCAAGGTAATTACCGTTTTCCCTAATGCCGGGTCTATAGTCAGCACTGAGGTGTGGTTTTATTGTTAAATAGCTGTTTTGGCAGTTTATTTTATCCAGGAAAACAGGCAAGGATTAATAGTTGTAATATATATTTTTTGTTCATACTGACAAATGCACTTGCGGCTTTATGCTGAAATACAATAAAATAAGCTAATTATCTATATAAGAGAAGTATGTATACAGCCTCTCAGTGGAGCAGTGCATCAGGCCACCAGAAGGGGCAGTAGTGAGTCATGTTTTAAGAGGAAGGCAAATGCGATTGGAAAAGGACACCTGGGGAATCATTTATCAAACATGCACAGGCATGATTTTCATCCTAATCAGTTTGTTGGATTCATTTTCAGACACAGTATAAGCATTACCAAGACAAATTTTTTTTCACAAATCACCAATTTTAACATCATAAACCCTGTCCATTTCAGGTTTTCCAAAATGGGAATGTACAGAATCTTCTTTGACACCTTCCATACAACAAACATAATATGAAATAGTCATATTGGACACCGACCGCAGTGACATTAATCCAAAAAAGGAATTGTTTATTTTGTTTTTGAGGCAATACATGATGCCTCGGGATGCAGTATAACAGAATAAAGGATTCTCATCTAGATTCAAGCGGGTTACGCATCTGTCAGTTTTAAGCCATAATTCAGTTGAGTTCAGTTACACTCTCTTAGCCCTGGCACATACCAATTATGTAATCAATGCTGACACTTTTGATCCACCTCTCTCAAGAGCATATCAAACATACTGGATATGACATCCGGCTTTTTATTACCGTAGTTTGGCTACTAAAAGTTAAACAGAGTGTGAGTTACTCAGTGTAAGAAGCACTCACTCAAAAGTGGTTATATCATTTTGGAGCTCATGAATTAAAGTGTTTTCACAAGTAGGTACCAACTGATAAGTATTTCTGGATTAAATGTAATCATTCTGGCAGACAGTTTTGCGCATTTTGAGATCTATAGTTTATTTAGAGTTTGGTTAGAAGCTATGGCAGGAAAATTTAACGATAATCAGGACTACGACCCAAGGGGTGAGCAGAATTTGTGTGCCAAAATGCTGCCAGTTTGAACAGAGACTAATGACTGTGTTAATGAAACTATCTATTTATTTAGTGAATGGGTAATTAGAGGAGGAGAGAGAGGAAGAGGCACAGAGGAGACAGGAAGCTGCTCGGAGGTTTAAATGAGCTCCAGCTTCGTCTGGAAGAACAGGGAGGTTGAGTATAGCAGAAGAAACAAACAACAGTCTGGCATCTTCTTTTCATTTTCGTCCAGACAAACAACAAAGAGTGCTGGCATTGGCCCAGCCTCTGTTTGGTGGAACTGTGACAAAGATTTAGAGGGATTTGTGTAAATATTTATTATATAAAATGTCACTTTCAACTGAATTAGTTTTGATTCATCCTGTTCACATACTTAGGCCTGGGTTCAATCAACAAGCCTTAACTTTGACTTACAAATAAATATGCATTTGATCCTCATAAAACCTTAATTAATGTATTATAGTTTATTTATTTATTTATATCTTCATTCATTCACTTTCTGTTTATCTTTTATTTTCTACTTGTGTTTTTTGCTATTTTAATAGTTAAGAATGTATAGCCGACTGTATTCTATGTTCATTACTAGGGATAGCTCCTACGTTGTGAGAAAGTTGTGCTTTGTCGGATTTGCTTTTTAGTTGTTTCAATGACCTTCAATATGCACTTATTGTACGTCGCTTTGGATAAAAGCGTCTGCCAAATAACTGTAATGTAATGTAATGTAATTTATTTTACATTGATTACATTCATTTGGTAGATAATCTTTTCCAGAGAAACTGAATTTTTTCATAACCACAGTTTGGCAAGTTACAATGGGTGAGTTCTAAATTTTACAAAAATATATATTGTTTTGAAGAGAAAAGACACACATTTAATCATAAAATGAAGACACACTGTTCATTGAATCATGGTCACTCTACCTTTCATGTACCTTCCTTTTGTTGAGATAACTATATACAGAAGGACATTTTACAACATCTGTGTTTTATGGCAGCGCTGCAAATCTGCCAGTTTCTTAATAATAATAATAATACCTGGCATTTATATAGCGCCTTTCTCGACACTCAAAGCGCTTACAATGATGAGGGGGAAACTCGCCTCAACCACCACTAATGTGCAGCACCCACCTGGGTGATGCAGCGGCAGCCATTTTGCGCCAGAATGCTCACCACACATCAGCTGAGGTGGAGAGGGAGAGAATAATTGTTTTGCCAATTAAACTGGGGGATGATTCATTGGCAGATTGAAAGAGCCTGGGTTGGGAGTTTAGCCAGGACACTGGGGAAACCCCTACTCTTTGCGATAAGTGTCATGGGATCTTTAATGACCACAGTGAGTCAGGACCGGCATAGATAGAGGGACTATCTAAAGTTTTGAGAACTGAAGCTAAAGCTGAAGTTAATCTTACAACAGGACAGCGAGGTCTTCAATTCCCAGCCGTGACTTTACCTGAATTTATAAAGTCATCAATAAAGAACAAAAACAATGCACGTCAAAGGAATACACCTTTTTGGGAGAAAATTGATACCAATTTCATCCCTATGCCTCCAGTACAAAGATATTTGACAATATCTATGGGCTGCATCTGTGTTAGCTCTATCTTTGGCTGCAGATGGAAGCCACTAGCTTAGCTCCTGCAATAGTTCTATGAAGTGAGGTAAATACACTGTAGTGTTGCCATGTAAGCCATGGCTAGCAGCTAGTTCGCTAACAGTGTAAGCAACTCAGCTTCAGTGAGCTGGTTTTTGTTGGCGGTAATGTTCTGGCGCGAGGCTGGGGGATTCACACCTGACAACCCTCAACTCTCGCTTCAAGCAGAGCTGCACAGCTCTCACTGAGCCCATGTGGACAGATACATAAATGGCATACAAATAATGAGCGGCAACTGTGAGAAACTGAGAGTGTCATACGACACAATTACACACCTCCAGAGAGCGTCATACGACACAATTACACACCTCCAGAGCCGGCCACTGGCATAAACACTCTATGCAGTCGTCACGGCCTGAAAAGAGGATTTTTTGGAAGATGTTCAATTTCAGAGAAATCTGCTGTGTGTCGATTGTGAATGGTAGTTTCAGGTACTGTATATTCACTGAAACTTTGGGGATTTCTGGACTCGGATATTCACGTTTAGGAGAAGTGGAGGGCCATGTCTGGTAATTTATGACAAGTTTTTGGACAAGAACACGTCCGTGCACGAGATTATGTTCGTTTCCGACAGCAGACTGCATCGCAAATGGCCAGATACAGTCCGTTTTTGGATTTGTGCACTGTAGTGTCCGCCCCATAAATGTAGCTTTTCATGCAGTGTTAGGGCCACAACCTTCCCTGGGCCACACAAGTTTATTTATTTCTTTATTTTTTTATTTCATGATGGAGCACTTTGGGGCCTCAACAACATACTTGTTTGGGCCGCCAAAACTCTCTTTTTCCTGAGCATGTGACCTAGGAAGCATTTAACCCATATTTCCTTGCTGTTACTCAGCATGTCACTGAAGAAGACCTTGATTAGCTCATTAGATGAATCCGGTGTCATAGCGGCTGAGACGGAATAAAAGCTTATATCCACGCTGGCACTTTTCAGAAAACATCGTGCACCCCTGTGGTAACTGAATGATTAATCGACACAATTAAGACATCACAATGTGTTGATCTGGCTTCAGCTCTGTGCGGGAGGATGGAACTTCAGGAAGGGAAGAAAACAAACTGTAAATATATTACCTATATTTAATGTCCCTTTAGGTACTGCTATGTGGCTTAAAGTCGTCTCATTAATAATGTATGGGGTACATTACATAAATAAATAAATAAATGAAAAAGATTGTCTGATCCAATCACTGCCTGCTTTCTTACGGCTTAACATCTTGTTCTAAATATAAGAAATTAGAAATTTTAATAAATAAATAAATCCCAGTAATACTACTCAGCCATTTTTAATTCTGCTATAAATGTCTAATTGGAAGCAGAATATTCAGTGTAAATGACAATGCAAATAGATGGTATCAAATTGAATGTCTTTGTGAAATCGTGCCACTGCATCCAGCTCCAGAGAACTGCTGGTGTTTTGCATGATGAGCAGTTTTAGTTTAAGTTCTTCATCATTATACAAAAATTATGAACATAATTAAATCTCATTACGAAATATTATCTGATACTGCAGTTTTGAATGCCTGCTCTAGTACCTGCGCTCACTTAACATGAATACTTTGGGCAGAAGTTATACACATTTATCTCTCACATCTCATACACGTCTTCCCCCTCATCTTCTTCTTCCTCTCCATTTTCATCATCATCATCATCATCATCATCATCATCATCATCATCAGCACGATCAACATCATCATATTTATTACTGTGGCTTATGGTTAGAGTTTTTGGATCTTTCTCTATCCCTCATTCAGTGGGTTGAATCTGAGCCTGTCTGTAGCCATTAATTACTTTAACGGATCGCAGGCATCCAGAAGAAAACAGATGTTGGACATCCAGCCGAGCTTATTAGCATAATATAAAGCATTAGCATGAAGAATGGCAATTAGCTCAGGATTATTATGAAGAAACCAGTATATAAATCAATTTTGGAGCCAGATTATTATTTTTTCCTCGCACAGTAATTGCCAATCAGACTTGTTGGCCCATCCCATTGCTACAACATATTTCCATAATTAGGGAGGGCACATAGTAGCATTTGCATCCTCTAGCCAACAGTGGCTTTTTTTGTTTGTTTGAAAACCACCAGTTAGTCTAGGACATTCAGACTGCAAAAAACATGACACTTCTGATAATTAGGCCTAACAGTTGTGCAATCCTTGAGAAAACATTTCTGTGCCACTCTCCACTCTGTTTTCTGGGAGTGCATGCCCTCCCTTAATATGGGTTGCAATGTGCAATTTGAAATATAGATTTAATTATCTGATATTTATTGGTAAAATTGGCCTAACTGCAATTAAATAGTGTTTATCGGTGGGGTGAGGCTCATGAATACACCTCCTGCAGTTTGAGGAGCGATTTCAGGCTCTCTGTTCTCCTGCTATCGCATGTACGCCGCAAAGTGATTGGTTGACAGCAGCCCTGGCCTTCTGACAGCTGCAAGGATACATGTGTCAGTTTGGGGGAAGTGCTAAATAATTGACTGAACACTGTGAAGATTTCAGGAACTCTTTCAGCCTTCTAGCTCACAAATCAATTGTATATCACCCATGGTGGGTAGACTAGCTCTCACTGATTAATTGCAAAGGTATTTTTTTACTATTGATGAGAGATTTAATAATAACAGACAAGAGGAAGATAGTATTGCGACTTGAGTTACCGGACTTGTGCAATGCCCCCCCCCCTCCAATATATAAGATAATTTACAAAGGGCCACATAACCAGAAGCGCACTACCAACATTAGAAACTACTATGCCACTCTTATTGAAACTGCTATTGCAGTACACACAGTACCAATACAACTGGATTCCCTGTAGTCATAGTATCCTAACAAGTAATATTTTGTTATATTACAATCAATTTAATGCACAACTTCCATTTCTGTTATCCTGTTGGTCCTTAGTACCCATAATGTCAACTTGATCACAAACTTATTACTTACAGTTTTTAATAAATAGAATCCACCCTCAAATGTGAAATAATGTATGTTTATGACCAGTTGCAAATCCACATTTGTATGCATTTTCTGACTAACAGTGTCAGAAAATTGTAATTACAGAATACAATTTTATCAAACCCCACCTCTACTCTAATCCAATATCGGCACTGTCTGGAATCAGAGGAGCTAACACAGAGATTATTTTAAAAGAGGAAGGAGTCTGGGAGACTGGTCATTTATCACTTATTGCCGTCTGCCAGTGAGATTACCTGCTGAGAACATGCTCATCTGAAATGGGGTCTTTCGGGGTGAGAAACACCTTAAGTTTTTTCTCTCTTTTTTTCCTGGGCATTGTAAGTGAAGCATGGTATTTTAACACCGATAACGTATACATTAGATATGCGATGTCAATTGAGGTTAGAGGGGCTATATAACACTATCTAAAAGAAATGGAACATATTATATTTGAATAATTATATAAATGCCGTAAAAAATAATAATAATTGGACTATATTATATGCAAGCCCCTGTTCCTGTGATTAATTTTTAAAGATGCAAGATACAGGTCCTCTCCATAAAGGCTTGGAAGTGTGTGAGTGTCACTTATATAAAGACAAAGAAACATAATAAGAAACAAAAGTGAAGGAGAGAGAAGTGGTGCATTAGATTAATAACTGAATGTGTGACAACCTCATGTCTTTCTGGGAAATGCTCAATTAGAGATGCACAATTAGATCATAATTTCAATAAGAACTCTGAACCAGGCTGCTTCTTAAATGATGATGCATACATTCACCATATTATTTTTTACTGAGATGAGTCAAGCTCTGTTTCTTGTAAAAAGTTTGCTGGCTGCCATGGTGACAGCAGAGACCTGTTGCTATGGGAAGAGATGTAATGGCTGCTGGGGGGGTTGTGCGGCCCTGGTAATATTCAGTGCTTGACTTTCATAATGCCTGATCTTTGTCATCATTCAAGGCTGTCAGTGTACACTGTTCTTTAATCACGTGTCTGAATGAACAAAGCCCATACTTGTTTGATACTACCTAAAAACAAATAAATGCAATATTTAAAAAATGTAAGGTCAAACTAAAAACTAAACTATAAACCTTCCCCTTTCCCCTCAAGGGGTGGGGGGGGGGGGGGGGGGGGGGCAAGAACATAGCAAGAGATTTACTGAACACTTGGGACAGGTCATGATATTGCCTGTCCCAGATGGAGGCAGGGCAGAATGAAGGCATGCAGAGTGGCATCAGGGGCTCCAGCTGGCCGAGGACTAACGAAGACTGAGTGGAGTGGATAATAAAAAACTGAATGGTCTCCCGGTGGTTCCCAGACAAGACAGGTTGAAGAGCAATGGTGGAGTGTGTGACCCGGGCCAGGATATTGCCATCCAAGATGAAGGCGTTGAGTGGATCGATAAAGTCAACGTCGGCTCCGTAGTCGACCAGGGCTGACAAAGAGTGTCCCATAATAGGGTAGCTTTCAATTTAAAGCGAGACTGGGCAAACAGAGAAGTGGAGATCGTGTTACGGTTCTAACCGTTCCACGCCATGTTTTATGTTTATTGTTATGTCACGCCCTTATTTGTATTCACGTTCTGTCATAGTTTATTAGTTTGCATACATATTTCCATGCTGTTTCTTCTCTTGCTGTCACTCACGCTTCCCTAATTGTTTCATTCTCCCTTGTCTAATTACTAATATACTAACATTAGATCAGGATTGGGTAATACTAACTATCTAACCATGTGTTTATGTTTACCTTACGTTTCTCGTACATGTTAATTACTAATTTACTAACGCTAGGTCAGGATAGGTTAACTACTAATGATTTACTAATTGCCTCGTTACGTGTCTCATTTTCTCAAGCTGTTGTGAATTTCCTGCTGCTCTCAAGCTAAGTGTCTGCACCTGTCTACACCTGCATATAAGATCAGTGTTCATGTCATGTCCTTGTGAAATTGTTGCCTCACTAGCACTCTTAAGCATTTGTCAAGTTTACGTTTTCTGATTTCCTGTTTTGATCCAAGCCTGTTTTTTGACCACTGTTTACTGCCAGCCTTTTGTTTTCACTGCCTGTCCTGACCACGATTCCTGCTTGCTGATTTTGTACTTTTGCCACGCGGCACGGACTCCGGTCTGACCCTGCTTGTTTTTCGACTATTCTTTTGCCTTCTCCCTTTTGTACCTCTGCCACGCTGATTGCCTTCCTGGTTCCGAACTACTGCCTGGCTTACCGACGACGAGACTGCCTTCTCCCTCGGTACTTTTGTTTATTGGCTGGATTTTTTTGTGTATGACCTTTGCTTGTGCTAAGACAACGATTACTGGACTTTCCTTAATAAAGCCCTTGCGGGTATTTATTACATCCATTGTTCTGAGTCATGCTTCTCGGGTCCAACCCTCCATGCACTTCGTCTCAGATCGGGCTCGCAAGTACGCTCAGATCTACCGGCGAGCCGCCCCTTTTTTGGGTGAATGGGACAAGAGGCCACGTAATGACCACAGTAGAAGCAGAAATCGAAAGCCACTCTTCGGCGACGTTCGCCGGCATCAAGTGTGGCGCCGCCTAACTGCATGGGTTCCTTCTCCGGTGGGTGCAGCACCGACGGAGCGGGGTAGCTTGGAGGTGACGAAACTCGTGGATGAGGCTGCAGGCTGGCGGGTACACAATAGAAAGGCAAGCTAAAT
The DNA here is from genome assembly GCA_022702515.1 of Ilyophis sp. 1 JC-2022. Lineage (NCBI taxonomy): Eukaryota > Metazoa > Chordata > Actinopteri > Anguilliformes > Synaphobranchidae > Ilyophis > Ilyophis sp. 1 JC-2022. Next base: position 103,470,903 of record CM040397.1, on the reverse strand, counting down.
CATTAATTCAGCAAGACAAGACAAGACTTAGACCGAGTTCCAAACTTAACGAACTGGGACAAGACAAAGAACAAGGGGAGAATATATAGTGTGGTAAATGAGATAATGAGTGATTGCAGCGTGAGAATGTATGCGAGCGTGATTGAGCGGTAACAAGGGCGTGAGGAATGCAAACAGGGAAGAAATGTAATTGGCTGGAGAATTAGCGAGGGCGAAATGAGCAAACAAGAAGAAAAACCACGCCAAACTTTCACACCACGGGGGACAGACAAGGAAATGCAAAACATGACAAGAGACGTGAGAAAAAGAGGAAAACACAGAGCACAAACAGGGATGAGGACTGAGAGGGAACGGAGAGTGTAACACTGTAGGCCTACAGCCTGTAATGTAATAGTGGTTTTGACTGAAAAAAGTTCAAAACCTTGTCCAGTGAATATTGCCTTTATTGTTTTTCAAATAGCCTAGGCTATAGCGGATTTACTGTACATACGATTTTTTCGATAGCCTACGGTTAAAAAACGAAGATAAATGTCACCATGTTAACTGAATTTGAATCTTATTCTTCGTCCTTCATATTTTTTTAATTACAGTGACAAGGTTTTCAAACTCTCAGCTTATTAAAACCCCGCTGATTTCACCTGTTATTCCATAACTGAACAAAACAATTTTAAAGAGAACTAAGCGTCTAATTAGAAACTAAAACATATTTGCAGCACGTTACACAATTAATTCACAATGAATTTTAATGCCATTTTCTGCATTTGCACTTTGATGCAGGAACAGGTTGGTTTCCCCTGCTGTAAATCATACTTTGCATGGTCTTTCTGAGAACGTGGATTTTTTTTAAAGCATTACGCTACCAGTAAAACAGGTTGGTCACATTTCCATAAGCATGACATTATAAACAAGAGAAAATATGTGTGAACCTATGGGTTGCCAACCTGACAGCTTTATTGTATTTAGTTTAATAAGGGTATTTATGTTATTAATCAATATTAGAATGAAGGTAACTTCGAGAACTCCATGAGAACATCCTCATGGAATTGATGTTTACAATGATTCATTGCATAATCAAATGAAATTCGTTAAATAAGCAGGCTAATTTGGCATTTCTATGGTGAGACGGAAGCCATTGAAAGCTTATTATCAGCTGTTGCAGGTGCTTTTAACGAAACTTAACGGCATATATTTTGTAAAATAACAGCGCTGTCTGGAATTACCAAGAACTCATAATGGTTAATCAGAATAATATTGATCATACTATTGATCCATATAGCCTATTCCTTGATCGCACTAAACACGCACGAGCATGTCTGTTTCGCCATCATATAAGCAATCCGCCAAGGTGGAAAAGCAGACTTTTAAAAGGAATGGAATATGACCTTTTGATTGGTTTATTGCATGTCACGCCCAAGACACACCTATAATTAATGAAGAGACTAGGTTCAGCCCATTTGCACGTTCTCAACCTTAGGTAACATTAGGTCCTTGGTGAATCTTACTTTAGCTTGAGTAAACCTTAGGTAACATTAGGTCCATGGTGAATCTTACTTTAGCTCGAGTAAACCTTAGGTAACATTAGGTCCATGGTGAATCTTACTTTAGCTCAAGTAAACCTTAGGTAACATTAGGTCCTTGGTGAATCTTACTTTAGCTCAAGTAAACCTTAGGTAACATTAGGTCCATGGTGAATCTTACTTTAGCTCGAGTAAACCTTAGGTAACATTAGGTCCAAGGTGAATCTTACTTTAGCTCGAGTAAACCTTAGGTAACATTAGGTCCTTGGTGAATCTTACTTTAGCTCAAGTAAACCTTAGGTAACATTAGGTCCTTGGTGAATCTTACTTTAGCTCAAGTAAACCTTAGGTAACATTAGGTCCATGGTGAATCTTACTTTAGCTCGAGTAAACCTTAGGTAACATTAGGTCCAAGGTGAATCTTACTTTAGCTCGAGTAAACCTTAGGTAACATTAGGTCCTTGGTGGATCTTACTTTAGCTCAAGTAAACCTTAGGTAACATTAGGTCCATGGTGAATCTTACTTTAGCTCGAGTAAACCTTAGGTAACATTAGGTCCAAGGTGAATCTTACTTTAGCTCGAGTAAACCTTAGGTAACATTAGGTCCAAGGTGAATCTTACTTTAGTTCGAGTAAACCTTAGGTAACATTAGGTCCATGGTGAATCTTACTTTAGCTCGAGTAAACCTTAGGTAACATTAGGTCCATGGTGAATCTTACTTTAGCTCGAGTAAACCTTAGGTAACATTAGGTCCATGGTGAATCTTACTTTAGCTTGAGTAAACCTTAGGTAACATTAGGTCCTTGGTTAATCTTACTTTAGCTCGAGTAAACCTTAGGTAACATTAGGTCCTTGGTGAATCTTACTTTAGCTCGAGTAAACCTTAGGTAACATTAGGTCCATGGTGAATCTTACTTTAGCTCGAGTAAACCCTAGGTAACATTAGGTCCATGGTGAATCTTACTTTAGCTCGAGTATACCTTAGGTAACATTATGTCCATGGTGAATTATACTTTAGCTCGATCAATAACTGTTGAAATCCTTGATGATAAAACATTAAAACAGCTCTGAGCAAAATAGTATTACTTGTCTGTCATAAAATAATGGTAATCTGTTTGAATATCCCATATTTTCAACTTTCTTTTGTTTATCGCTTTGAAGTTTTTTTATCCCATGTGCTTATTTGCCTGGAGAGTAATTACAGGCATCGCTCATTCTCATGGGCACAGACAGCTTGCACATTTAGCAGACTTTTCTAATTATCAGTACAGCAGGGGCTTTGAACATTCAACGTGTTCCTTTGTCAACCTGTTACTGTTGTTTTCTTCTTATGTGGCAATTGCCCATTAAGAAAATATATTTATAATAGACAGGTTAATTTTATTTTCATGTTGGAAGTTTGAACTTTGGAGATCGTCCTGGAAACGTACTCTTGGGACTTATCCTGATGGGAAAACCTCAGATTTTAAAACTTAATATCACAGTGAAAATAACATTTTTGAAAATTATTCATCTATTTATTTATTTTAAGTTAAATAAAAAAGTGCACAAAAACAAACAAAAACAACAACAAATGTTAACAATAGTGCACACCAATTAGTGATATTTAATGTCTCCATTTGTTCAAGCATCCTCCAATTACACATGCAATATCTGTGCAGGTACTTCCTGTTTTGGAGGATGCTAGAAGTAAAGAATCAGCTAGATGGCTGAGGTCAGAAGAGTGTGAATGATCCATTATTTTCTGCAAGCGAGCTCGAGTCACAGTGTGAGAAACAGTAGTGCTACCCACAGAGACATTTACAAAGCACTTAGAGTCCACAAAGGGCTTTCCTGCTGAAAAGTGAAGGTGCTTTGAACCTTGGAGACCTGCTTTGCTCTTGATGGGCAAGCTTACATTCTGGAAAGAGGCCAGCATAAGCAATTGAAGCAAACACTGGACAACAAAAAGCTTTTTTTTTTTTTTTATAAATTGTTTTTTTGTTGTTGTTTTTCTGTTATATGTTTATGTGCCATGTGTGTGTGTGTGTGTGTGTGTGTTATTTTGTGTGCGCATGCTTTACAAAATGTCATCCAAAATAAATAACTTCAAATATAAAATAAAATCTATAAATAAATGTCTTCGTCCACCTCCATATTGATGTGTGTGTGTGTGTGTGCTATTTTGTGTGTGCATGCTTTACAAAATGTCATCCAAAATAAATAACTTCAAATATAAAATAAAATCAATAAATAAATGTCTTCGTCCACCCCTATATTGATGTGTGTGTGTGTGTGTGTGTGTATTTGTGTGTGTGCAGGTGAGACTGATGCATGCCTTAAAAAAGAATAAATCCTGGCTTTATCCACCTCATCAACCCAGATAAAGACTAAGGCATCAAGCATTGTTCTGCTTGTGATTCCATCATCTTATTTCCATGGAAACCCGCGCCAGTCCCTATAGGTGAGACAGGGATCAAGGACCTGGGCTTTCCGCTCCCTTCTTTAGTGGGGCGCTAATGGGGAGGAACAGAGAACCGAGAACAATCTTCACATCTCGCTTGATCTGATCGCCCATCTCCAGATCTCAAGTGTTTCAATCGAGAGATGTTTCTAGAAGCCTATTTTATTATGCATTACAGATGCATTACCATGGGCAAGATGAATAAGCTGTTGTCCATGTTCCCACGCTCTCAGCGGTGATGGAAACATCATTCAGCATGGTTGCCGGCAAGTCAAATAGTTAGTTTGATGCCTTTTGTTTGGATGTGACATGGTAAGACATGTATAAGACTTTACTGGGGCAAGATAATACCAGGTAGCAATGATTAACACACAAGAACAGAAATGTAGGTTATCTTTATGGCAACGGTGATAGATAAAGATGTGCTGCTGATCCAAAGCATGTCCTTGGCGAAGATTACGCCATCTGGCAGAAAGTACAGGTTACCAAGTTGAATAGGTACACATTTTTTCTGGTTCCACTGTCAATCAGGTAACTGAACAGTAAAAACTAAGATTACTTGTCCTGAGCTGTTGTTGAAGGTGCAACATACCTGTGTGGAATGTGTGCGTGTGTGGATGGGTGCATGGAGTGTATGATATGGTAGGAAAAGTGTAACATTTTGTCCAATATCTTGGAGTGATCAGTTTTTTAAATATATTTTTTACATTTAAAACAGTCAAAAGATGCAAATCAACTAAAAGTTGGTTATGTCATCGCAATTATTGACTAATCATATAAAAAAAAAAAAATCTGGGCTGTGTCCCAATATTATTCACTTCCCACCTCCTTTCCTCCACTCCCCCACTACCACTCCTCTCTTACCCGGAAGTATGCAAAACTGTGAACGTTTCGAGTACAAGTATTTGCATGTACAGTATACAATGTACCTGACATTGCAGTTTGCGTCGAGACATTAATTAATATGTAACCATTAATACGTAATTAAGATGTAATCAGTGACATTAGATTAAAACACAAAGATCAGTTTCCGGGGCAGTAGAGGACTGGTAGTGTGGAGGAGGAAAGGTTGCATTTTTCGACTATTGGGATGCACCCCTGTAGTCTCATTTAAAGGACACTTGTGGACAAAAAATGTAGAGCAGTTGATTTGAAACAAGTCAATATCAACGCTTTTTAACAGTAAAGTTAACAGTATAAGTCAGATGAGTAGAGCTGAACAATGTGATATGAATCAATTATGGCTTAACAGGGCTAAACCAAGGGTGAAATCTTCTCCAAATGTTGGAACACAGCAAATAAAGTTTTCTATGTTGGGAAATGAGTAGTACCAGATGCCCCAAAAAAGCAATTGGTATCAAAAGGTGTCGGCCAGCCACAGAGCCCTGTCTCTGTGCCAGTCACTGTTTCCTGATCAACAATCTGTTCCCCCTCGCAGGGAGGAGCTGATCTATCACCACAACATTAATAAAAATGATTTGCTTTCATATCTTAGTTTGTGTGGTTCCCCTTCCCTAAGCACTAATGTTCTGTGGGGAGCACAGGGTATCAGGTGTGATCAGGCATAGTCATATCCACATACGTTTCAAAACATGGCTTATATCACATTTGATGCATTAGCCTGTGGGTGTTCTGTAAAGGTTAAGCTTATTGGTGTAACTTAAAATTTTTATGCAGTGATATCCACCGTATCTTCTTATCTCTGCATACAGTATCATGATAAATATAATATATAGATGAATAATATAAAATAATAAATATAGATAAACAGTACATACATAAGGACAATACAATTTGTGTAATATGGTAAAATGTCTTATTTCTGTGTTGCTGCATCAAACAATGACATAAACAAGTAGGACGACTCTCATATATCCTCATAAAAGTCATTATATGGAATATACAGATGAGACACCATGGCTCTTTCTCAGTCTGTGAATGGTTTATGAAGGACATACAATGCAGTTTTATGCAAGGGGAGATTCTGTGAATGGCCACCCATCGACTGCAGTTATTTTCGGTGCACAATGAGGTTGTACGGCCAAGATTGGGAGGCGTATACATTCAGACCACTAAAATGTAACACAAATGCTTAATAACATTGTTGTTTTTTTTTGCAAAACAACAGTTGCATATTCTTATATTTGGTCCTTGAAGGACAAGTCTAAGTCCCTCGGCGTAAATACGTGAACTGAGAAATGAATTGAGGCAGAAGACAAAGCAGCCATGTGGGAAAGCCCCAGAGTAGAGATCTTCATTCTCCAGGGTCAGGCACCATAGACTAAGGGCAAAACGAGGCCATGCGGATTCTGGAGGACCGCTTGTTCATCCTCTGACAGATGGCAGTGCTCCTGGAACTTTCTTGAGTATCCATATTTCTGGAGAAATTCCTTCTGTCCAGTTACGAAGGATACAGCCTGTCTTCCTGTTATTAGCCAGCAGGCCGAAATATGTTCATTTAATAATTTCCATTAGATTCCTGTACATCAAAATGATGTTATTGAAACAATTATGAAAAATAACACAATTATATAATGACATACAAAAAATCTCAGAAAATCTTAATTTTACTGAAAAAGCATATTTATTAAACTTTTATTTGAAAAAAGTTCTAAAAAGCCATGGAGCCAGAACACATGAACAAAATAAACAGTCATAATAATTGCATCATCATAATTCAGCACACATAATAAATAGGAAAAAAGGTGGGTTTGTCAAGAACCCAGCGTGACTCATAGGAAACAAAGAAAGAGGGAACATTTTTCTAATAGACGGATGTATGAAAACCTGCTTTCATTGAATTTCAGGACTGCATTATGTAAAGAGTTTAAAACCTTGTAGCAGTAGATGACTATACTCACCTTATTATACTTAAATCCCCAAACAAGATCATCATTTTGGTGGTTTGGGCTTTGTATTAATGAAATACAATTGACACAAAAATGTGAATTACTTTTCACCTACTTTCGGAAATGCGTCTGTTGGTTAAAACACAGTACGAGTGAATTGTGAAAGTTTTATGTTTTTTTTTTGACGGAACCCCACATGGGCTGTCTGGATCAGGGTGGTTGAATATTTTAGCTGCACAGGCACACATGACTGTGCCTTTGTGCTGAACCTTGTCAATCAAAGCTGGATGGGCCCCCATTGACACCCTGATTGAAAACAGCATCTATGTTATAACTGGTGAGGTTTCCTGTATTGCAGTGTTGTGGTGTTGGAGTGTCTGGATTAAGGTATTATGGTCTGTCATCTGACCCTGGGTCATCCCCGGAGGCATCACTGCAGTGTTCTGACCATGGGCTTACAGATTTGAGGATTGCTGTCCTCTCATTAATCACTCTACACTTTGTTTTTATTAGGGTTTATATGGAGTTTTAATTTGATGTGAAATTGTATGGCCCATTGCACAGGTTCAAAACTCATTAACAACCACCCTGAAGCCAAAAAAGATGACCTGGAGTTATACACATAGTAATAAACAACATTGTGTTTGCCTGTTTATATTATTTACCTGGACCTGTACCAAATGTTTATAGGTGTATCCAACCTGAATTTGCTATTTTCAATACATTTCAGGTGCCTTTGTGTTGTGAAAAATGCAACACAATGTATACAAACGTTTTATACTATCTGACAATAAACAGCCACAATTATTTTTAAATGAAATTTTAAAAATGTAGGACAGTGATGCACTGATTCTGATGTTTGCTTTTAATTATAAATATTTATGTGTAGTAAAATATGAGGAATGAGCTTTACAATGGCTAATGTCACTATTTGCTGGCACTGGTGCTAGAAAAGTGCTATAGTCGCCATTCTGTAGGTGAGTTAAAAACAGCAGGAATTAAAAATGCAGGTGCATGTTGTGTGAAAATGTTCCAAATGCTTGTGGGAGTGTTGAGATATTCACAAATAGTCAATGCAATGTAACATTTGCAACATGACAGGTTGTGTTTTGTGACCCGTCTAAGTGGGTGAATGAGCTTGACTAAATGGATACAAAAATTGTGCACTTAAAAGTACATACACAATTTATGCACTACATAGCACCAGCCTGTTTATGCCGAGCAATGTCACCATGTACATGTGCGTCTGGAGTATACTATACGAACCTTGATCTTAGCACTGGGATTAATATTGGATGCGATGACAGTATAGTTAACTCTCATTGAACGGATAGTTGATTGTACTGACAGCTGACTCTAGCACTTTCTATAAGTGTAGTCTATACTGTAATGTAGTTGGGATGTAAATAGTTGATGATGCTCCTGTAGCCTATTGAGTGTGCTTATATACACTACATCAATTTGTAAATCGCACTGGAAAAAAGTATTCATTAAATGTATAGAATGTTATATTGTGGCCTGTTAGAACGTCTTTGAACCAACTGAACAGTAATCCACGTACATTTAGTTATATAATATAGAAACTGTGGAATACACTCAATGACATCGTATGATAGATTGTCCTCTATCATTTCAAAGTGAGTGAATGATTATCTCATATGCAATGTGTGAAAACAAATCAGATTTTCTCCCATTAATACCTGCAGACAAGAGTCTTTTTAAGAACAACATCAGCTGTAACTAATCTGATTCATCGGTGCCTGTGAGGATATCTCACAAAATGACCTTGAATAGATGCCTCTGTCACATCAGTCTGTGTAACAAATGGGAATTTTATTAAATTCGTCATTCTGCCCAAAGCTAAACTCATGTGCAAGAGCTTTTTCTCTCTCCAAATTTGGATGTCTCCTCTCAGCAAAATAAGCTTTGTCTCTGAATACAGAATCGTATCTAAACACGATATCACAAACTGCCATTAAATGCATCTAAACATGATATCACAAACTGCCATTAAACGCATCTAAACACGATATCACAAACTGCCATTAAATGCATCAAAACACGATATCACAAACTGCCATTAAATGCATCTAAACACGATATCACAAACTGCCATTAAATGCATCTAAACACGATATCACAAACTGCCATTAAACGTATCTAAACACAATATTACAAACTGCCATTAAATGCATCTAAACACGATATCACAAACTGTCATTAAATGCATCTAAACACGATATCACAAACTGTCATTAAATGCATCTAAACACGATATCACAAACTGCCATTAAATGCATCTAAACACGATATCACAAACTGCCATTAAACGTATCTAAACACGATATCACAAACTGCCATTAAATGCATCTAAACACGATATCACAAACTGCCATCAAATGCATATAAACACAATTCTAAATGTCATCTTGATAATATCAGATTTTTAAGATGGTCTTCATAATATGGGAAGTAATTATGCACAGTCCTTTCATATGGCAACATTGAGATGCAGTAATTAATATTAATATAGCTGGCATGCAACTAAACTGTTGAAGGTTACTTTCTAAAATTGATTGCTGCCACACCTTTGATCAAAGTATGCAAAATTAATGTATGTGGATAAATGAGTAATATGCATGCGTAAGAGCATCTGTTGTGTAAATAAATAATGTCAGGCACCACCATGGCCGTTTTTGCATTTCCACCCCCACTATACACTGTATATTACTGACATGTTACATCAGATCCTTTGGCTGGGAGAATCAGTTGCTTGCAACAGACTTTGGAAGAAAAGGCAATTGAAACTGTGTTGCAAACTATCATTGTAACTGGCTCTTTAAATAAGAGCACTGATCATGTTTATAGATTGGGTCTATCTGTTCCACTTGAATACCTTCACAAATCGATCATACTTTTTTCCCCCCATTTTGCAGACTCAATTTGGGCTCCAATAATAAAAGCTTCACTCTACTTAGTGGTGCAAAACAGACACGGATGAACAAATGCTGGTTCGATGGGCAAGGATTTGTAACAGAAACAGACGGTAGTTAGAACATAGATATAGAACCATAGATTAGTCATACGTCATAGTTTAGCGGGGCATTTTTTGAAACAGTACCCAGGTAAAATGGGGGCCAGTGACCATGGTTCTATACCTATGAGCCAATCATCAGCTATCTGGCTTCTGAGACCCGATTATGACATCACAGTGGGTTAGAAAGAAAGACAGTACATGGCACTTTTGCCATAAGTTCCTATTAGGTTGATGCTAGATTGGATAGCCCGGAGGGACCTGGGTGGGACCTGGTTGTTATGTACTCTGCTGTGATTGCTTGTTAATCTAGCACCAACCCCTAAACATAACCTCACAGGAGTTCATATAATGAATCACAGCACAGTACGTAACAACCAGGTCTCGCCCGGGTTCCTCCGGGCTCTCCAGTCGAGCATCAACCTTCCTATCATAGCTGGCTAGAAAATGTACCCAGGTAAGATGGCTGCCAAATTGTTCCATTTTAGAATACCAAATCTAAATGGTTCTATATCTATGGGATGGAATGCGAGAGAGCTGCACAGCCAAGAACTGCAACAGCAGGAGCTTTTCAGGTGTGGAACATGGAACGAATGCATCACATTATCTCATAGCACAGGTAAGCCTGCCTCCCGCACTGATTGCAGGTAGCTGTGTTTGTACCCGTATAACCGCCTCCTGCAGGATTATCCCACACCTCATTTAAATGTTAATGGCAGTTTCTAATTGAGATTGACAGCCTGGTGAAGTGCCAACTTTTACACGAGTGTAGTACATTAATGGTACCTGCAAGCTAGGAATACTGGACCTCCCCCGCCGTATGCAGTGGTGGATTAACCCTATAAGCAAAATAAGCACGTGCTTAGGGCATCAAGGGAAGGAGGGGCACCTCAGAAATTTTTCATAGCCGAATTTACCATTTAAATTATGAAATTATTTTCCTTCTTACTGTAAGTTATGTTTAATTTCGAATTTTCGATAAATACAATTTTATTTTATGGTTTATTATTGTTTATAATTTGAATTACAAATGTATGGGGGCACCAACATTTTTTAGTGCTTAGGGCCTCTAAGGGTCTTAATCCGGCCCTGGCCGTATGTGATTTAACACCTGCAAGCTAGGAATACTGGACCTCCCCCGCCGTATGTGATTGAATTTATATGTGCGCTGCCCTGTGAAATCAAGAAAACAATTATTTGGATCAAATTGGTTCATTGAAGTAATTCATTTTTGCATGTTCACATTTTGAAATTGCGTCAGCTTCCATGCCTATCTTAATTTTTATGAGTTTATCCAACATTTCATGTGTCCTACTCCCCTCTGAACTCTTGAGTTAAATCGCAAAGCACACTGCAAAAACCAAATCTTAACAAGCATTTTAATCTTATATTTAGACTTTTATGCTAAATAAGTAGTTTTACTTTTTTCTAAATTTGCCAGTGGGGTGAGATAATTTCACTTGTCAAGCAAAAAGTAATTTAAACTGAGCTAATATTTTCCACTTTAGCGGAAAAAAAAGACAGACATTGTTTGCAGTGCATACTAAAAATGGCGACATTTTATGGTGGAGGAATAATTTTTTAAAAACCACATAATTTAGTTTGTTAGTGCTATCAGTAGATACTGACTAACTTTTTAATATAATTTTACTCCGCTCCCCACCAGCTGGAAGGAAGTTAGTGCTCTTTTGAGCTGGATATTCTTGTACAAAATGAGTGATCAAGTGAACATCTGGAGCAGGATTCTGTCGAATACCTGCTCAGTTCCCCATAGTCTGCTGTTACACTGATCTGATGGATTAACTTTACAGAAGTAGCATTCAGCAGTGATTTCTCTATTTTACACTGCTGCTTTTTTGATTGGTTGAGAGAAACAACTGAGAACAGAAGCTGTGCAGAACTGTTGGATAGCCCTGGATAAACTTCAGGCTCCGAGTGCATTTAAAACATACCACAACCTCAGTTTTCTGATACAGCTCAGTAAGGCTTGTTATAGTTTAATGTAACGTGTCCCGTGTAACGTGTAATGTAACGTGTCCCGTGTAACGTGTAACGTAACGTGTACTTGGTAACTTGAGATCATGGTTAAAAACAGATGGTAATTTCCTTGAAGCCATGCTGGTTATTATAGGCATATTTTTAAACATAACATTTTTTATTTAAGAAATATAGATGGAAGTGCATACTTTTTTTTGTGTGAATCAGCATTGCAGGTAATAAAAACAAAAAAAGTAAAACGTAAACATGTACAGAAGATTTATCCGATTAGTTATATGCTTGGGGTGGAGTATTACTCACCTGATAAGCTTATTGTGTTTATAAGAAACTTTTATAAGGTTTACTAAATAAAATCTGAAAAATAAACCAGGTTGCCTACATATCTTCTTGTTTGTCCCTTCTAATAAAAGCAAATATAATCAGATATGTTTACATAAGTTTTATTTACTTATTTAATTGAATGTAGTGATAGTGTGTGATACAGAAACATATTTCTGTATCACACCAGCGTGCAACCACCTGCCCACTGGACCCCATCCCTTCAGCAGTCCTCCAATCTATATCCGGTGAGGTCCTTCCATATCTGTCCCCCATTATTAACACCTCCTTAACCTCTGGCTATGTTCCTGCTGTTTTCAAAACTGCCCGTGTTACCCCTCTCCTTAAGAAGCCTAGCTTGGACCCCTCTGATGTCAGAAATTATCGTCCTGTGTCTCTCCTGCCCTTCTTGTCAAAAGCTGTTGAACGCGCTGCCCTTAACCAACTGTCTGTTTTTCTCCACCAGAACAACCTGCTCGACCCTCATCAGTCCGGCTTCAGAACCGGCCACTCAACTGAAACCGCACTCCTGGCTGTGACCGAGGCACTCGCCACTGCTAGAGCCTCCTCCCTCTCCTCTGTCCTGATTCTCCTTGACCTGTCTGCAGCATTTGATACGGTCAACCACAAACTCCTGATCTCCACACTGGCTGAGATGGGCATCTCTGGAACTGCTCTCTCTTGGTTTACTTCTTATCTCACAGATAGATCCTACCAAGTCTCCTGGAAGGGCTCTATCTCTGCACCTCATCCTCTTTCTACAGGAGTCCCGCAGGGATCTGTACTGGGTCCTCTGCTGTTCTCCATCTACACTAAGTCTCTTGGTTTGGTCATTAATTCACATGGCTTCTCCTACCATTGTTATGCTGATGACACTCAACTCTACCTCTCTTTCCCTCCCTCTACCCCACAGATTAAAGAGAGGATATCTGCTTGCCTGGCTGACATCTCTGAGTGGATGTCTAGCCATCACCTGAAGCTCAACCTCGACAAGACTGAGCTGCTCTTCATGCCACACAAGACATCCCCGCTTTTAGACCTGTCCATCACCGTCGACGGAACTATGGTGACCGCCTCCCGCTCTGCAAGGAACCTGGGGGTGGTCCTGGACGACCAGCTGGACTTCAGAGAGCACATCAGGGCGACGACACGGTCCTGCAGGTTCCTCCTGTACAACATTAGGAGGATTCGGCCGTACCTGACCACCTACTCTGCCCAGCTCCTTGTCCAGACCATGGTCACCTCACGCCTGGACTACTGCAACTCCCTTTTCGCAAGCCTGCCAGCCTGCGCCATTCTGCCCCTTCAACTGGTCCAGAACGCGGCCGCTCGGCTTGTGTTCAACCTCCCGAAGTTCACACACGTCACCCCCTTGCTGAGGTCACTCCACTGGCTTCCAGTCGTGGCCAGGATCAGGTTCAAAGTTCTGACCCTGGCCTACACTGCAGCCAAAAGGTCAGGCCCCTCTTACCTACAGGACTTGATCCAGCACTACACTCCTGCTCGACCACTTCGCTCTGCTGGTGCAGGGCGACTTGCACTTCCCTCCCTCCGTGTCAACGGCACACGCTCGTCCCGACTGCGGAGCTTCTCCACTCTAGCTCCCCAGTGGTGGAATGAACTCCCCACTCCGTTGCGCTCTGCTGAAACGCTGTCTGTTTTCCGTCGTGGTCTGAAAACACACTTTTTCAGACTCCACCTTGATTAACTACATATATAAGGCCAAATATATATAGTATGTTCTTGCTGTTTATTTTCTATTTGGTTTTGCTATTTCATAGCTTAGAATGTATAGCCGACTGTATTCTGTTGACTACTAGCAATAGCTCCTATGTTGTGAGAAAGTTGTGCTTCGTTGGATTTGCTTTGTAGATTGTGTCTAAGACCTTCAATATGCACTAATTGTACGTCGCTTTGGATAAAAGCGTCTGCCAAATAAATGTAATGTAATGTAATATTCCTGAAATATTGTGTACATACTGGGTTTAAATACTCTTATACAAAATAATAAATCATGTTTGGAAACGGCAAACTGGAAACTTAATTTGAACTGTAGTAGTCTGTAGTTGAACTGTTATAGCTTTTGTTTAATATCCTCAGAGAAAGCAATGATCCTTTGTAATGGCTCTGCCGGTATATCTCAGCTGTGGTAGTCATTTAAAATCAGAGCACAGAATGAACAAATTAACTGTTGATTGTGTTTAAAATCTGCAATTGCATTGATAACAGATCTCTCTCCCTCAAATTAAAACTTTCAATTAGATCACCAAAGAGCTGTCTCTATTGGTTAGTTTAAAGTTCTGTAAAAAAACAAAAAAATAAACTCTACGTATAGCATTGCAGGAGCATGTTGCTATCCCCCAAAATTTAATATTTCTTCAATCTGCCAATAAACTGTCATTTTCAGGGGTTTATGAAAGCATTCTGACGTTTGGCTTTCTGTACCCGGGACCGGTAAAGAAGTCTGCAGAATATATAATTCTCTGTGATGGAGAAAGTCACTGCTTGGGAAAGAGTTTGACAGACAAATGAAACTATACGCTTGAAATATGTAAGACACATTATTCAGATTTTAGCAGAAAGTTTATTCAGTTTATTCCGTTTTTCTGGTTGCAGCCTTGTTACCATCTATACAAAAGTGGTCATCCTTGCATTGAATTGTGCATGAATATAGGGAAAATATAGATGTAGTTGTCACTGAAGAGATTTTTCCACTAGTACTGCTGACACCTGGCTGTCATTTCAGCTAACAACCTACCCAGGTGTTTTTAGCTTGTGTCTCGTTACCACATATACAAAAGGGGCCATCTTTGGATCGGCATTTGCATTGTTTAGCCTTGGTGAGAAAATGGATGCAGCCCGTGCCCGTGCCCGTGCCCGTGCCCATGCCCATGCCCGTGCCCGAGGAGGAAGACATTGCGGAAGAAATCAGGAGTGAAATCAGAGCCACAGTCATTGATCGTGTGGTAACCCATGGTCTGTCCCTGAGGGAAGCAGGTTTGAGGGTTCAAGCAAACTTGCTTAGATTCACAGTGGCTTTAATCGTGAGAATTTTCAGGCAAACCAACAGGTACTATACAGTATTTACAGCATTGTGACTGAAGGCATTCTGATGTGTATATTACAGTAGTACTGTGATTTGAGAAGTCTCTAGAAAAAGCTGATGTATCAGTGCACGTTTGTCTTTGACTCACTACAGGACCCAGCGGTTACCTCACACAGGGGGAAACCCAGCGGTGACCTCACACAGGGGGAAACCCAGCGGTGACCTCACACAGGGGGAAACCCAGCGGTTACCTCACACAGGGGGAAACCCAGCGGTGACCTCACACAGGGGGAAACCCAGCGGTGACCTCACACAGGGGGAAACCCAGCGGTGACCTCACACAGGGGGAAACCCAGCGGTGACCTCACACAGGGGGAAGGGGAAGAATATTTACACCTCAACAAGAGGATGCAATAGTTGGGATGGTCATGGCCAACAACAGCAGCAGGCTAAGAGAAATACGCAACAACATAATCGCAGACAACAACATATTTCCACACATTGACAGTGTTAGCACTACAACCATCTCAAGAGTGCTACAGAAACATAAGATCAGGATGAAACAGTTGTACACTGTCCCCTTTGACAGAAACTCAAGCGTGTCAAGAAACTCAGGTCCCAATATGTGTGACGGACTGGCAGGGACGGACCCAAATGCACGACGAGACAGAACTTGAAAATAAAGAGTTTTTATTTTCAGTAGGCAAAATAGTAAATGTCCACTGTGGAACCCACAGTGAACTGACACAGTGCTGAGTAAGCAGATACAGCAGCCCAGCCGGGCGGAGCTGTATACCGCGGTAGCGGTGGTGAGGCTACAGCAGACTGTGTCCGGGTAGACAGGTGAAGTAGCAGCCACTGGCGGGCTCGCTATCCAAGTTGTACTTCAGAGCAGAAGCGGTACAGCAAACTGGTGAGCAGGAACAGGCGAAGTAGCAAGGAGCGGTCTTTAGCCAGGTTCGCAGCGAAGGATCAGGCGGTGGCAGAGTCAGGATCCACACAGGGAAGCCAGGGCGTGTGGCATCCAGACCTGGGTTAGTATAGCCAGAGTCTAGCAAGCTAGAGAATCAGGAAGCAAGTAACAAACGAGACAAGGACCGTAATACTCTGACAAGAAATCACAGGAACAGCACGGTTAATATAACTAGTGTCATTAGAGCTGATAAACTGCAGCTTGCGGGAAATGCGTGCGAAATCAGCGAATTGATTGAACAATTAGAAAACACGTGAGGAATGCGGTGAAAGCAATTAAGTGTGAATTGTGTAATTAAGATGTGGTGCGAGTAGTAAATGTGCAATGTAGACACAATAAGGCAATGAACGCAGACATGACACAATCAGGTTCAGGGAAACAGAGGAAAACACAAAAAGGAAGGGAAGGCAGGAGCGGATCGTAACAATATGTCCAGGTAACATCTCCTTTCCTCAACCCCATAGAAGAGTTATTTTCTGCATGGAGATGAAAGGTTTATAACCACCACCCACATGACCAGATGTCACTTCTAGATGCAATGGCTGCTGGGTGTATGGACATAAGAGTGGAACACATCCAGGGCTGGATAAGGCACTCGAAGAGATTCTTTCCTCTGTGAATGGCAAGAGATAACATTCGGTGTGATGTTGATGAAAATCTATGGCCAAATGCAGAGGACAGGATGGATGGGCCAGGCCAACAGTAGACTTCTGATACTGATATGCAGACAATATATGTGCAAATTACTGTATATAGTGAAAATATAGCTATTTGGTATTTTAAGTAATTGATTGTGTTGTATTTTTCTTTTCTGAACTACAGTATATTGCACTGTGAGAACAAATGGCAGAATACAGCAAAACCCCTGAACAATACTGTTGCTTTTATTATTTGTTTCTTTATCATATATTGTTTTACATTACACAGCAAAAATAGTTATTCTGGGTTTTCTATACAGTAAAACATTAATTCATTTACAGTTTACTGTAAATTTACCACACTCAGTCATGACATCTATTGTGAGAGGCAAACCGACAGATCAAAAATGTTTTTAGCATTAGCAAAAATTTTTTTTGAAATATTTGTGGATGCAAAAATAGAGGAAAGGGAAACACATAATATAGTATTATAGTATTAACACATAGTATATGTTTTTTAGTTCCTTGTACATTGGTGACAAAGTAGTCTTATGGGAGCATATGCTATAGCTACGGCAGCATGAGTCACTTGTGGGTGAAATATGAAGTGTTTTGGTGGTTGAAGTGCATTTTTCACCAAAGGTTAACTGATGTGCTCAGGTGCGTGTTTAGAAAGCTCACTGTGTGAAGAAGTGGACATGGTATTGAGACAAGTGTGAAAACGATTGTAAAAAAAAACTAATGCAACTGAATAAGGTTCTAAAATTGTGTGTGTGTGTGTGTGTGTGCATGCGTGCACCTATTTTGGTCCATCACCGTGGTTGACTGAACCAGGTATCGAATTGTAGTGCTGGAAATCCAGAGGGTCAGTAAATATATATGAACAGCCTTTCTGTTCATGCTGAATATTCAGTAGGCTGCCCCAGGAAAATGAGAAATATTACAATCTAATACAATTGGTTTGAACACATAAGTGGAAAAAAGGTATTTCACCAAGAAATTGAAACGGGCAATAAATTAGCACAATAGTTGTCTAAAAATAATGTTTTAGCAGAAGATGCTAGTTTAATATGAGCACATTAAGAATTAATTCAGTAGAAATAAAGTATATTCAATTTTGTTTAATAATATTTTGTACAAGAGGACAGGTTCAGACCATAAATGTTTTATTTTGAGCTGTACATTCTAAATTGGATAAAAAGGGTTCTAAATTTGATAAAAGGGTTTAGTTTGACCTGGTTCATATTTAATAAGTAGAGAAAGTTTTATTTACAAATAAAAAGGGCATTGTTTATGTAATATTAATGTGCAATATAAAATGTATAAGGTCTGCCTGGGCAGCTTGCTTTTCTGTTTCACTGTAATTTTCTTGATGATCATCTGGGCATGTTTATCTGTTTCCATGACAATGCCACACAGCAAGCAATGGTGGTGTACATTTAACATATTAGGGTGTCATAAATCCACCCTAGGGCAGGGCTGCTCCATCCTATTCCTGGAGATTTTCACCGTCCTGTAGGTTTTCACTCCAACCAATCTCTGACTTTAGCGTAACTGCAGGGAGCCCAACTGTGATTCATCTCCGTGACCAATCAAGAGCGGGAATGTTTCAGGACCATGCTCTTGAGTCATCTCTGTGACCAATCAAGAGCATGAATGTTTCAGGACCATGCTCTTGAGTCATCTCTGTGACTAATCAAGAGCATGAATGTTCAGGACTGTGGACAGAGTCTGCACCAGTCAGGGTTCACCGGGCAGCTTGTAGGATTTGTTTCCCCTTCCTGTGACAGGCTGACTGCATGGATTTTATGCCGTCATGTCCTTGTGGACCTTGTCCTGAAATTAAAATCCAGGGCAGAGTTCACATGAAGAGATGGACGTGGAATACATATGGAAAATGAAAGGATAACATGAAAAATTAATGGATAATCTAATATATTTTCTGTGGAAATATTTTGAAATTCAGCCTCATTAAAAAAAGCTTGTTTATGACCGTACAGTGTAATATGCTAATTAATTGCAATATTAGGGTATGCATAAATTAAGCCGTTGTTGTGATTTGGTGGGTAAATTATACAGTTTAAAATATTTCTCATGCACTCCATTAAGTGGTAAAATAATATTTAGATCTTACCTGGAATCAGAATACAAAGAGTACCTCTGCTTGTGGCATTTAATTGAATAAGTAATCCACTCCAATGGAAACATCTATTATAACCCTCATTGCCAATGTTATCTCCACACCAGCCAACGCTTCTCTTATTTCTCTTTCATTTTCAGAATGCTCATTTCAAACATGGTTGATCACAGAAAAACAAACTGCCTCTAATTACAACCACAGCAACTGTGTGTGTGTGTGTGTGTGTGTGTGTGTATATATATCGTATATGTATATACATATTATTTTATGTCTTCATTTACTGTCCCACAGCTAATCTACACCTCTCTAATCTATTCCTCAGATTTGTATATTTTACTCCAGTGCAACATGGGGTATTAGGTTCATACAGCATAACGTAGCATCACGGAATTATGGTTTTGTTCAGAATTTCAGCATCACCTGATGGATTATGTATTTCAGTGTTCAAAATCCGCCATTTCACAAGCATGCAATTATATGACCTTCAGATTTTCAAGCCTGCTCGAAGATAGAATAGAAAGAATCGACACAAGCTGTATTTATTTATTTAATCTGTTCAGCACCAGCTCAGCATACACATTGAAACAGCAGTTACAGACGCTCTGTATAACAGTGATAAAACAAAGCTTAACCAGGGAGAATACTCTGGGATGGGTACGATAGGGGGTAATAGAGAGACATGGAACACAAACCCACCACCACATCCCAGTATACTCCAGCGTGACTGTGAATAAGGCAGGAACAGAAATGAGTTTCACAGCGCCCCGCTGCGTGTCACAGTGCGCGTAGATTGGACTGCAGACAGCCCATGCTTTTCACAGCCCCGCACAGGCGATTTAGAGGAATCAGCTTCTATTATCCCTGCTAGATGATTCAAATACTTCATGCTTTAGTGGCCCAGCTTGTGGAGTGGGTTGAGAGCTCAGTCAGCCTGATTTAACTCGCAGTTAATTTACAGATTGTCTCAAAGACTATCATTCAGCGGAGCAATTGAATTGAATAGAATGACAAATCAATGGTTTGAAGTGAAGGTAGTGCAAGCGTTATTAAACTGTACCTCAGTCATAATTGTTAAAAAAAAAAAAAAATCATTAAAATGTTTTTTTTTTTTTAAAGATGTCTACACGTGATGTCTATGTGTTTAAATATTCATATGACTCCATTACACAGAGTTTATTGCAGTAGTTTGTGCTTCCTGTATCATGCCATCCTGGTACTCTATCATATCTTTTGGGAGTGTGCACTATTGAAGAAAATATGAAATGGATTTGAATGTTTCGAAAGTGCTTCTTAGCTCCTTAGTATGTGGTGTACCACTCCACTCAGTCTCTTAACCCCTTAGTGCAGATGGCATATTTGGTAAATCATGGGGGTACTCTGTTTAAGGCTTTATAACTCCAGGTGTGAGCATCACATAAACTTGGTAAATGGCTTAAATGAAACAAAACCGGTGTACCATTTTTAGTACAAACTTTGATTTGTTTATTTTCATAATTTAAGTCAAAATTAAGTGCCGGAAATGCAAGCAAAACTTTGCAAAAAATGCAACAAAATATATATTTCTTCAAAATACTGAGAGGTACATAAGTGAAACAGGTAAAACTACACATTTCCTGGATCATAAACTCCTTGTCCACAAGCATTCAATAATCGCAGGGTGATATACAGAACTACTAAAGATCTATGACACGAAATGTAAGCAGTGTAGCCTGATGTACCCAGGGTCTCCAAACCTATCCAAATTGGCTAAAATGTGAATAGCTGTAAATCTTAAACTAATCATACATTTCAGTGCAAATCAACCGTTTTGACTCATTTAACTCACCTTTTTTTCATTTTCATGTGGGAATTATTTTGGATCAGTACAGGGGGGTGGATATCTAGGTGTCCAATAACCTACCCAAAACCTCTCCGAGAAATTATTATAAAGCCTTTTGTCCTTTATAAAGCATATACATTTTACCTTACGATCACTTAATGGATGAAAACATAGATATTGCACAGTTTCAGTTCAGTGTTTGATGCCAAGTGTGCCATTTTTTCACCATTATCCTTCATATACTGCTTCATCCTGTGCGGTGCCTTCGTGGCCAACATGCACTCATCAATGGCACGGTCTTCAGTATGCTGTAAGGATCTGGTCCTGCAGTGGCTTCACTCTGAACAGTAGAGGGCACTGCTGGAGTGGCAGAGGTGGAGGGTCAAGCATGTTATAGGAACAAATTACATAATGCAGAAGCATTATAACACTGTGGTACACACAGCTAAATATGAAATCATTCACTCTTGTACCTCAGTAAACACTTTCTTCTGTATGCTACATTATGTTATATTTTGTTGCGTGCTCTAGGATGGCATTACTCTGTAGTGTGTTTCACAACTGTTGCTTATTTATTTTATTTATTTATTTTACATTCATCTTGCACACATCTGGACACAGTACATTTGAATACATATTTTCCATTCCCTAAGTGAAAAGCATCACCCATGGATATACTAATACCCCATAGAGTACATTATGCACAAAGAAATTACAATACAATAAAATAATATCGGAAAACACTACCAATGTTCTAGCTTCACGGCAAATCGAGGCATAAAATAAACTCCTCAAAAAAAGTTTGGAAACGTTATTTCGGTCGATTATTCCTCCCCTTTAATAATACCAATTGGTATTGTATTTTATATCGTTGGAAAGCCTGATTAGTCACCTTTACAACGAGGTACAACTTGTAAGGATCATGCATTCGTGGAATGAGCAACACAGCTAACCGTGTGGGTAGTGGCCCAACAAAATGTGCCTAAATGCCCTGCAATATTCTTCTGTTGGTATTCACTCTCGTTTTGAGCTTCAAGTGCTGGCAGGTGTATGCCAGTGGGATGGAATGGGATGCCATCCCACAGCAGTGTGTGACCAGGCTGGTGACCAGCATGAGGAGGAGGTGCCAAGCTGTTGTGGCTGCGTATGGATCTTCCACACGCTACTGAGGTCCCTGACAGTGTAAAATGAATAAAGTGTAAAAATGGCCAATATGTGTTGTTATTTCCTTATTACTGTGGGAGAGTGCAATCATCCAGTCCACCAAGCAACTCAAAACGAGAGTGAATACCAACAGAAGAATATTGCAGGGGATTTTGCCACATTTTTTTGGGCCGCTACCCACACGGTTAGCTGTGTTGCTCATTCCACGAATGCACGATCCTTACAAGTTGTACCTCGTTGTAAAGGTGACTAATCAGGCTTTCCAACGATATAAAATACAATACCAATTGGTATTATTAAAGGGGAGGAATAATCGACCGAAATAACGTTTCCGAACTTTTTTTGAGGAGTTTATAACTTACGACTGAGCAACCAAACAGAACAGCGCTAAAATACGCTATTTCATTGTGAATGCTATGAATTCTAACAAAGCAGGCCACCACGAGCCACTACGGGAACGTCACGAACACAATAGTATCAATACATTACAGTTATTTGGCAGACGCGTTTATCCAAAGCGACGTACAATAAGTGCATATTGAAGGTCATAGACACAATCTACGAAGCTAAGTCACGAAAGCGCTTTCTCACAACGTAGAAGCTATCGCTAGTCATCAACCGAATACAGTCAGCTATACATTATAAGCTATGAGATAGCTAAACCAAATAGAAAATAACAAATAAACGGAAAGAATGTACTATATAATTTGCCGTATACATGTAGTTATTCAAGGTGGAGTCTGAAAAAGTGTGTTTGCAAATATGTTCAGCATTATTAGCAGGCTAACAGTGGTCTATTACGACCGATGCAAATACAAAAAGAACGAAAATATAGCACGCAGTGGAAAAATGTACTCAAAATATTTCAAGCAGTAATACTTACATGTCGAGGAGGATATCTTCCCCATATTGATAGGCACCTCTTCCACAGAATCTATGCTACAGGGATTAGAAGAATCTCTGTTGTTGTCCTCTTCTGCCGACTTCGGGGGAAAAGTACTAAAAAGTCTCTTCAAAGTTGCGCGCCGTTTTATTGCGTAAGACCAACTGCGTCATACCAAACGCGTCAAACCAAATGCGTCATCTGCGCATGCCTGCGTAAAGTTGTCGTGATATAACAAGTATTGCAGTTACGCTCGCCCTTAAATAGTTAATCCAAGCTTTCAATTACACATGTAAATTACTTTTGGGAAGCTTATCGTGCCTTCTATTGGATAAAACAATTGTCGATCAAACCAGAATAAAATTGAAAGCGTCACAGCAGTGCTATCAGGGAGGGGGGATTACGCAGAGATAGTTTCGTTTGTCTAATAGTGTTCCAATGCGCTGTGTATTTTTCAAACGGATTGTCCAAGACAATAAATGACCACGGAATCTTGAAAGGGACATATCTACGCTTAAATCCACGGGAGGATTGCACACGAATTCCATATTTAATAGCAGATATTGATAGTAGAATGGCATTGTATGATTTCACTTGTTTATGTCGGTATTGATTGAGCAGCGATTTGCACCGCTGTATTTGCATACGGTCGGGCTATTGGTGGGTTTATCTGGTTGCTGGACGGAATTCTGATATTATATGATGAATACATATATTTATGAACTCCCAACATAGACGCTATTGCCCACTATGTCACGCATGGGTAGGTATAGGCTGGGTGGGGAGTGCTTGTTAAATGGACTTGCTACGGAAAGATAGTGACACTTAGAAACTACGCATTGGCCAGAAATCGTCGCGAATCGTCTACCAATAAAGTTAAAATACCGCGTTTGGGTTTTCCACTAATAGTTTGGCTGCAGGAGCAACGCGTGTCTCAGTTGCGTAAAACTGTCTCGCAGGCGAGAAAAAATAGACTATCTGCACTAAGGGGTTAAGAGGCAGTGGCCACTCCAACAGACAAAAAAATCATGAGAGCACAATATTTTATTAATGATGTTTTTCAGTTTGTGCTATCAGCTAATGTAGCTGGTCAGAAGATTCTTTAGTTTCCTTTTTTGTGTGTCTGTGCCTGTGTGGGTTTGTGTCAGTCACATGAAGAGGATCTTTCAGTCCGGCCCTCTGGAGGATGTGGCAGACACCAGTTTCATTACCTGCTGAAAACTGCAAGGAAAGGTTATGTCCAGAGGGGAGGGGGCGTGGGGGGGCAGGAAAGGGGCGGACGGTCTTCCTGTTCCTGTGTGTCGAATGAGAATGAAGTGACTAGGGCTGAAAAGACAAAAAATAAACAAAAAAGACAGAAATGTAATTTTATTTTTTACCCTTGGCTTAGGACTGAAGACGATGGCACTTTTCTGCCAGCCCTAAGGAAAGATCATAGACATTGTACGACATTATAAGAATACAGTTCTTTTAGGGAATCCTCTTCAGAGGCAAGCACGGCATGTGGCACTGAGTCTCTTCCCAAAGATTAGGCAACAAGTTTTCCATTGGAGAGTTTTATGGTTTGTGACCGGCATGTGAATATATTGCAAGTAATTAATACCACGGCATTCTTTACCTACACAAACAGAGGGACTGAGAGACAAATTAGGAGTAGCAGCCCTTATGGGGAATTAATTAAGCGTAATATAAATGACACTGTCACTTAAATTCAGAATTCCTCTATGGGTGTAACTAATTGCTAAACATACAGTGCAGATGGTATTGTCAGATTATATTGTTGATACTTCCAGCAGCACAACACAATATGATCTAAGTATAACCTTTAAGGTAGGGATGCTCAAGGTCAGTAGTACTTCTCGTGTTTTCTTCTGTCTGATAGCCCATAGTCCAATAATGTCACTGTACAGAAGAAATGGCGGTGTACATTTAACATCTTAGGGTGTTTATACGAGGCCGTGGTCTCATATAAATGCCCTAGGTTGTTACATGTACACAAGCAGTGTTAGATTTACACGGGCGTTTTTGCTGTGTACTTGGCTAGAAAGCATACTCACCCGGTGCCTCAGGTTTAAATCAGTCACTGATTAGAGCTGAGGAATGAAAACCAGCAGCTCTACTGTCCCCATGGGCCAGATTTTAGTATCCTGCCATAAGGTGTCTGAACATACACCTCCACCAGCCTGCTTCCTTTCTCTTCTCAATAATTCACACAATTTGCATACCGTAACCTTACTGCACCACGCTTGTGGAAGAAGGGAACAGTAGAATAAATGAGCCCTCTCTCACCCCATTCTTCTGCGTTAAAAAAGAGCAGCAAAGCGGGCAGGAAAGCTGCCCGTCGACAGAACGCAGATGCCACCTCAAGGCCTCTGTATGCTCTGTATGTCTCTTTGCTTTTGTTGGATGCCTTCCCCGGTCGTTTGGACAGGCGCTCGGGACGTTTGAAGGTCCTGAAGGACATTTCTCCTGCTGAATTGAAGACAATTATTGGCAAACTGCGGGAGCACTGAGGCAGTCTGTAATGACATGGATGCCTTTGATGACAAAATCCCATCATCCGAGCTTCTACGCCGTGAAATGTTTTTGTGCGCCGTCTCTGGGAGAGGAGACTAATATCCAGCCACACAGAGGCAAAGGCGAGATGGTATCAATCTCGTTTGGCTGGGTTTGAAGACCACACTCACTGCTCAGATTTGCATTCGTTCAATCGGCCCAAGGGCGAGGACGGGAGGGGGAGAAAGCAATCTCATTTCTTCAAGCCGGTTGGCTCCTTTTCACTGCCGGGGGGGGGGGGGAAATCTCAAAAAAAATTTGGGAGATTGAAAGGGCTTGTCACATTTATAGTGAACAATCTGATGATAAATGGGACAAACCTTGACCGCGGATTTTCGAGTTGCTGCAATACACCAACAAGCAAGACATCTTGAAGATAGTGACAGGCTGAAAAGCCGGCTCATATTTATGTTTCCTTTCATTTTGATCAAGGTAGCGGAGTGCAGGGGGACAGTGCACAACCTTGAGCTTCAGCTTAAGAGCAAATCTTGGATGCCTATTCTTTTTAGAGAAACAAAGATGATGACACATTTTAAATCTAAAATCAGATGTTTTTGTTCCTCCAAATGATAGCCAGTGTAACAAACATTTTTCCTTACAGTGGTCCAAATAATTTATATTTTGCATTTAGTTGTGACTCATAGTCCATTTAAGTTAGTTTTATTAATATTTTTTCACAAAAAAAGAAACATTGCAAGTTACTTTTTGCTTGACAAGAGAGAGTATCTTACCCCACTGGCAAATCTTGAAAAGAGTAAAACTGTCTTACACAATTGACTATATTTTTGTCTCATTTAGACAAAAAATAATAGAAATTTTAAGTCTAAATATAATTAATTCTTGTTTTTTATTTTATTTTTGCAGGGTAGGATTCCTCTATAGAGACACAGAGGAGCCCTTTGGAACCCTTTCTTCTGAGAGTGTAGATAGGGTTCCTCTATAGAGACACAGAAGAGCCTTTGGAACCCTTTCTTCTGAGAGTGTAGATAGGGTTCCTCTATAGAGACACAGAAGAGCCCTTTGGAACCCTTTCTTCTGAGAGTGTAGATAGGGTTCCTCTATGGAGACACAGAAGAGCCTTTGGAACCCTTTCTTCTGAGAGTGTAGATAGGGTTCCTCTATAGAGACACAGAGGAGCCCTTTGGAACCCTTTCTTCTGAGAGTGTAGATAGGGTTCCTCTATAGAGACACAGAAGAGCCTTTGGAGCCCTTTCTTCTGAGAGTGTAGATAGGGTTCCTCTATGGAGACACAGAAGAGCCTTTGGAACCCTTTCTTCTGAAAGTGTAGATAGGGTTCCTCTATGGAGACACAGAAGAGCCTTTGGAACCCTTTCTTCTGAAAGTGTAGATAGGGTTCCTCTATGGAGACACAGAAGAGCCTTTGGAACCCTTTCTTCTGAGTGTGTAGATTGGGTTCCTCTATAGAGACACAGAAGAGCCTTTGGAGCCCTTTCTGTGGGTGCTCAGAACTTGGAAGCATTTTTTTTAGGGCAGTGAACTATTTAACACGTTTGTTTTCAATATGTCTCAGGCTACCTGAGAATCCATGCAAATGTGCATTATTCTTATGGTGTTGAAATGGCAATTTTGCACTGCCATTTTGCCTTTTACAATACTTCTTGCAGATCCTTAAATCATACTTCAATATTTTTCATTCATGTTTTCAATGCATTAGTTGAAGATATTTTCGTAAAGTCACCATCCAGGAGGCATGTTGATTTTCTGTTTATATTTCCTGCCATTTTAATGTACCATCTCATCAGGATTATGAAGGTCAGTTTCACTGTGTCACATAGCATTATAAAACCAAAACTCATCAGGATTATGAAGGTCAGTTTCACTGTGTCACATAGCATTATAAAACCAAAAGACTAAAAGGTATAAACTTTTTATGGAATTGATGCATTCTGAAAAGCTACTGATAAAAAATAAATAAATACACAAACTTATTATCATCAACAGGGCTTGTAAGGCAAAACAACTCTTATTTAAAAACACTACATGCACACTGTGTGTACACTAACACACTGCTCTGTCATCCAGTAATTACAAAAGATTATAAAAGAAATATGTAGCTAATTAAAATATTGAACTTTATGTCTGCCAGGTGTATTAATGTTGAGGCTCCTGGAGGTCAGTGAGATGATTAAAGAACAGAAGGCTAACTCTACTCTGACACTTTGAATCCCTCATTTCTGTCTCTGCCGCAAGAGGAGGTCTATGGGAGCCTTTGGGCTCATTTGAATAATTATCATTGTGTCAAGCAAGCGCTCAGATCATGATCACAAATTGAGGTCACAGCAATTACAGCTACAATCAATGAATAATGACATTTGATCAAACCTGGTCACCCCAGATATAATGTTGGGCAGGAGGCTTGTAGTGGATTTTTTTACACAGAAGATTCATTTTACACAGAGCAGCTGTGCTAAATTAAACTGTTCTTGCACATGTGATTAGTTTCACTGATGATGGTTTGGCTAAGTTTTTTCTTTCTTTCTCCAAACGAGGTTTCAGGAACAACAATGAACCATAAGCCTACATATTAAAGCTTAAAGAAATAATTTTTCATCTTCACCTAGCCAAGGTCAAAAAGGATTCATACGTAATACATTTTCATACTCAGAACATTCATATTTCATCAGCTCCCTGGGGATAAAAAATGTGATCCAGGTTTTTAAATCAGACACATATTGTGACCTTTACTCATCACTTATTAAAGTAATAATTTACCACTTTAATTAGTTTAATTTACTAATTATGTAAAGAGATTAAATTGAACAAAGTAGTGTAAGAAAGGTGCCATACGTCTCTATAGCACTGAAATAAGTTAATATTACAAGTCATACTGTGGTAGGGGGGCGTGGTTTTAGGCGCAGCTAGCAAGAGAGAGAGTGAACACGGGACTATTTGATTATAGGATTGTTATCAATTAACCAATTGCCTTGATTGTTCAACAGTGAGCCTGAGAGCCTATATAAGGTGCCGCGGGGAATGGAGATGGAGGAGGAACTGGATACTGAAGTGTGTCCCTGTGAGAAACGATAGAAATAAAAGAACGTGAAACTGCATCTAACTGTCTGCCGTGTCTTCTTCCCCGAGCTACAAGAGCTAACTTCGCCACACATACATACATGTATTATAATTTTGTCTTCAGATGGTGGGAATTTGCTTCGAGACAAATTGGATAGACATGATACACCACCTGTGCATCCAAACGAGGAACTAAGGTATCATTATTAGGACAATGCTAAGCTTTATTAGCTTTGTTTTCTAAGATAGGCTGACCGGACCTCCTCTTTTTAAACTATATTTATAATAAGAATGTTCCTTTTTTTGGGGTGTGCAGTCTGCTTACACCGAGCCATCATTAACTTAGTTTTGATTTAGTTTTGTATTTTTATTTGTGGTATATTTATTCTTGCTGCAACCAGAACCTATACATTGAAAAACCACAAAGAACACTAGGCTGTTTTTTTTGTTTGTAGCCTAATATTATGTTCATATCACCTGCCCGCCCTGGCCTCTTTTTTGAAATCCAATATATGGGGTCATCCTACCCTAGAAGACCCCTTCTTTGTGTAATAGTAAAGCGTTAGTCTATTATTTGGTTATTTTTCTGTTTTCTTTTTTGTTTTTTTGTGTGAAAGCCAGCTGTTAACTTTTAAAATATGCTGTTACAGAATGTATTGCAACAAATGCATGGCTTTATAGATCTCCCTTTGGGGTTCTGTTTGTTTGCTGATCTTCTGTCTATCTGGTCTTTTTGTTGGTAAAGTGCTTTGTGCATTTTTATCTGAGGTTGTTTGGATCAAACCCCACTCTTCCCACAGCAAGTATTCCCAAAACGGAATTTTCACAGAGTACACTGCACTCATTCACCTTGAGGCTGAAGTATGTGTGGAAAAATTCACACGTTGTTAACAACTAAGACCATACAGCCACAGGAGAGCACTATCGCAAGTACAGAAATATTTAAAAATCAGGATAACCATACAATAAATCACATGGCCTTAGCGGGAGTCCGTGCCCGAAGCTTTTATGACCCGAGCTTTCCCTTCCTTAATCCACGCAGCAGGGATCCACACTGGTAATAACCAAAGAACTAAATGTCCATTAAATTCCCGTACAATAGTGTGTGAAAAAGGCTGCACTCTGATTTTCCTTGTTACTAAGGTTATCTTTGCTCGTTTACAAAGGTAACCTGAATACCTTTAGCACATACATCCCATAATCAACATGCAGCGTGTATCTGGCTGTTAATTTGTCTTTAGAGAATGTCCATTTCTCATGCCCCTTGTACAGTATGTGTGCAAATACATAAATAAACACTGCTTAAAGGCCTCCCCACGTGGTCTGCTGTATCTGCCAATAACCTGGGGTGGTATTTCTTTCTTCATGGCCAATGTAGATGTATTACCCCCGCACCACACAGGGGCGACTTCCTGCTGGAACTGAAACTGGGCTCTAAGTCTTTCACAGATTCATTTGTAAAGGGATCGATGCCGAAAATGTGTCGGATCTTGCCTTCACATACATCGCCAATGTGGTGCTTGTGTGGACTATGTGTGCAAACATCTCCTGACACACAAACATGCACACACACAGGCACGCACACACACACGCACGCGCACACACAGATAGAACACAACACGCACGACTTTCATAATTTCATTGTATCGTGTCATTCACCGAGTCTTTCTATTTAACCTGTTCAGTGGGACATTTCTCAAGCATGTGTATTCACCTCCAATGTGCCATTTCAAACGGTCTACGGACTGTGGATATCTCCGTTATTCCATGCAGCAATTCCATTTCTTTGCCTGACCTCACCGTTACCTTTCTCCATTCTAGTGCAATAGCCTTTGCCACATACGGCTCCTCTTTACGCTGTTATTACATGTTATACTGTGAATGCCAAAAGGCAGATCAAGTGTTTCCTAGAATACTGAAAGGTGAGGGAGAACCCGGCATTCGGTTAGGAGACTGCGTCCGAGTGTATATTAAATAAGGCTAACTGCCATCCTCTCAAACACACTGGGATTGTGTCCGTTCATGTTTTCCCCACTTAGTTCTGACAGAATCCATTAACACTATAGCAAAACATCATCTTATCAATTTTGCACAGATATTGTTTGCGGTAAAGATCCAGGCATACGCATTTAGATATAATAAACTGCATATTTCATATTTTTTGAGTGCTCTTCCTTCTTGTTTGCCTCAGGGGATATTGTAGGGACATTATTTTCCCAAGGGCTGAAATGCCAATGTGTGTATCTCTCCTCTAACTAGCATCAACCCACCACTCACAGGGGTTTGTACTGAGCATCTCATGCTGTAGTGTGTGCGTTTGTGTGTGAGGCCACACATTAGCCTTTCACTACTGCTCTCCAGTCATTTTGAGGAATGCCTGCAATGTTGTTTGCTTCAAATTTACAGTATGTACATGATTCATGATGTTTAATTCCTGCTTGGTGCCTTGCAGGTGAGGTGTTAGACTGTGCTATAAAAGTGTTTCCGAGGAACAGCGCATTCCATACTTTCCTACACACACACACACACACACACACACACACACACACACACACACACACACACACACACACACACACACACACACACACACACACACACACACACACACATACCTATCCATGTTATTAAATATTCACTTCTATGTATGATAGCTAGCTACCCAATTGTACTGGTTGATTTATTTGCAGTTCAATGGCACTACATTTCCCAGTGTGCATTAAGGGGGTGTTGGGTGACCTTCCCTATAGGCCTGGCCCTGGTGAAGAAAGGTAACATAGATAACACATCAGCCAGCCAGTGAAAAAGGCAAGAAGTTATTTACCCAACTAACATGATGCTTTAAATGTAAAATGCAAACAAAAGTACTTGGCATAATTGCCTAGCAACCTGGAATATAACCAATATCAAACAATGCCATCCTGACCAACCAGAGTAATATCCTTTAGCTGATTAGTTTACAGATGTCCTGTAACAACTATCTGTAACTCCTGTCACCTTTGAGATGGTTAGCGGAAATGGTGTGGTTGCTGTCTTCACCTCTCCATGTATTCAAATTTTTAACCACCAACCACCAACCACCACCTGACATATGAATCTGGTACTAGCTTCAAGGAACATTCAAATTTCAACCACAATTCAAACTGTTCAATAAATAGTAATAAAAAATACAAACACACACGCACACACGTGTACACACATCCACACAGTATGTTTCAATTTCAAGTCAAGGAGCATGAGACCTAACTCCTTCACTGTAATAGCATTGGAGCTGACATTTGCAGCACTGGCTAAAAAAAATGTAATATAGAAATTCAATGAAATAAATATAGATAGTGCCCCATGGAAACATAGCAGTGAAATATATTAGAATTATGGGTTCTTATCACTGTGGTGAAAAATATATCTAGATTACTGCCAAATATGATTAATATACTTGTTGTCTACACAACCAATGAGGCCTATATCTGGAATATGCGTCTGCACTTTACACTGCACTATTTAATGTAAATCACAGAAAATAAAATAAAAACCACGTTTGAACATCCCAAGGCTCTGTTAAATCTGTTAAAAACACAAAATCAATATCTATATCTAAGTCATAACCTTTTGCCATACATGATTCTACAAAGATTCTTAAAGATGTAATAGTTTTCATCTGAAAATGTATGGAGAGGAACGTTGCTTTCTTGATTGTTGTAGAATAATTGGAGACACTTATGAAGTTCACAGCTATTTGTTTGATGGTCATACAACTCCTAAAATATTGGGATTAGACAGTAATGCACAATCAACTGTGGTATTAATGTCTTTATATTTCAGTTTAAACATGGCAAAGCTATCATACAGTAAGGCTCTACAGAAGAAGTTTTACTTCCTATACAAAGTAATAGTATACCATAGAAACATGGCCAAACTATCATATAGTAAGGCTCTACAGAAAGAGTTTTACTTCCTATACGAAGTAATAGTGTGCCATAGAAACAGTTGAGAATACTGAGGAAAGTCTTTAGCCTTCCCAGTCAATTCACTGAATTGAATAACAAAGTAAATTAAGATTGTGCAAATGTCTGTAGCAACTCTAGAAGGTGAGATGCAATGTGAACCAGGTAAATTCAGATATAAACAGTCCTTCCTAATCTATGTGTTTCTAGGATTGCTCCGAATTTCCTAGGTCAGTCTTGCGCTAATAATGGTGAACCCATGTAATGACACCCCCCCCACATAAGCCTCTCTCCCCTTCTGTATTACATGTATTACATTACTGGAATTTAGCAGACCTATCCAAAGCGAATGACACAACTATTTAAAAAATTTTTTTTAATTTTTTTAATTTTATACATAGTATCCATTTATGCAGCTATATATATATATATATACTGACAATATTCAGGTTAATTACCTGAGAATTGTACCTGCAACCTTTAGGTTACAAGCCCAGTTCTTTACCCATAATGCTACACTCCTGCCCCATATATTTCCCTCCATAGAGTTTGGGCAATATCCTCCATGGATACACTGCTGCTTACGTGCTCCACCAGACTGGAAGATACTGGTTCCTCCAGTTTGCACATCAAACGCTTCCTTCCTTCGCTGCCGTTCCGCGCGCTCCGGCGCTCCGTGGATGGCTGCGGCAGTCAAAGCCGGTATTGCTTCAGCTCTTTTTTATTGGTCCAGGCAAGCGCATTACTCATTAATGCGATGGGCGCAGAAGGGAAAGTGTACACCGTGACGGCGTGAGAGGAGAGACGGGGCCTGGTAATGGAGGCTGCCTTCAGTAATTTCATCAAAGGCAAAAAAAAAAAAAAAAAGCCCTTTGTTCTTTCTTCAAATGCCGCCCTCTTCTGCTGTGCCAATTTGTTTTGCAAAGACTCACTTCATCACTGTCAGCTGGCGAGCTCACGTTCGCCGTTTTCCTTCTCCCGCCTCTTTCATGTTCTAGGTCACGCTTGTGTATGTTGACTAACAGACCGTATCCCACCCTCTCGTGTGTTCAGACATGAAGACCCGGCTCAGACGAAGAGAGACCAGAGATGAGGAGAGAGGAATGTGATTGGAAGGTAGCTATGTTGGTTTTTCCACAGATCATCATCGGTGCCTCATCCATTGGAGAAGGGCCGGCTCTAAACTAGTGAAGACCCAAAATTGTCTTTGGAGGTCCCCTTTTCAGCAATGTTCTGCCCATGCACAGCTCTAGCCTTTCTGCTAGAGTTTTTGATCGGGGTTTAGGGGGGGTGGATTGTAATTTTGTTGTCCTTTAGCATTATGTGAGCTGTGTGCCAGAGGACCTGTTTTGAGGCAACCATATAAGTCAGTGCTCAACTGTACCAGGGGCCTTTAAAGTCGGGGGAAATATAAATGTTCCCTGAGCTCTGTGTTTGTAGTTATAAACTCAGCATAAATGTATGCCATTTCCACTTCTGCCTGCTAGGCTCTATATACCTCCAGCTGAAACCATTCTCGAGGTGAAAATTGCTCGTGGAAAGTGATGTAACATGGGCATGCCACTTTTTTTTGGATTTATTGCTGAGCTAGATGGAAATTAGCCGTGATTGACCCACAACCGCATGTTGCCCAGGAGATGCCCTGGTTTACCCACAACCCCCTGTTGCTCAGAGGCACCCCCCCCACCCCCCACCTGAACACACACAACCCCTAGTATTTTACCTTGAGCTTATTTTTTTTTTTAACAATTAAGGTTGTGTTAAAGGCTTTCTCATCAATCCAACTGTGATTACTGCCAAATAGACAAATGAGCCTTGGGACAGCCAGGATAGGGGGCGTCTGAATGTCAGCTTGTTAACCAAAATAATTGGATTTCTCGGCTCCCTATGTTCCGGGCTTCATCCTCTTATGACACAACTGTTCTCACATGGGGCCGTCTTTCTTTAAATAATTTCTACAGTTTACTCTTTTGAATTGCATCTGGATCAGATGAATAAATGTGTGCACATTTAACATTATATTTGATTTATCTACTGCAAAAAAAGAAAGAAAAAAAAAACATATCGTATGATCATAGTCAATTATTTAAATGCCAAAGGTTATTACAGTTGCGTAAGCCCCGCATTCCTGTCTAATACTGCCTTTCACATTCTATGAAGCTTTTAAAAATGGTCAATTATATGATTGGACTGCCAGTTGGCTAACAGCAAATCCATACTCATCTTTATTCGGTTCACAGCGGAATAC
The DNA here is from genome assembly GCA_022702515.1 of Ilyophis sp. 1 JC-2022. Taxonomy (NCBI): domain Eukaryota; kingdom Metazoa; phylum Chordata; class Actinopteri; order Anguilliformes; family Synaphobranchidae; genus Ilyophis; species Ilyophis sp. 1 JC-2022. The sequence goes on along the minus strand of CM040397.1, from coordinate 103,436,299 downwards.
ATGTTTATTGCACTTTTAAAAAGGTCTACAAATTAAGAGCCCAGGCAACCCCCTCCACCCCACACCCAAGAAAGGGGGGGGGGGGGGGAATCCAGTTATCAGGAAAGCATCAGCCTCCATTCCCACCACAGAAGAAGAGTCAATGAAACCTCTACCCAACTGCACATTGACCCCGCCCCACACAGAGAGAGGTATTGAGATGAGAAAAAGGTGATGAAGAACCAGAATTCCTGCATCCCAGCTGGAATGTAATTTTCCTTATGCACATCTATGCATATGTGATTCTGATGCAGACAAAGCCAAGCGTGTGAAAAAGGGGACACACTGGTCCACGATGAACTGACTAGGATCAAGCTACCTAATCATCCCCCAGATTAATTGGCTAAAAATGGTTCTCTCCCTCTTTACCTCAGCTGATATGTGGTGAGCATTCTGGCGCAAAATGGCTGCTGTTGGTGGTGGCGCTATATAAATGCCAGGCATTCTTTTTTTATTTGTTATTTTGAAGCACATCAAACGAGCACATGAGACCAACTAAGAGACTATCAACTAAGAGAGCAGCTCTCAATTAATGAGCATGGTGCAGACTAAAGCCAAGAATAAGATAAGAAAGATAATCCTTTCAAGTAGGGATACAAATTATCTTGGTCATCTTCTCAAGGGTTCCTTATGAGCCAAAATGGTTCAATATTTGAGCTTTTCATACCTACCATAGACAATTAAATAAAGAACCTAATAGGGTTCTTCTATGGACACATGCCAAAGAGCCTTTTTTCTGAGAGTGTAGGAACTACAACTACCCAGATCGTTCCCCAGAGATGTTTTTGTTACACCCATTCCTGGCACATGCACTTGGTGTGAACAGTGGCTCAGAAAGACCCGGAAGGATACTACATGTGGAAACGGTAAGGGGATTTATCTATTTTAGATCTCTTAGCATATTTCTGGCAGGCACTCCACAGATATTTTCCACATCATGAAGCAATGCTACGCCTTATTGACATGTCTCTTTGATGTGGCCTCTCCAGACAATTCTCATAAAGATGGTACAGGACAACCCAAGTAAAAAAAAATGTTCAATGACCAAAAAATAATTTACTCCCACATAAAAAGGTCTGTCAACGAAACCATGTAATTTCGAAGAGAGTGACTATTACTGATCCTGTCTTTTCAACAATATGTCCTATATGGCACATGATTACAGCACATGACTATCTATTACATAAACATTACACATATACAATGGGAATAGCAAAAGAAACACCTTAGGTCTAGTATTCTAATCAATATAATTAAATCTGAGATCCAGCAGATACTGCATCCAAGATATGTCATACACTGAAGTGATGGCTTCATATGCATGGCTCATGGTCAATACTTTGGTTCAAAGAATATTGATACATACACAAATTACGCTGAACCATTATTGGTTCTGAAGTGAATCAGAACATTGAATGGCTGTAGTATTACCATAGACACTTGAGGACAGTTGGTATTGAAAAACAGGCACACTGTAATCTAGCAATGAAATACTAAATATAAAATATGTTGTGAATGTGTTTTGGTAACTGTGTATTGAACATGCTTCTAATCCATAAGATCAAAGTTAATTAAGGATTTTCAATGATAATTAGACTGGTGCAAAATGTCTATTGCCTAATAGCACAGTTTGCTTGTGTTAATCATAATATTCCAGAATGTGCTGTACAGTTTATCCTAACAATAGGGTTTCCATTTCTTGATATTACATATTCTACTTTGATTATGTGCGATATGTATAGAGCTCAAGATGTAACTGTGCATGCATTTAATGCCATATGTTTTATAATAAATATAATATGCACTGCGGGCCTATGCAAAATGAGTGTCACTCACTTATTCTTATTTAATTAAAGATGGAAAGTTGAAGGTAAATTGAAACTGTTCAGCCGAAATCACACGGGATTAAAAAAGTTAATTACTATATAAACAATGCAGCCCCCTAATGTCTTTACAAGAAAATCAATCGCGGTGAAGCTGGAATCTATTGTAGCATGCAAGAAGGCCGATGGAGTGGCCCTGAAAAGAAGTTTTAATAATTTAAAAGGCTGAAAATAAATGCTAAATAAAGTTGGTACTTTGGCGTTAGCAAAGAGTTGTTGAGAGAGAAGTGATTGCTTCAGACTTGCTGAAAGTGTTTTTCACGTAAATGCTTTTGTAATAAAATAAAATAATTATTAGTGCTCAATATCTATATACCGAATTAATATAATTGAATATGAGTGTTGAATAATTGAATGTTTATTGTTATATCAATAATTAATTAATTGTGCGGTGAAATTAAGTAAATTAAAGAGTAGCACAAGCATTACTGTTGTAGAGGAATAAAATGAAGCTCTACTGCCCATTTGATAGAGTTTGCACTGGACTCAATATTACTGGAACGGGTCTAGCTGGAGCTGGCTATCAATGTTGACATAGGTAAAAAAAAAGGCCATGGTCAATTTATAAGTTTGTCTATATCATGCAAACATATACCCATAAAATATATGCTCATCCGATAATGTAATATATGGCTGATAGCAATAAATGATGCCACCAGTCCATTTCTCTATGATTTTATCAGTTAATTAATTACCTGAGTGTATTACATTGATAGTGAAAAGTTATATTATGAGTTATTACTTTATGCAGTATTTATAATGTCTTCAGTTGCGACAAACTCCTTGGGGAGCAGAATTAAGAGCTACACACTGGCACTGAATGAAACATTAAGACATAATGTAAAGATGCAATCAATTGTTTGCCACTTATTTCCTATAATAAGTTATTTGCTTGTCTTTCATTGTAAGGTGATTTCTGGCTACTTCTAAAGCATCTCCAGATATAGTGTACGAGGCTCCAATATACAGTAGATCATAGTCAATCATAATAGATAATATTCTCAATAAAAAGCTTACCTGATGATTAACAACTGATGTCCTACGTGCCTTATTTCTAACTAATAGGAGCACACGTGATATTCATGCCTCAGCAACAGATGGAGCCATTCCTTTGTTGGCAAGTTAAATTGAATAATTTGCCAATGAAAAGATGCTTTTCTTTGAAATGCAAGTCTCTGTTATCAGCCACAATGTGGCATTTACCAGATAATAAAGAAATCATCTTTAGAAGAAGTCAAACTCTGGATAAAAAAATCATAGTTTTCTCAATGTTGAGTTTTCTATTGTATTCAATCAGTGCTGAGTCATCAATTGCATGCAACAGTTTTCTGGCAGGGTTCATGCTGATTTCAGACAAATACATTTTGAAACATTTTTATTTATTTGAGTCCATTGCTAGAGCATCTGTCTGTCTGTTTTACATGGGGGGGTGTTGGTGATAGAGGGGTTCTGTGACAGGCCACATTAGCCTTCCTGTTATGTTACGGTCTATATGACCCAAAATGGCTTTCTATCCGTATGATGAAAGGGTCAATGGGAGTTGTGGGGACCTTTTGGGACATAGCAGAGGTTAGCCTACTGTTAGTGCATGCAGCAGTACATACCTGAGATACAGGACATGGCTGAATTCCTAACAATATTGCCATGGAAACGGGTTATTTGCTTTCAGAAAACCAGCGAAGCACTTCAGGAGACTTAGGGAACATTGACTAGAAACACAAGAGGATGGTCTTTGAGGAGCATGCTGGGAAATGCTGAGACATTTCCTGATCAAGGGGGCAGGAGAGTAACTAGAACATTCTACACTTCAGAAAAGTAATTTTAGCACATAAAAATAAAATGAGTGCTGGATTTTTAATTTTTTTTAATTTTTTTGTTTTGTGAAACAAACGCACAACCACTTTCTGGGTATGCTATAAATTGTCATGGATTTTTCAAGAAACATTTTTGTGTAGGACATGTGTGTTGTACATAAAACACGTGAGAAATAATGTGTTACATTTTAAATATTATGAGCATGATGCAAACATATTATTAAAGGTTCCAGTTCATACATTTAAACAAGAGGTTTAATATGCAGCCAATTAATACAATTCACTAATGAATTCATGTATTTATTATTATTATTTTTATTATCCTCTTAGTATCCGTTTTGGTCACATGCTGTATAGAATTTGTGCAAAGTTTTACTTTGAAGAAATGCTATACCAGCATTGAGTTCATCGGTTTTGAAAGGTCTAACGTGATTCACTGAAAGATAGAGAGAAGAAATGGACTGGCAGGGTGGTTGCGTTTTCCCAAAGGGTAGGCCTAGATTCAGGTTTATGCTGAGAAAAACAGGATAAAGGACTGAGAGATGGGCTATAAGAAAATAAACTGCCTACCCTAAGATTAAGAGAGAGCCATTGAAAGGCAGGAAAAGGGTTATTTCTAAGGATGTGATAAGACAGCATAGAGATAATACAAACAGAATGCAGGAGGTGCCTGTGCTTCTGGATGATGATGACATATCTAGAAAATCAGCTAGTTGCTGGTAGCAATGATAGCAAAGATATTCTATTACTACATCCCCATGAACACATATAATGTTATCTCTCTTTCTCTCGCTTCCTCCCTTTTTAAAAATAAAATAATCTGTCCAGGTAAAATAGATGGTGGATGAGAAATATTTGACTGGATCACTTTAAAAAAATATATATTTATATGTATATTTAGTTTGCAGAGGTGTTACATGTCAGCTAGTAAACCTTTAGAAGATGTATTGTCTTATAGAGCGATATATAATTATTCTACAGAAGGAGAGTATAAATAAATGCCCGGTCTGTCTGACAAAAGGGGCAATAGAACATCAAGCTTAAAATTTGTTATGGGAGAGAGGGAGGGGGAGAGAGAGAGAGAGGGGGGCAACATTTAGTTGATGACTGGACTTGTATTTGTACTAATCCTCTTTAGTATAGCATAGTTACTTAGCTAAATGATTATGGACTTTAGTTGATGAACCCCCTCACTTATTGTGTTCATCTGTAGGGACGTACACAGTGGTATGGAAGCAATGCTGCAAATATGAAATATGAGCGGTATTTCTGGTACACAGAAATCTGCAGTTGCTTATTTTCAGAAGTTTTAATAACAGTACAGTTTGCTCACTAAATGTAATTACATCTCAAAGGAGTATATGATAATCACCAGTGCTTTTCTAGATCATTACAATCAACAATGAGCTGTAGAGCTGGGCTGGAGTTGATGTAGGCCACTGTTATGAACCTTTCACAGGCTAATTACGTGTCTTACTGCTGGGCTAAAACAAAAACGTGTACCCACGTTGGCCCTTTTTGGATAGGTTTGGGCACACTTGATCTATTGTTTTCAGATTTTACATACTATTAAAACAAAATTCAAGTATAAATAAATAAATACATGTTTTTATTACTGGACATGTGGGTGCAAATAGCACATGTGACTATGTACACCTTGGTGCAAAAAGAATACATTGCTGTGTACACCCGGGTGCAAGTACTCTGCCAAAAAGTTATTTTACTAAATTTAGGGAGAGGATATTACAGTAGCTATTGCATATCTCTTTTGCCCTTGTTCCAATTAATTAATAAAGCATGAAGGGGAACAAAATATATGCAAATTAAATAATGCTTCAATTTGTAGTTAGTCTGACACGAACAGAAATATTCTTGTAAAACGGCTGTAGACGGCAATTAGCAATGCAGCCATGAAAGGAGACAAACAGGACCACAATTATCAGCGGGTGACCTCTGGCCCCAAACAATGTGAAGCTGCTTGACAGCATGTCTTTTTCTTTACAAAGTTATACCTAGGGTAGAACAAGAGGTGGGAAGCCCAGGGGTCAGAAAGTAAAAATCCTGTCGTGTGTTTCTTCGAGCCGTGAACTCAACCAACTGATTTTATTAATTAGTTCTACCTCCCGGCTGAGGAATTGTGCTAATTAGCAAGTCCAAGTGACTGGAACAAAATATCTGGGAGGACTTTTACTTTCTGAACCTGGACCTTCCACCTCTGGCTAGAACTACAAAACCCAACTCAGACAGCACTGATTAGAAAATGGGGGGGCTGTTTTTCATTGCAATAGCAGTTTGAGCCTAGGTCGTTGAGCACTGTCTGTTGTTATTCTGTAGCAACTAGCTAGTGATTTCCACTGTAATTTTAGAGAGAGAGAGAGAGAGAGAGAATGAAGTTTCCAACAAAGAAGCTGGAGAGGCATAATTTGAGTTATTTTATTATTTTAGTTCATTATTTTTTTATTTATAGTACCCCAGAACCCAGGAGGGTGATGGGAAAACACGTGTTTGTTTGTTTATTTTATCACTGAAGCATGTGCCTTCTCTCGCTCTCTCTTATAATAAAAGGTTGACAGACCCATTGAAATGACTCTATTTCCCTGCATCTTGCTGTGTTCCCAGAAGTTTATTTTCACTGTGTATGACGCTTGAATACACCATTACTTGAAATTATTTTTCTGGTTACATATTTTCAGCAAGCTGACCCAATTTCCATGAACAGCACGTGCACAGTGACATTTCCATGCTATAATATTGTCTAATCATATTCAAACTGCCTACTGAGGTAAACACTAAATCTAAGTGCTTCTTTATTACGCAACAGATGATAAAAACATAGAAGGCTTTGATTTACCTACAATTGATAATGAAGATATGAAAAAAATTATAAATATAGAACAGAGATGAAGTTGGATTGAAATAGTTGTATTGCCTGACTTGCAGTGCCAACAGAGAAAGCCCAAGTATGGCGAGAATGAGCTATTTCTAAATCTGTCTACATATTGACAGAGGATGCAGGGTTATGAAGGTTATAAACAGAAAGTAGAAAAGAAAGGCCGTGTCTGTGTGAAGTCATTTGTGCCAGAAAACCCCAAATGATCCGTCAGGCTATCAGTAGAAAGGCTGAGCCTCTCAGGGAGGAATTTTAATTCAGTCAGAAAAAAAAACTACTCAGCTGGCCGTCATTAATCTCGCACAACCCTCTTGCCTTCTTTTCAAGCGTTTATACCGTTTGCATACAAATCCGATTTACAAAGTAATCTGATGTCAATGACAGGTCTTGACTTGGAAACTTTTCATATTTTTTATGGAATCTATCACCAGTATTAAATTACTGAGCAGCTTGTATAAGATGTTTGCTCATTGAGAAGCCTGATGGTTAGGTTTCTAAAACATATTTTCCCTTTTATTGCTATGAAAAAGATGACTAAAGATTTACAGGCAAAATGCCTCAATAATACTAAAGAATCTTCTCAAGAACCATATTCTATATTGTCATGAAATTTGAACCTTTCTAGATTGTGACAGAAAAGTTGTTACATCCAAAGTTGGTTGAACAGCCAACCATATTTCACTTCTTGAAAATTTTAAAACAACGCACAGCAATTTTGATTAGCATGGCATTGTCTATATTATTAACTGACAACAGTGTTTACACTCATTTTAATGTATACACACTGTTAGCCTGCTGTATCAGTCAGTAAGTTAGCAAGTTTTTTTTCTATTAATGCATGTGTATGTAATAATATTAGCCACACTTTTTGAAAATAAATTGAGCTGTTTTGGTAAAGTGCGATCTCATAACTGATAAAACGTGGCATTTTTCTCCACAGTGCTCTTCACAGTGAGAGAGCCGGTCTACCTTTGCAGGATAGAATCAGATTCCAAATTAGTTTTTTTTCTTTTTAATCCTAGTTTTCAAAATTGGCATATGATATCTACATAGTGAGCATTCTTCAGTCAAGGCTCCAGACCAGTACACAACTGCTTAAAATTATTTTAAAAATCATTTTGCCCATTTCTAGTACAAAGTGCAAAAACTCCCCATGGGAGTGTTGTTTCAGCCAGCCCCTTTTTTTTCCCAAGAGGAAAGCTGTTGCCATGGTCGCGTGCTTCTTTATCCAGGGTGAGACTTGTGGAGAATGGAGAGCAGTAAAACTCAAAGCCACATAAAAGCAAGCAAAAAAATAAAGAAATAAATGTTGAACATGATGTTCTGTCCTGCTGTGCAGCACGGCGGCAGGGCCTCTTTTCCCTCTCATGTTCCACATGCATTGTGGAGTGGAGGCGTGACACGGCTCCTGGCAAAGGCCAGATCACGTGGCCTAATCCATTCCTGGGTCCGTCCGTCACTTGGCTGGGCCCGCTCCACTCACTTTTCTCAGAACCGGGGGAAAGCACCGCGGCTGCTGGATCAATCCCTCGGAGCGGAGACACCAGAGCTTTATTTTTCTTTATTTTTGTGTATCTTTTGGATTTTGCTTTTAATAGGAGGAGTAGTGTCCGGCTTTTCTATTCATTGTTGTTAATGAAGCCATCGTACACTTGCCTTCTGTGTTTTGCATTGTTGCGTCCGGAAATTAGACTTTTGTTTTTGGTTTTTGAGCGGTTCAGGATTGTGGCTTGGTGAGCTTTGAAGTATGACACCGTGACAACTCCTGGTCTTGTTACATGAACATGGTTCGTCCCCAAAATTGCTGCTTGCAGCTAGATTACTCCTGCTCACTACATGAATATTTCACCGATATGGTTTTAATAGTTCTGATTGATAACATTGCAGAAAGGGCTGTAGAAGGATGAGTGGACATCACCCACTAACCTTTATAGGCGCACACAACAGGCAGTTTATCATGTGTATATTGATGTATATCACAGAATTTTATAGCTTTGATGGAAAAAGCGGATTATAATGGCTAGCTACATAGTTTATATCACTGTAATAATCTCAGCTAGGGCTAGCTTGCAGGATGGTCTCTCCTCAACAAAATTCAAATTTCATAAATTATATAAATTTATTATGATGTTAGCAAACCTATATAGATATTACATTACATTATAGGCATTTAGCAGACGCTCTTATCCAGAGCGACTTACACAACTTCTTATTACATGTATCCATTCATACAGCTGGATATATACTGAAGCAATTCAGGTTAAGTACCTTGCTCAAGGGTACAACGGCAGTGTCCTGCCTGGGAATCGAACCTGTGACCTTTCAGTTACAAGTCCAGCTCCTTAACCATTATACTACACTGCCGCCCCTTATTTATATTAAAATTGGAGCTCGAAGCTGCTGCCATGCAGCCAAGCATGACAGTTAAAAAAATTTTGTTCAGGTTTGTCCAGGTTTGTTCAGGTTTGTCCACCATGCAGCCCACCCAAAAATTATAAATCAATATAGGGATATTTCATAGAGGTAGACCGAACCATCCATCCATTATCTAACCCGCTTATTCCTGGTCAGGGTCACAGGAGGGCTGAACCTATCCCAGCATGCATTGGGCGGGAGGCAGAAATACCCCGTGTACAGATCGCAAACACACTTTTCACTCACACACTCATACCTATGGCCAATTTAGAGTCTCCAATTAGCCAAACCTGCATGTTTTTGGACTAAAGGAGGAAACCGGAGTACCCGGAGGAAACCCACACGCACACAGGGAGAACATACAAACCCCACACAAAAAGGCCCCAGGCCTGTATAGAGGAATACCCAAGATAAGACAATGTTGGTATTGCACACCCCTACTGCATTGTATGAAATTAAATCTAATAAATACAGTTTTACATTAGGTGTAGGGCGTCCTTCTTAATTCCCAATGCCATTTGCTAATTTACATGTAATTCTCATTTCAATTACATCGTTTTTATAAAATCATATTACATTCACAATATAGCAATGATAATATCTGATATGCCAAATGACAGTTCTCCTGGAATTATAGTTTATTTTTTTTTAAATTGACCAATTCTTATAAAAGCTCAAAATGTCTCCCTGTGAGCTGATCAATCCCCCCACCCCCCAGGTACTGTCAAAGGTCAGAAACAGGTGTGAGAGCCATTACTGGAGACGGTGTGGATCCTCCTCAGTGTTAATTAGTTTCACTTTTGACAGGGTCTAAGGTCTGAGACAGTTCAATGACAGTTCAGGTGAGATCATCCTGATTAAAGCTTCCGAGATAAAAGGTTGTGTCCAGCGCTCTTCAGCCGATTTTAAATGGTTTGGTTCTTTTTCAGTCTCATGTCACAAGAATGACAATGATTTGTGGGCTATTTTTATGGAAGAAAGGCAGCACCAATATGGCTCACTTTCTTTTACTGTCTATTACAAAAAAGGGTATTTGATTCGCGGTTTTATCTTGGGGGTTATTTGTCTATTGTTTCCTATATTTCTACACAACAAATATAAGAATTAAATAGTCTTAGTTTTTTAAAAATACAGTTTATACATAAACAATACATGCCATTTCAAAGTCTCGTCTTTATTAAATTGACCATGCTGTCTCGTGAACCACTCAGGTTATATACGCTGTACACTCTTACTAAATCTCAGTAATTTAATTGCCTTGTTCTGGTTACTTGTAAAATTGAATTACTTGTATTACTTGTATTAATACTAATAATAATACTACTAATACTAATAATACTAATACTAATACTAATAATTGATGTACAATTATTTGCGCTGCATATCCATTCGGCTTTAGTTATTTATAAATGATAATTATCTGCCATTAGCTTCACATTCCACACAGGTGTTTCACACATAATAATCTTTATATCATCTAAATGGGCGAATGGTGAATGCAGAGGATTGCATCGCCTTGTCCATATGTTATACACATTGCTGCATCTGTTCAAAATCAGCAATAAACTCATATCAGTCAACAAGGAAATGGTTCAAAATTCTCAGCTATCGAACATGTTATGATACACCATCAGCACAGGCAGCATTGAATGTACCATGTGACTTATCCAGTTAACTTACATGAGCAGCAGCTCCTGGCTTTGTACTGTCACTTAACACTTTCTAGCAAACTATAATTTAATCTTAAAATGGGTTAAGCATCTGTCTGGTCACCATGTTAGTGAAACTGCATAAAATAGGTTTTAGGACCACACCCCTATCCTGATAATTAACTATTTATCTATTTGTTTATTTTTTGTGACAGTTTAACAATTGCAGCTCATATTTTAAGTCCATAATTATGATGCAATTACTGGAAAATATGACAATTCATATAAAATGCCCTTTTTTATTGACCCAGATTAATATCATAACGGGTGATTTATATATCCCTTCCCTTATGATTGGTCTCTATGATGATGAGAATTACCCTTTAATATGAACACAGGTACTCCCGTGAGACAGGCCGTTTATTTGTTTCTGGAGTCAAGCAAAGCATACCGATGGAGATCTAGCATCTTGCCAATTATCTTTAACTGCAATGCCATTATAACAATAAAGATAATTAATTACTCGAGCTTTCATGCTGCATAATTAAATTTATGGTATGATGAATGGGGGCCGTTTCTCATTTTGAACTCGCCCCATTGGTTACACTTGGCACACATCTGTGATAGATTCCTGTAGTTATTTTTAACAGTAACTTTTATTTGGGAACAAATTTTTTTTTTGTACATGCTATCTAGCAACGAAAGCAAGTGGCAAAAACATACCCTGGTGTGTACTGAAAAAAAAAGTAATCGTAAAAATATATAAAGAAATAAATCAGCCAGCTCTCTTGTCCCCATCTCACACCATGGCCAGTGACTCCCCGTCTCACACCATAGCCAGTGACTCCCTGTCTCACACCATAGCCAGTGACTCCCTGTCTCACACCATAGCCAGTGACTCCCTGTCTCACACCATGGCCAGTGACTCCCCGTCTCACACCATAGCCAGTGACTCCCTGTCTCACACCATAGCCAGTGACTCCCTGTCTCACACCATAGCCAGTGACTCCCTGTCTCACACCATGGCCAGTGACTCCCCGTCTCACACCATAGCCAGTGACTCCCTGTCTCACACCATAGCCAGTGACTCCCTGTCTCACACCATAGCCAGTGACTCCCTGTCTCACACCATGGCCAGTGACTCCCCGTCTCACACCATAGCCAGTGACTCCCCGTCTCACACCATAGCCAGTGACTCCCTGTCTCACACCATAGCCAGTGACTCCCTGTCTCACACCATAGCCAGTGACTCCCCGTCTCACACCATAGCCAGTGACTCCCCGTCTCACACCACAGCCAGTGACTCCCTGTCTCACACCATAGCCAGTGACTCCCTGTCTCACACCACAGCCAGTGACTCCCTGTCTCACACCATGGCCAGTGACTCCCTTTATGGGACAGCTCACTTATACTCTTTACCTGCTTTCTTATGCACCATATGGTCACACAGCAGCAACGAACACAATGTCCCGCCCAGGGAAGATAAGCGTGAATACAGAAAGAAGGGGAACAGACACACACACACACACATTTACAGAATACTGTAGGTATAGATAGCAGCTCTCCTGATGTGCGGTTATGTGCTTTAAGTCTCTGAAGCAGCTGGCTTTTCTGACAGGCGCACAGTATGTGCTGAACTGTCAGTTTTTATAAGGTCTCTGGGCACAAAACCGTAGCACTGTTATCTGTAGCAGTAGCAGTGCAATACCTAACTTTACTTAGTAACCCTTTGAATTTGGAATGATTTTTTACTATTTTTTAAATTCTAAGTTAGTGTTCTAGAACTCCATTGCTTTCATGTACCAGTAGTGATTATTACATTAGCATTAGAATGTTCAGTTAAAAACATTGGGCGCGTTAAGTAACTGAGTGGCTCAGCTTCGCTCAGAGCGAAGAACGTACTTAACGGGTTGCTCAGTTTCCCTCACTGTGAGATGCTCAGAGCGTAGCTGAGCACCTTTGGATGTGGATCAGAGAGGAGCAATATGGAAGTAGCCTACGTCGTTAGCAATGGACCCAAGTACACGGACGATTATACACATCATCATATTAAATAGCGATTTAATGGTAAAATCAACGTGTTAAATAAAGTAAATTTGACTGTCACACAATCATTTTGGTGCTACTTTGAATAATTGTCGTTGAAAAATACAGAACTTGTATACTCCCAATTCCATTTAAATGTTACCCTTCAGCACAAGTGCTAAGTTATATTTGTAAAAGTAATACTTATAAAACGTATTTTAATGAAGTTTTTGCAAACGTAAACGTCAGTGTATTTGATCTGTAGGCTTCTGAGGTGTCATAAGCCAATGAACTCAAACCACTTGCAGTTCGTATGACAGACACCACAGTGCTGTAATGTTTTGAAATATGGAAATATGGGCAATGACAAAAAATAACCACATTTAACAGTAGCTACATGAATCTTGAAGTGAACTTTTTATCTGCCAATAAAACATTTCACATCATAACTTGCATAATTAATTTCCCATGAACAGAAATATGTACGGCAGAAAATATATATATATATATTTTTTTTTTACCAACAGTAGTAAATGCAGTAGATTTTTGTTAAATCAACAGTTATCACAACATAATAAATATCTATATGCCAGATGCAGGAGGCTATACATTTCTCCTTCACTATAGAATAACTGTCATTATAGAAAATGTGTTACTCAGCCCTTACGATGTTAAGTATTAAGATTTAGGATTCAATATAATCAATCCAGCAGTTGACGATTAGATTAATATTTTTATTTTGTTTCCTTAGTTCCAGGTTCAGAGCGTCGGGGACAACAGAGAAGCTGGTTTACCACCTTAATTCTATGGAGGAGAACCTGAATGTGGGTCAGAACCATTTCAAAGCTGGAAACCCGAAGTTGTATGGCGGCAGGACACAGACAGCACCGTGGGGGGCGCAAGGTCAAACAGGGCAGGAGGAGAGCTGATTGCTCAACCTCAGTACGGGTAACCACGGAGACACAGATAGTCAAATGGTGCCCTGAGTGACAGGAGCAGTGATTGTTAGAGGCTGAGGGGTGGCGTGTGTGTGTGTGTGTGTGTGTGCGTGTGTGTGTGTGTGTGTGGGGGGGGGGGGGTGATTGACAGGAGCATGCATAATGGAGGACAGTTTGTGCTGGCTGTGTTAACAAAAGCTTACAGGGCTACAGGATATTGTTTGTTTGTCTAATTTGCCTACACTGGTGTGTGTGTGTCTGCGTGCATGTGCCTGTATGTGTGTGTGTGTGTGTGTGTGTGTGTGTCTGTCTCTGCATGCATGTGCCTGTATGTGTGTGTGTGTCTGCGTGCATGTGCCTGTATGTGTGTGTGTGTGTGTGTGTGTGTGTGTGTGTGAGTGACCACGCGCTCCTGAGATACAAATTATGCTCAAAGACAGATTACTTCTCACCACCTCTCCAAGCAGCCATGGAAGAATAAATAAAGCAAGTATATGGAAAATACATTTTAAAGATAATCTATATTATAGCACTTCCTGCTCTTCCTACCACTGCTGCTGCTCCTGTTATATACAGTAATTACCCCTGCTATTGCCACTCCCATAGCTGCTGCTGCTCCTGTTATATACAGTAATTACCCCTGCTATTGCCACTCCCATAGCTGCTGCTGCTCCTGTTATATACAGTAATTACCCCTGCTATTGCCACTCCCATAGCTGCTGCTACTGCATCTCATTGCTGTTGAATTGCTATTAAGACGGATTAGATAGTAATTACAATTTAAATGCACATATGTATGTCAAGATGCTCGTCTAAAAAAATGAGACAAGTCTCGCAATATAAGGAATCGTTTTTGTGGATTATTAAACTACAGGGATGAATCCAAGTAAACAGCGTCCTTGTTGTTTTGATCACAATGAGATGAATGACATCAGCTGTCCAATTATGTTTTAAGCATTGGCGGAGGCGGTTTAAGTGTGCTTCCGTATGCAGGCATACAGCGGCTCTCTTTTGGACACGCATGCCAGGAAGTGGTCTACAGACACAGTGTGTTCAGCATCTTAATGAGACGATTGGTTTGCTAACGCTATCAGTCAGTGCAATGTGATGGCCAGTTAGCAGATCAGATGTCTAATGCTAATGTGGCACTGCGCCGCTATGACTCACACACAGTAGCCGTGTGAATCATATTTATAGCTTTGACAACAGCTTAAGGTGTTGTCAAAGATATACATTATGTTAGATATGGCTGCTGTGTCTTAGACATGATTTAATAGGTAACTGTCAAACAGGTAAAAGGATCTCGGGTTAAAGGTTGTTAGAGGATCTGAAGTATATGAAGGATCTTCAGCAGTTATTTTTCATTTCTACAAATGCACATGCATGTAAAACTAGTAGCAAAAGTATGGAAAATATTCAAAGTAATTATTTTCCCCCATGTAATTCTAATTATTTATACTGTACATCATAATGGGAGCAATTACGAACTTTAATATATAAAAAAACATAAACATTCCTATACCATTTGGGCTCTGGTAGCAATAGTGTTCCGGATAGCCTTCTCCACATTTATGTAAAAACATAATCAAAAATATATTACTACATTCATCCACATACTGCAGCTTCCAAGAAAAAGTAAACAATATGCAACTATGTATTATTACACAACCACAAAGCAAATGTGTTTTATAAATAAGCCATTGCTGGTCAAGGATTAGCATATTGCGAATGGCTAAACACCATCTTCCTTAACAAGATTGTATTGAACTTTATGTTTTATTAGCATATTGCTATTCTTTTCACATAATAAGGTATTATGTTTTCCATTATTTTTTTCAGAAAATTGTCCATCCCAATCATTATCTCCATGTCTGTATAGTCGCATCAGATAAATACAATTATGTAAAACCTCCTTCATGAAAGTACTGTATATTGGATGTCATGTAATATAAAAATCTGCAATATAAAAATTTGTATTTACAAGAAAGTATAATTTTTACTTTTTGGGTTTTATTCTCATAATTGTATCTCATAGTTATTGAACCTTTTTGTGTCAGCTGGGAAGAGATAATATAAGCTCTCTGCTATCCTAACTAATTTATAGCCTGGGTGTAGTGTTAAAATGGGGCCCAGTGGAGCCTTAATGCGGACTGGTGGTATTTCATTACTATCAGTACAGCGGCAGAACTATGTTTGTGGGCTATTGTATTAGACAGGAAAAGGCCAGTGGTAAGATTTGCAGTATGCTGTGACCTTCACTGAACAGAACCGAGTGAGAATATCACCTTTTTTATATTACTTCCTGGCTGGAGGCCTTCTTACATAGTACATCTCCTTTTAACTAGTGCGAAATGTGGCAGGCGAGTATGTAAGCTAACCAGATTTAAAGTCCCTACAAGCCACAGATCTCCAAATTGCCTGCAGACACAAACCAGCCAGGTTTATTGCAGGTTTATTCTTTTTACATGCTGGTTTGATTATATGAATGAATTATATAAGCAATGTGACAAAAATATCAAATATATATAAAACACTTCTTTAAGAAATCAAATTAAGGAGCTCCATGCCTATCCATTTAATTATCATTAGTGGTTCTTCACATTCGTGGAACTAGATTGCTAGTACTGAGGAAGGTTGCATCCAATATGTTTAACAATAACAGTTTTAGAAGAAATATGCATATCCCCATAGTTCAGGTGTGATAAAGTGAAATTAACATTTCATTAATTTTAATATTATGATTATTTTTCATTGTCTTTAGTTTGGTACCTATGTAATTGCCCTAGAACAATGGCATATTACATATTAAGTATTTCAGTACAAATTATTTTTATCTAAATATATGGTTGCTTAGAAGTTATAAGTGTTGCATATTTGATGAGAAACCCTGACTGAACTTGAATCTTTGCCTTGCAACCTATTAAGTAGCTTAACTTATTGCTGAGCAACGTGTGATTGAATTACTGACTCCTCTTTAAATATGGACCTCTGTAGTTTAATGAAATATAAACATCCCAACTCTGAATCTTTTGGCCAAGTTCCTCACCACTGATAAGTGATATCTATTTATAGGGTAACACCTTCTCTGGGTCTTCACAAATGCAATGCAGTTTTAAGAAAGCTAACACAACCAGGTGGACATTACCTTACTGGTGAAGCAGAATACTCTCCCGAGCATGTGGTGAAATATTGAAGCGCACTCATTATCGTTAAGCGATGTCCTGCAGCTGTACCCCACCTTGGCAACAGGGGGCAGTGTTGCTCATTCGCAACAGCATGACCTCTTGTCAGTTCTTTGCCCCCGTCTGTGATGAAGTGAGCGCTTGCCTGAGTAGCTGGTTCAGACTGCAGTGTTCCTTTGGCTGTTTTGCAGTAGTGAAAGTCAGACATTAGATACATAGAGAAAGCTCCCATGCAGGTAAGAGCAGTGAGAGCCAGGTTAAAGTCCGAAAGATCCTCTTTTTTTACTTACTTTTTTCATTTCCCCCCTCGCCTAGGGGCTTGTATTCATGTATCACTTACCATATATTGCTGAATGCAATCATAAGCTTGTGTGACAATACTCTACATTGTCATAAAATTAACCCTGAGGTATTTAGTTTATAGCTCCATTTAACATATTTGTCAGTCACTTTGATATCATCTAACAATCGTACCTTAAAATACATTTATGCTTGTTAGATGGAAAGGAAAATTATAAGATGATTGACAGTTCCCTACTTATTATTTTAGTACTAATTTGAAGAGCAGTGGTGCACTGTGTTATTTAATTTCAGTTTTTTTCTCCCATATTCATAATTCATTATACATTTTAAGCATGTCAAGCCTGGTTCATCTTTATGTCCCTCTGTGATATTTTATAATACACGTAAAAATGTGTACATTTTCTAACAAGTATTTAAACAGCCAAGGACAACTGCCATCAGCTTGTCATATCAAGAAATTTCTCCTGATATTTAAAGCATCTGCGTGTTTTTTATGCATTGTGTAAGGCGCTGATTGAACCAAATGTCTCTGTATTTGATCAGTGTCTTTCTCTGCAGCAAATTATCAGTCAAGCTGAGCATGAAATAAACACAAGGACCCAGATTCGCCTTTGAAGATTGCCACAGTGCGAAAATCAGAATTCCTGAGCACATTTCCACCACTCATTCTTCTGACTTACGGCTGTCCTTGACAGTTTGCCTTTGTCTTTTGTTCATCTTCAATAAACCTTGGAGATTCAGAGTTACTTTGTCAAGCCAAATTAATCTTCCCGCACTTAATTAAACGGCATAAAAGAAACATACCGTAGATGGCTTCAAAGGTGAAGAGAAAGTTTTGTATTGTTTTCTCTGCTCTTGAGGAGTGATGTATTGCTTTCTGTCTGATTGTATCCAGTCTGAGGACTGAATGGTGATTTGGTGAAGAAAGTTGGCGGTACCTGATTCTCAGTTGGTTTCGTCTGTGATAGCTATAGCCGGAACTGATCACGGACTTGGGAAGCAGGGATTAGAAACGGTAATCCTACTTTTTTACTGGGCCGCTCATCCAAAAGTGCCTCGCAAAGATTCTTATCCCATCAGAGACAGACAAGAGATGACAACATAAGCTCTCTCCTCTCAGACCCTTTCTCATCTCTTTTTTCTTTTTTAAATCTCCAGCCAGATATTGATTTGATTTGATTTGGAGCAGCGGCTGCAGTGGCAGCCATGACAGAAGCATTTAACCTCCTGGTGGTAATTACAGCCCTGCTCGACCCTCAGAGGTCTCTGTATTTTGAGAAGATGACTGCATTGACGGGTTGCTGGGATGGCTATTTTCTCGTGAAATTAACTTGGCCTCAGAAGAGAGCCAAATATCAATATAGGACACCATTGCACAGCAGTATGCTTCAGTTATGATGGTAGATATGGCAGGAGGCCCCAGTGAGACAAAAAAATAGCCTGGGGCTCCAAAATTATTAAACACACCCATAATGGTAGACATGTTATTTCCATTACATAGCTACAAGATTACTTCAGAAAATTCTCTCATGAATTCTCTCATATCAAGACCTGAAACGCATGGTTACACTGCACAAAATATAGACCGACTTCTCTGGAAGAATGTATATTGTTCGTTTATTTATTTATTTATTTTATCAGCAGCCTCTGAAAAAACAATTTTTCTTTGCAAAGTCTGTCTTGATAATTTTTTTTATTTTTTAAATGAGTCTATCCAAAGTTGTGTGGGGTAATCATTTGGACTGTACATCAAGCGCATGGAGACTAATCTACTGCGTAGGAGGGCAGCGGATTGGTCGGTGATAAAGGGGGAGATGACTGAGGGAGACGTCAACATGGACCAACCATGTGTGAAATGAAAAGGTCAAGAGGTGCCACCTTTGTTTTAGCTGTATAAGTGTGGAATCGATGAGTATCTGCCATTAATAAGACAACGTTGGATTCTGCCACTGTAGGAGAAAAACATCCATCACCCGACCTCTTTAAGTCAACCATGGAACTTGTAACAATATAAAAATACCTTTTATTAACTCTTGTGATATACAGCTTACTGTATATTATACTCGCCTGCACAGCCTCTCATTTCAAAATACTGGTCTGGATTGAAACAACCTTTTTCTTAGATTCAAGTCACAAATGCAGTTAGTGACTTCAGAAAATGACTGTGAACGAAAGGTATTTACTTGTAAATAAATGGTTTGGACAAATATTGATTAATTTCTTAGAACTTTTTGGTTGGGCAGTTTTAATCCATCATTATCCATAATTGTATTTTTATTTATCATCATTTCTTTTTGAAAGAGGTTTGGAGAATGTGTAAAAAAATCATGTGCATTATTATTATTAGTATTAACAACATTAACAATCTTTATAATGTTCTGTTTTGTCACAAACAGGGATGGTTATGGGATACATTATGGAAGATAAAATAGCCTGAAAATGTGAAAAATGAATTATGACTACATCATAAGGCATAACAATCAAGATACTTCTTTCATATTGTGCTCTGGTACTGCAGCTTTTTGTCCCCTATCTGCTCCCGTCCGTTATAAATGTTTCATAATCGCTGTTTGTCATGGGCTTTGGGCTTCTGTGCCACAGCATTGGAAAGGTTGAATTTGCATTTAAAAGGCCAAAGGTAAAAATCTATATAAACAAAAGAAACTTGCCAAATGAAGGAATTTTGAGAGGAGTAATCTTGTTAAATTCACACATTACACCTCAATGGATTGTTTTTTTTTGTTATTCTGTCTCACCTTCTGCACAATGGCTTCCTCTGGATTTGCCCTCAAGACTATTAATTAATTTAAAAAATATTCAATGTCTTTAATTAAAACACAAACTCCGAACAAATACACCGGCGATTAACATTTGTGGATACTGAAGTACTTTCATTGCCAACTTCAAGTGTAGCAGCATGTTTTATTCTACCTCAGTACCTATCCACTTTAGCTACAATCCACTACCTATCCACTTTAGCTACAATCCACTACCTATTCCACTTTAGCCACAATTACTGTTAAAGGTTTTGGTCACGTATTTAATAGAAGGGTGTCATTAATCAAACTGGTCTTGTCTAAATAGCACAGCTCTTCTTTTTATATGCAAAACAAAGGAGCTTAAAACCAGATGTGTGCCCCCAGGAAAGCTACAGTGCCTGGCTTATTTTAAAACCGCCCGAATGTTGATTCTGGTATAAATATCCCCAGACCAAACATTCACCTATCTTCAGAAAAACACACAACGCGAGCGGAATCACAAACAGTCGCTACACACCTGGGGGACTAATTCTTAATGGAATGGAATTCATTACCGGAATACTAATCGTGTCATTAGAATGACTGGAAGTCTGCCATCTTGTTATTCGGGCATTTACAGAGGAGTGACTTCAAAATAAACTGCTCAGATGCAATGTACATGAGACTCCACATCTCGTGTTAATTATGAGGATGGTTAAGGATTTCCAGCTCACTGCACATTTGAGGCAATTTCTCACATTATACTGAATCCAATCCTATATTTGGACAGCAACCTATGAATTATGGACTAAGCAGTGCATTTAAAGAGGCTTCAGGGTGGTGATTAATATTTGTGTAGGGAGGGTATGGGGAGTATTTCTCAAAAGAGGGCAGAACACAAAAGGCTATTTAGAATACCACCTTCCTAAGGCTTAAGTCCTGAGCCAGATGCATATTTTTTTATTAAAGTTTTCAATGTCCTTTTTCTAGTATGTTCCTACATTGCAACTGTGACTTAAGAGAGCTGTCTGCCTGTCCGGTTTTTTAACTGATGAAATAGTTTAAAGGATCCAAGGCTAGAATGTAATGTGGGCACCAAGGATGTTTTCAGACAATGTATGGAAGGTGACACTCGGACTGTGGCTATTTAACCATCTCACAGATGTGGAGGAGGGCGGGTGAAGGCCTTTGGGCCACTTCCCAGCATTTAGGGCGTTCGCCGAAGCGTGAACAAGCACCGTTTGAATGACTTCGCCTCCATGAAGGACAACACCGCTGAGTGACATTACTCAGGATTACACCGCCATTACGGCTCCCGTGAGGGGGCTCGGTGGCACACATTTACAACTCTTTGTCCTGCGCTGTCGGCAACCATCGATGAGAACATCCTTCCATTAGCTCTCATCCGGGTGTCATCCGAGCATATAGTCGGCTGTACGGGCCTGGGTCAGATTCCCCTCCAGAGTTACGCGTGGAGGCGGAGCGGCTGACAGACTGGCTCTCTCCACACACGAGTGGATCTGCATCTGCCAACGTGAAATGGATGCCTGGTGTGTTGATATGGCAGTGGTAGAGAAGTAGGGATGGGTTCCAGGCATAAACCCATTTATTTTGATCTGCTTGAGTGTTTGGTAGACTGTGAGGCAGGATTCTATAGTATTCTGCCAGGAGAGCGGGCTTTTAACAGAACCTGCTGAATTAAGCCAGGTTCATTAAAATGCAAAAGTGCAGCTTTTCAGTTGCCTTTCAAAAAACAAGGAGCTGGATTCAAACAACATCTGTCCTTAACCTTGAGTGTTTTCCTCCGATTTTTTTTTTTAATTATTTTTTTTTTCCAGCAAAATGACCATTCAAGTGATGAAGCTCTCTGAGCATGATCACTTCTCTCTGAGCATGATCACTTCTTTTGCATGAGTTTGAACAGTGGCTGTTACTGAACTAGTGCAAATACGGTGGTGCTATTTTCCATGTCTTTTTAATGTTAACCTGAATAATGTGCTTTTTGCTCTTGGGTAATAAAGCCGCCACCATGGACCAGGGATGCTTAGTGATTACAACAAATTACTGTAAATTACAGGCAATTTTCTCCAAATGTGGTACTTTCCAAAGCAGCAGTTTTCTCTATAACAGCATGCCGGAGGATTAAAAAAAATAAAAATATATAAAAATAGCACTGTGATTTTACTGAGGGGTATACAGAGAAACATAAAGGCGAAGAAAGTAGCAGCAGGAAGCCACATATTTGCTCCTTTCAAATGTACTTACTCCGATATAATCACCAATTGGTTGAATAGAAGAGAACATTTTCCCATAAACGTTCCTTTTTTTTGCTTCTATCATATGATGTACATTTGATGATGATTTGAAAGATGAAAATGATTAATTGTACACAAGGTAACACTTGAAATGACTGAGTTTGGATAAATACTTAATAAAACATTCATAATTGCATTGGAGGTTATTATTTCATAAAAGGAGGACATACTGGTCTTGTGTAAAATTGGGCTCAATGGAACATTGAAAGAGTTCATGCGGATAAATATACTGAACATCTTGTGAAAGTTGACTGATTTATAAATATTTCATTTCATCATCATATTCACCAATTGTATTGCTTTCCAGTGAGATAAATACCTTTAAGGCCTCATACATGCACTTAAAGGGTTAACATAGTGGTTTATCTTAACTTTTTGGTGTTTTGTATGATATTGTAATATTCGTATTTTTTTTTAGGTTTGGAGAAATAGACTACTTAATTTTGCGGTCCCCTTTTCAGGTCGTTTCTCGTGTGACGTCAGGTGTTGTTATCAGTCAATAAAAAAAAATAAAAAAAACGGTTTCTCTCGGATGTCTTAAAGGCATTTGCTGAAAAAAGTTACCAATTTGAAATTATGCAAAAGCAAGAAGAAATTTTGGGTCATATAGACCTCAATATAAAGGAAGGTTAACTGGATTTAGCTGTGAGTGTGTACATAATTGGTTACTGAAACCTACATTTTCTTACATCATAAATAAATGACGTAGCATTCCATTGTGGATATTCCTGAGTTCCTGAGTTCCGTTGGAATTTCAGACATCTTCACAGTTAATTTGACAGTTGAAAATATTTTATTGTTTTGTTTTTTCCACCAAAAGGCCTGATGTGGTGCATCTCAGTAAAAAGTGGTGAATCAATCCCATGTTGCTTATTTTGTTTTTGTTTCAACTGTAAACATTGTCATGGTTACCAAGAAATTCGAAAGATCAAGGGCCTGATTTATTAAGATGTGTAGCGTGTGCAAAACATTTTAGGCACCAATCATTGGTTGTGTAATTAGTTTTGCGCGTGCTAAAAGGTTTTGTATATGCTAAAGGTCTTAGTAAATCAGGCCTCAAATCTGCTGTGGTGCATTGAGCACATTCTAGGTTTTGAAATCCACAGAATGCATTCAAATAATGTGTACGGACAGGTCAAGGTAGTGAAAACCTCTCAACTAAAGTGTTTCCGAAACTAAAACCAAACCAAAACCCCTTTATGAACAAAAAGGTGATTGACATTGATACATTTTTAAATAAAAAAATGTAATAAAATAACAACAATAAAATTGTCGTGAATTGATTGCCCACTTAGGGTCATCCAGCTTTATATAATTTGGACATATATTAAATCACACACAGCCAGCTCACACGACAACACGCACCCCTGGTGACCCCCATCTCCTCCGCTTCCCTATAACCCTTTCCCCACTGAGTCACACTCACAGCCAGAGAGGCAAGCAAACCTCGGAGTTCAGAGGTGTCTAATAAGTATTCACTGTAAGACTGCCGTTGCCTGCAGGAGGAAAATCAATTGTGTGCTAATGGACCTGATTAGACGCTTCTACATTTAACTCCAAGCAGCATTAGGCTTCCTGGATGCATAACAAATAGAAGCTGGTGCATGGACAGATCCAAGGGGTGTATGAGCCGTTTCCATTGTCGGAAAGCTCTGCTGCTTTAAAATTGAGCCTTTTGGCTTTCCATAGCCTCCTCCCTCATGTTTATGTAGTGATTCAATTGACTGACTGAGAGAAGATTTTTGCGTGAAAGTTGTGGCGTTTAAATAAAGATTGCATTTTCAGTTTCAATTGATATTAACTACAATGAATAAATAAAAACACTCCTAATGGTTTGGTATTTCAATGATACAGTACTGAATTTTAAACATGTACACAAAAAAACAACATGAAAAAAATCTATTCATTATAAAGACTTCTGTTAATTGAAAAATAGAGTGGATTTGTTGCTGTGCTCAGAAATAAATGTAGCTCACTCGTATGCCATAAAACTTTGGGGAGTGTTTGAGTCCTGGCTGTGTGAAATAGCAGCTGATTTGTGAATGTGTACATCTTATCCCACCTAGTTTTTGGTTGACAATGTAAATGAAACATGTGGTGTTTTTTTAGCCACCCAATAAGCGGTGAAGAATGAACCCCAGTTAAAGATATAAACTGTAAAATGCAAGCGTTGCACCTGAACGAAACTCAATGCTGAGGAGCAATATCACTTTCATGTAGTTCTGTTCACAGAGTTGACTCAATGTCAATATGCAGCCTCTTTTTATGAAAGGCTGTGGTATGGTTGATGTTGCTATGTGAACTGCTGTTTTATGATAAAGCTCGGATTATGATTAGAGAATGCCAGGTTGCCGGGGGCAACTGAAAATGTGAGTCAGCAAGCCTCAGAATTCTGAGATAAAGGGTGCCGCTTGAGAAAGGCTTTCCCAAAAACTAAAAACTTTCAAACAGGGAAACGATCCAACCAATGACAAATGAGAGCATTTCCTTTGCTCTTTGCAGCAGGTGTGCATTTTTATAAGCCAATTTACTTAACTTGAAAATGTGATGTCCTAAACTAAACTTATTTCACTCTAAAACATATAAAGTAGCTAACTGTTGTTGTGAAACACACACAAATGAAATACTAGCTAAATAGCTAGTGGCTAAATGGCTAGCTAGCTTGCTATCCAGGTAATTATATCTGGCGTCACGTGGCGCTGTAATGGTGACATGTAGTCCAGCTGTTTCATGTTCGTGTTTGTTAATTTGAATGTGTTTTGTTGTGTCGGGTTTTTGTCTTTGTTTTTTTCATGCGCTGTGTGTCTGTAGTGGGACAGGGAAGCAGGCTGGAGATTTTTCAGGACACTCCTGCTGCTCGTTTTGAAAATATTGATGAATTGTCCAGTTGATATAATTTTGTTTGTGGTCGTCACCATGGAGACGCATTCGCAACAGCTCGAAAATGTCCGTTGGATCTGCAGACTTTAGCAAAAAAGTTACCATCGCTGTTCACCAGAGTTTAAGATGTCGGGACTGATCCTGAGACAGCTAAAGTGTAATTTAGGCTGCAGCAATTTGTTTTTAAAAAACACAGTCCTTTATTATTTTGAACATATGGCACCCAAAATATCTGTGCACGGCCCTGATATCTCACTATACAACAGCAAGTATAAGCATACAAGAAACAAGACGACACGAGGTTGGGAATCCAAATAGACAAGTAGACGTGAGACACGACGGCCGGTGTTTTTGTGCTGAGAAGCGTTGGAACCACTGTTACCAACCTTCCTGAATTGAGAAGAATACCAAAGTCTCCACTCACAGTAAAAAAAGGTACAAAAGACACCTAAATAGGTACAAATGCTTGTCACTGGGGTGGTACCATATAGGTACATAAAATTGTACCCCAAGCCAGCAATACAAAATTAATTTGTACTTTTTTGATTGAAAGAATACTTATTAGTAGTACCCAAATAGAACATTATTGTACTTTCACAGTACATTAGGGAAATTAGTTTTATATCTGAGAGTGTAGCGAGCCAACCTACAGTACTTGCAGATGAACTTTCAACATAAGTGAAGTTTGCTAACCAGTAGCCATGGTCTATAAGGGCTGTTGATTTATCTCTCTTAAAGGTGGCATTTATAAAATTGCACAGCTATAAGTTAGATTCTAAAATATAGCTCTTTATGCCGAACAGCCAGCTCTATCTGCATTGTTCAATCTGTACTCTGGGTTTCACCTTTTTAGCTAATGAATAAACAAGATTATGTTCTTCCTTTTTATCATTGGATGAGTACACTGAGGAATTAATTGACTCAAGCACATGTAAAATCGACACACTTTATTTATTCAACAAATGTGCAGGAACGCCGCTCTGTATCGTTCTGTTTATTTAGTCATTTAGCCATTCGTCAATCAAGGAATTTCAGAAATGCTGATCTTAGCGTTACAACCCTCTGGACACTTCCCTTTATGTTTCCCAACAAGAGGAATTTTAAAACTGTGTTTTCACCAATGTAATGCACAGATTAAAATGTCCCTTAAGTAGGAAATGTTTATTTTCCCTTGAGTGGGCTCCAAATTTAGAGATTATGCTCAAAGCTTTATGCTTCATAGCATATGCATATAATCTCTCATGTAAATTCTGTTCCTCTGTCCTAACAACACTTTCTTCCAATGATGTGAGGTGTAGGAAGCTCTCTCTTTCTCTCTCTCTCTCTCTCTTTCTCTCTCTCCGTTTTAGTCAAAGCGTGTGTTATCACCCATGAGACGGCACAAACACAAGAGGTCAGGTAGCCGACTTGCTTCATATATCTTTCAGGAGTCCGTGTCCCGTGCACTAGCCCTCTCCATCGGAGAGCGTTATTCCCTGTGTCTGTGTCCCGTGCACTAGCCCTCTCCATCGGAGAGCGTTATTCCCTGTGTCTGTGTCCCGTGCACTAGCCCTCTCCATCGGAGAGCGTTATTCCCTGTGTCTGTGTCCCGTGCACTAGCCCTCTCCATCGGAGAGCGTTATTCCCTGTGTCTGTGTCCCGTGCACTAGCCCTCTCCATCGGAGAGCGTTATTCCCTGTGTCTGTGTCCCGTGCACTAGCCCTCTCCATCGGAGAGCGTTATTCCCTGTGTCTGTGTCCCGTGCACTAGCCCTCTCCATCGGAGAGCGTTATTCCCTGTGTCCGTGTCCCGTGCACTAGCCCTCTCCATCGGAGAGCGTTATTCCCTGTGTCCGTGTCCCGTGCACTAGCCCTCTCCATCGGAGAGCGTTATTCCCTGTGTCTGTGTCCCGTGCACTAGCCCTCTCCATCGGAGAGCGTTATTCCCTGTGTCTGTGTCCCGTGCACTAGCCCTCTCCATCGGAGAGCGTTATTCCCTGTGTCTGTGTCCCGTGCACTAGCCCTCTCCATCGGAGAGCGTTATTCCCTGTGTCTGTGTCCCGTGCACTAGCCCTCTCCATCGGAGAGCGTTATTCCCTGTGTCTGTGTCCCGTGCACTAGCCCTCTCCATCGGAGAGCGTTATTCCCTGTGTCTGTGTCCCGTGCACTAGCCCTCTCCATCGGAGAGCGTTATTCCCTGTGTCTGTGTCCCGTGCACTAGCCCTCTCCATCGGAGAGCGTTATTCCCTGTGTCTGTGTCCCGTGCACTAGCCCTCTCCATCGGAGAGCGTTATTCCCTGTGTCCGTGTCCCGTGCACTAGCCCTCTCCATCGGAGAGCGTTATTCCCTGTGTCCGTGTCCCGTGCACTAGCCCTCTCCATCGGAGAGCGTTATTCCCTGTGTCTGTGTCCCGTGCACTAGCCCTCTCCATCGGAGAGCGTTATTCCCTGTGTCTGTGTCCCGTGCACTAGCCCTCTCCATCGGAGAGCGTTATTCCCTGTGTCTGTGTCCCGTGCACTAGCCCTCTCCATCGGAGAGCGTTATTCCCTGTGTCTGTGTCCCGTGCACTAGCCCTCTCCATCGGAGAGCGTTATTCCCTGTGTCCGTGTCCCGTGCACTAGCCCTCTCCATCGGAGAGCGTTATTCCCTGTGTCTGTGTCCCGTGCACTAGCCCTCTCCATCAGAGAGCGTTATTCCTTGTGTCTGTGTCCCGTGCACTAGCCCTTTCCATTGGAGAGCGTTATTCCCTGTGTCTGTGTCCCGTGCACTAGCCCTCTCCATCGGAGAGCGTTATTCCCTGTGTCTGTGTCCCGTGCACTAGCCCTCTCCATCAGAGAGCGTTATTCCCTGTGTCTGTGTCCCGTGCACTAGCCCTCTCCATCAGAGAGCGTTATTCCCTGTGTCTGTGTCCCGTGCACTAGCCCTCTCCATCGGAGAGCGTTATTCCCTGTGTCTGTGTCCCGTGCACTAGCCCTCTCCATCAGAGAGCGTTATTCCCTGTGTCTGTGTGTCCCGTGCACTAGCCCTCTCCATCAGAGAGCGTTATTCCCTGTGTCTGTGTCCCGTGCACTAGCCCTCTCCATCGGAGAGCGTTATTCCCTGTGTCTGTGTCCCGTGCACTAGCCCTCTCCATCGGAGAGCGTTATTCCCTGTGTCTGTGTCCCGTGCACTAGCCCTCTCCATCGGAGAGCGTTATTCCCTGTGTCTGTGTCCCGTGCACTAGCCCTCTCCATCGGAGAGCGTTATTCCCTGTGTCTGTGTCCCGTGCACTAGCCCTCTCCATCGGAGAGCGTTATTCCCTGTGTCTGTGTCCCGTGCACTAGCCCTCTCCATCGGAGAGCGTTATTCCCTGTGTCTGTGTCCCGTGCACTAGCCCTCTCCATCGGAGAGTGTTATTCCCTGTGTCCGTGTCCCGTGCACTAGCCCTCTCCATCAGAGAGCGTTATTCCCTGTGTCTGTGTCCCGTGCACTAGCCCTCTCCATCGGAGAGCGTTATTCCCTGTGTCTGTGTCCCGTGCACTAGCCCTCTCCATCAGAGAGCGTTATTCCCTGTGTCTGTGTCCCGTGCACTAGCCCTCTCCATCGGAGAGCGTTATTCCCTGTGTCTGTGTCCCGTGCACTAGCCCTCTCCATCGGAGAGCGTTATTCCCTGTGTCTGTGTCCCGTGCACTAGCCCTCTCCATCGGAGAGCGTTATTCCCTGTGTCTGTGTCCCGTGCACTAGCCCTCTCCATCGGAGAGCGTTATTCCCTGTGTCTGTGTCCCGTGCACTAGCCCTCTCCATCGGAGAGCGTTATTCCCTGTGTCTGTGTCCCGTGCACTAGCCCTCTCCATCGGAGAGCGTTATTCCCTGTGTCTGTGTCCCGTGCACTAGCCCTCTCCATCAGAGAGCGTTATTCCCTGTGTCCGTGTCCCGTGCACTAGCCCTCTCCATCGGAGAGCGTTATTCCCGAATGCGTGAGGGGAGAAATGGGAGCTGGGACATAACGGCGGAATCCTTTGAGAGGAATTTTTAACAGCATAGAATATACTGCCTGTGTGTTAAATAAACTCATCAAGTCAAATCATTTCCCCCATACCACTGCACCACATATCCGTTCTCAAAATGAGACAATTCAAATCACACTGTACAGGAGTCTTCCTCGTGCATATGCAGTTTTCAATGTGCTGTTAAAAATATGAACACTACAAGGGGCCATATGAATTGATTATGAATAATGGGAAATATAGCTCCACAATATAGAGCATTGCATTGCATGTTCAGAATGGCAGTGGTGCGCTGAGTTTGTTGAAGAAGAAAGGCAGGAGAGTCATTGACACTAAGCATGATACAGACCATCCAGCGACCTGTAAATGACTAATGGTAAAATTATGCATAGAACTCCTCCTATAATATATATTATGGCTACTATGGGAGTTTACTGCTGCACATTGAACAGCTCACTGTTCTAGACATTTGGTTTTAGGGAAGTTATATGATCATCTATAACAGGGGTGTCAAACTCATTTTCACCCCGGGCCACATCAGCATTATACTTGCCCTCAAAGGGCCGGTTGATTTTCGCGGACCTCGATTGTAATTGTTGAGGGGGTGGGGGGGGGGGGGGGGGTGCAATCAAGATTTTTCGCGGACCTCGATTGTAATTGTTGACGGGGGGTGGGGGGGGGGGGGTGCAATCACATTTTTTTAATACAAACTTTATTTAACGGTTTATTTAACGTATGTACCGCGGGTGTGCGTCCGCGTCTGCGTTTGTCTGTTATATCGTAAAAGTAAATCCCGGTTAACCAGCCACGTAGATACACGCGTCAGATAATTATTTTTTATTTTTTATTTTTTTTATTTTTTTTTACGCGTCAGATAATTAAGTTCTCGCGGGCCACATAAAATGACATGGCGGGCCACATCTGGCCCGCGGGCCTTGAGTTTGACACCTATGATCTATAACAATAGTAGTCATTAATGGCAATGTTAAGGTTAAGTTTAGGTTAAATTAAGTAACAGGCTACACTAAATACAATGAAAACGGAGACTATCTAGTCTATTTTTATTGACCACTTGCATTAAATTCACTTTCTTGCCACTTCATGATTAATAATCATTAGGGATAAACCCATCACTCAAATGTTTGACATAGATATAGTTAAGCTTACTAACCTTTTTTTTGATCAGCTGAATCATAAAGAATATGTTACAATGCTGGTATTTTTAGTACCTTTGCCTTAGATGTGTACAACTCATAGTGACACCGAGCCATGTACTAGGTCAACATTATCACATTGCTAGCAGTCATCATGTTTTTTTGATTTTAGGGATATTGATAGCAAATACAGTCAGATGGTATATTTCCTGGTCCAAGATACGTGTTCATTATGACAAAAAAAGCTGTCCAGCTAGTTAGCTAAAGTGTTTACATTTTCGTTCTATTTTTCTATAGGCAAACTTTGGCTTATCTTTATGTTGTGCTACACAAAGTCTGTGTTAGCATGTACGGTTGGGGGCACTACTGAATTACACTGCCAACTTACATAATTTTTGTTACTTGGCTACTCAAGACTACTTGAAAATGTCCTTTAAACATCTTTAGGTGCTAGGTCAAGATAACATTTTTAAACTGTACCTTCACTGCGCAACAAACTGAAACAAAACAATAGCATTGCATGCTAATCCATTTTAGCACTATGTGCCTTGCTACAGGGTTAAACCTTGGTCTTAAAGGACCTCTTCTCCCAACACTGCATCATGCTGTCATGCTCTGCTTGTCTGTCACTGAGAGTTTATTTGGAAATTCAGCCAATAAGTCTATGAATAGCCTTCCTCCCAGAGAACAACATATTGTGATCCATTAGCGCCAGTTAAAAAGTGCTGGTAGCTGACACCTCGAGGGTCATGCATTGGGTGTGAAGGTCATATATGTGGGCGATGTGTCCCACTTTCAATAGCAGACATGATTATTCTCATCTCCAAGTGAATGCACAATTTCCGTAATGTAAATCGAGCATTGGACAGCAAAAAAATAAACAAGTCCAGTTTATACTTGTGAGAGAATTGTAATTCCACCTGGCTGGTAAAAACCTTTGCTTTGGTCTGTTTAAGCTTATGAAACAGGTATGGCATTATAAACATTCAATAAACACAGGGTATGCACATAGAAGAAAAAAAATGATTTATAGTATATTTGTTTGCATTATTTTGTCAGCAATCAACATTTTGATTCCAATCAATATCTACACTAAATATGGACATTTGCTAAAGCTGAATTGCATGTACATTCTCTGCCTCCTGACTACTTTAAAAACAGAAACTTAATCAATAGATAGCACTGTATTTATTGACTGTTTTGTGACAATATAAATGACAAATGCATCAGCCCTGTTCCTGCCGAGAAGTGTATTTATTGAAATAATCTCCATCCATGTCTCTAAGTCCATCTGCCTGAAATCCATCATTTGTGTCTGTTTTTCACCAGTCTCCTCTAGTTTTGTCGAGGTCACAAAATTTCCATAAAGCCAATAATGAGTATATCAAAAAGGACCTGGTAAGGAAAGATTAAATCGCAAAATAATACCCAGAATTCTTTGCACAACCGTACAAAAAATAATTTTGTGTACAAGAGGATTTATAAGGGGTGATAATGTATTTAATTTCAGGGTTGCCTATTACAAAACTGTGGAAGTGGAAAATTTAGGTAATCTGCGCGCTGGCAACTGGGATAACCTCAATGAGGTATTGTATCCTGGGCTTATGCAATATCTACAGCATGTTGATGATAATAAACATAAGGATGCTGGTTTTCTCTTTTCTGCTCTCCCTAATTCCAGACTTTGCCCTGTGAAATCGAAAGCGTGTTATAATGAGTAGCCTTGACTCCTCATGGGAACACAGCCACTCACTGTAGAGCTTGTTTTATGTCCAAACACACAGCGAAGCTGCGACACCTTTCTGAAACTGCTGATGCTTTTACCAACGTGCACCTGGCAGAGGACGTGAGGGCAGCAGGTTCCACGGTTCAAACGGAACAAAAACACAAGCTTGCAAATACACAGTGCGACAGACACACACGCACTCACGCAGTGCGACAGTCGCACACACACACACACGCACGCACGCAGTGCGACAGTCGCACACACGCACCCATGCAAACATTCAGTGTGACAGTCGCACACACACACACGCACGCACGCAGTGCAACAGTCGCACACACGCACGCATGCAAACATTCAGTGTGACAGTCGCACACACACACACGCACGCACGCAGTGCAACAGTCGCACACACGCACGCATGCAAACATTCAGTGTGACAGTCGCACACACACACACACACGCACGCACGCAGTGCGACAGTCGCACACACGCACCCATGCAAACATTCACTGTGACAGTCGCACACACACACACGCACTCACGCAGTGCGACAGTCGCACACACACACACGCACGCACACAGTGTGACAGTCGCACACGCACGCACGCACATCTACCATAGAAATAAAAATGTTCCTCTATGGAGACAAGCCAAATAACCTTTTTTTTGTTTGTTTGAGTGTAAGTGATACCTGACCGATCCCAAAAAGCGATTCAATTTCAAGGCTCCTGATTGGCCCTGGGATGACCTGCACAAATGACGTGACATCACCTTCTCTTGTCCTGATTATCAGCTGTGCCCCTTGGTGCATTTAGATAGTTTGGGTCATAATAAATTCCCCGAAAGATCTTTCTTATTTATGTATGAGCTATATATTTTCCCCCACACCTGTAGAGAATGCTAGATAGGCACCAGTGCGTAGACGTGATGGCATCTATTTTTAAAAATAAAACCAAAGGATGCTAACTCTTCTTCTTCTGATACTGCACAGTAAAAATAAAACCTCATTATCAGACGAATTTCGAGTTTCAAAGGGACACACTTAGAGAAATATCTATGTGGACAGGTGCATAGCAACGAATGCCAGGAGCAAGACATCCAATAATGAGTGTTGAGGGGATGCAATGTTTGGCCCCGGTTTGTTTCCAGGCAAATACAACCCAAGCGGAATGAAAGTTAAAGCGCTCACATTATCTTCCCCCGGGAGCAACAGGCACAATCCGAAGGTAACAGAGAGAAAGCAATACCCCAGACAGGAAGTTCAGGGCCGCTAAATGAAGTGTGGGCAGACAGAACTCTAATTCATCTAAAAGGAAACAAATCAATGGGAGGTATATCCCACCTGGTACTGTGGCATTCCGTTTAGATAACTCATCTACCTCAGCCTTATCCTCATTCCCATATATTTTTTTTCTGACTTGAAATACGGTTCATTTGGTTTATTTCAGTTTCCCTTTTTTAACACCTCCGTCCAAATGCAGCCCAGACTGAAATGAAACACTTGCATAGAGACAGCACTTGGTTTTCCATCACCTTCTGCACAGCCAGAGCTATAGCACATGACATAAAACTGCATTATCACGCCTTATCTCACCGCTGATGGTGTCTGCTCCGTTTCATTTTACAAAAAAAAAAACACTAAATGGGAAAGGATATACCATGTGATATCGCAACCAAAATCTGTCAGAGGTATGCCTATCTATAATTTCATTATTTCACTACCAGAATTTATGGATGTATTGGAACAGAAATCAAGGCAGCTTGGCTGCCAGAAGCTGATTGATTATTTATTATTTTTTATTATAATAATTTTTTTTTTTACTGTGCTGTCCAGGGGCTCGTGCGAGCTGCGATCTGCGAGATGTGATGAATACAATTTTTTTGGAGTGTTTCTCGTAGCCATGAACGCATGTCGCTAAGCGCGTTCATGTAGGCAATCTGTAAATCTGCAATCTTTCTCATCCCCCTGCTTTGTTTTTTTGTATCAAACTGTCAATTATCCCAAAACGCAAACTAAAGGTGTTGCTATGGATTACAGGGTACTTTACTGTCTGTAAAATATTCAAAATACTTTTAATAACCGAAATTATGTTACAATTTATCGTGTCTGACTTTAATCCAACGTTATAATATAAAAATATCATATTAAAACTATGTTAATGGCCAAAGCACAATTCACATTTGCCCTTCAGAACATTTTTTTATAAGCATCTTCTGCTGAACATTAAGGATACATAGCAAGATTGTATCGCCCTTCGTTTTGTGTGGGCTGGCCACGGGTGTAGCCAAGGTTGCAAGCGGTATCTTGGGGAGGATGGTGGGGTGGGTTGAAAAATGTACTTTGCGGTCAGATTAAATTGGAATTACGCGTTGTAGGCCAATATAAAAATGTAATTTTAAATATTAATTTTATTTTAACTATTAGGTTTCCGCAGTAGGCCTAATATAGCCTACACTTTATAGTAATGTTATACTTATTGTTATTTGTAAACCTACCCATTGTCACCTAGAAGCCATCCATCAGTAATACAAATTGCTCACACAGTTGCTCCAAATGTAGCTGTCGTGTGTGTGTAAGGACGGGTGGAAAGAGGGACCCAGTAGCAGGCAGGGAGTACCAAAAAACCGAAGTTTAATGATGGGGCAACGGTACAAAAAACACAGTCAAAAGAGTGGTCACAAAACAGGCAGACGTCAGAATCGGGAAGGCACAGCAGAGGTACAAAAACAAGTCCAAACTCTGGGTCGCGAGAACACAGGCAGAAGTGGCAAAAAACAATGTAGCTAACAAAGGTGAGGAACTCGCAACAAAGGACTGAAAGCACAAAGTATAAATACACTGAAGGACTGAAAGCACAAAGTATAAATACACTGAGGGAGGATCAGGTGTGAGGAACTCGCAACAAAGGACTGAAAGCACAAAGTATAAATACACTGAAGGACTGAAAGCACAAAGTATAAATACACTGAGGGAGGATCAGGTGTGAGGAACTCGCAACAAAGGACTGAAAGCACAAAGTATAAATACACTGAAGGAGGATCAGGTGTGAGGAACTCGCAACAAAGGACTGAAAGCACAAAGTATAAATACACAACAAAGGACTGAAAGCACAAAGTATAAATACACAACAAAGGACTGAAAGCACAAAGTATAAATACACAACAAAGGACTGAAAGCACAAAGTATAAATACACAACAAAGGACTGAAAGCACAAAGTATAAATACACTGAAGGACTGAAAGCACAAAGTATAAATACACTGAGGGAGACAAGAAACAATGAGGATCAGGTGTGAGGAACCGAGAAGGGCAAATGACAGACAGGTGCACGTAATAAAACAATGAGGAGAGCAGATAATAAAATAACAAGGGAACACGTAATACGCGGACTGGATTCACACATAACACATAGACTTGAACATGAACTGGGTAGTTAGGCAAGTCAAAAAAAACGAGAGTCAACGAGAGTCAAAACAGACAGACAGGATCTCAGAACATAACAGTGTGCTCCCATTTAGTCCCAGGGCATCACATACAGTTTGTAGGCAGTGTTTAACGAGTGTTAGGCTACTTTTCAGAAGTGTGTTTGTTCTCAGTCGATGCCCTGGTGGGAATTTGTCACCCATCAATTGCACCAAAAATATTGGGAGAACACATTACATTACATTACATTATAGGCATTTAGCAGACGCTCTTATCCAGAGCGACTTACACAGCATTTTTTTTTTTTTTTATATATCCATTTATTTACTGGATATATACTGAGCAATTCAGGTGAAGTACCTTGCTGCTCGGGGGGGTACAGTGCGTGTCCTAACGTGGAAAAACTGAACCCCTTCTTACAAACCACAAACTTCCTCACTTAACTGTACTACACTACACTGCCGGCCTCACTCTTTTCACTTGACGTCTGTGTTGTGGGCTGAATTAAATCTAGGTTATTTACAATGCGTATCGCTGTCGTCACTTTACGGATGAATTGGATGCTTATACGGTTGCTTATTCCATAACATTGTTTGATGTCCAATAATCCAGAGAAAGCTGTCGGGTGCCAGGAAGCGCAGAGCTGTCACTATTTGAAGCGAGACAGGTAGGGCCATGCTCTGTTACATGTTATGTATGGCCTAAGAATAAGCATAGCCTAATATTCCATATAAAAGAAGTTTATAAAAGAAGGCCTATGTCTTTACACTTTTTCTAAACTAAATCCCAGACAGTGTAGGCTACTTAAAGTACACTTTCATTTTAATTTGCAGAAGCGGTTTCAAGTAGCCTACAAGTTTTTAAGTAGTTTAGAAGTAGTTAATAAATGGTAGTAGCCTATACCTAACGTTTAGCTGAATTACACAGGGAATGTCATGAGTGTCAATAGCACTTGCCCACAGTCTCTCGATGTATCACAAGAGGAAATAAAATGCAAAAATTCAGTGGCTAACATTTGACTGCTTAATGATTTAATGTTATGAGCTAAATAATACTGTTGATACCCTGCATAGATTTCACATAGATTGAAACGCTTGCATTTCAGACCTTGGTGTAATAGATTTTAGTGGTGGATAATCAAACGTGAAGGTAGGGGGATCAGAAACAAGTCACTCATGCAGTGAGGACCAATAAAGGGAATAGCACAATAATAAATGCAAAGAAAAGAAACAAATTCCTTGTGGCTAAACAGCCAAACGAAAATCAACCCACTAAAATAGGGCGAACTCCAATAACGAGTGAAACATAAACTAAATCTCCCGAGCTCAATACTGGAGCCAAAACGGGAAACTTAACAAAGAAAAAAACACCTTCGGCACATAAGTTCGGACGGCCGGAAGGGGGTAAAACCAAAACTAAACAAAAAAAAAACTGTCTCAGAGAGAACAGCAAAGGACAAAATAAATAGCGCAGAGCGCTAACAGGAGGAATAATACCTATACCTGAAAATAAACTAATAGCAAGTCCCTCGTGAACATAAACAGCGTTTACTATCACAAGGTCGCTAGTACCTGGCTGTACCTGGCTCAATGGAATGTCGAATGACAAAAAAGCACCGGGGAAGTGGAAGTGAGGAACTTAAATACCCCACAGGTAGAGGCACAGGTGAAAACAATGATGAGTGAGGGAAAGCAAAACCCCGGAACGGAACGTGGAAAGAATCCGATAGATTCTCAATCGGGAAACCAGGACGAGAACCGCAACGGAAAAGAAAACAAAAACCCAGGAACCATGACACTTGGTAGCTATAATTTAAAGTTACCAGCTATGATGGGATGAGTCATATTCTTTAACAATAGAAAATATTTAGAATTTAGGGGAAATATTGACATCTTTACTTCGAAACACCAAACAGTTCAAATAATAGAATCTGAAACAGAACTACTAAATAAATGTATATAAGAACATTTATATTGTAGCCTATTTGTATGCTGAAATTCACATCGAGGAAATTTTTTCTGATGTGACAAACCTGAGGGAGGAAAAAATAAGACTGCTGTAAAAACTTATGCCACATTCTTATACTATACCAGGAAATACATAAATACTGGAAATACTTTAAATACATAGGCCTATTTAGTTTTATAAAGTTGTCTGCGTAAAATATAGTCTAGCCTACTTTAAAATAAACTTGATGTACTTAAGTATACATTTAAAAATTAACTTGTATGTAGGCTACTACGTTTTTGTAAGTGATCTCTCTAACAACTAATTATCTAAATGGTGCAAGCGATCACAAAGAAGATTTTATTTGTTTATTTGTTTATTTATTTGGAAGGGACAATGCACATTAATGAACATACATACAATATGTAAACATGCCGGATTATAGCAGGGATGCTAATTTCCATCCGTAGTCCCTATGGGCAATTTAGAGTCTCCAATTAGCCTAACCTGCATGTTTTTTTGGACTGTGGGAGGAAACCGGAGTACCCGGAGGAAACCCACGCTGACACGGAGAGAACATGCAAACTCCACACAGAAAGGCCCTCGGCCGGGATTCGAACTCGGTACCTTCTTGCTGTGAGGCGACAGTGCTAACCACTGCACCACCATGATCGCTCAGTCTCCGCACGATCACAAGAAACGCCATACTTGCGTGGAATTTTTTTTTTGCGAGCAGCCTGTAGTCGTCACACTTTTATTTGCGATTTGCGAGGGACGCGCATGCGATGCATTTTTGTGAAACGCGTTTTGAGAAGAAATTGCGATCTGCGAGTGAAAATCATCGCAAATCGCTTTCGTGTAACAAACCCCAGAAACACAACTGAGAGTATCCTTTAATTAAACACATCACACTGCTATTCCTAACAATTAAATGAAAAGATAGAGTGTATTCCTTGCATAGATAGAGTGTCTTCCATGCATACATATTTAGAACTTGCCTCCAGGACACTGCCTTGTTGATTGTGTTTGAAGGACAGTCGTGATAAATCGCCACTATAAATGAGCCTTCTATGATAAAGAGACAAATCCATGACGATCAAATCCAACATTAATCAAGTGTTGAAATATGAAAAAAAAAAAACTTTCATTAAAAGGCAGGCAATTAATCACACTTACCATTGGTGCCACACATGACTACCTTGATTCAACTTCAGAATGATGCCTTTCCTACAATCTAGAATGGGTCTCTTATTTGGTTTGATTTTCAGTGATGACCTTCTTTATGATCATTTATTTTTCAACATTAAAATTCTTAAAATATTTTCCCTTATAGAAAAAAATTTACATGTTTTTTTCTTTTCTACTTTACAACTGATTTGTGTTTACCTGTCAATGTGAAAGGGATATCAAGTGTCAATTGCTATACTATGCAATACACATCATCTTAAAATGAGTCTAATTGGTTGTCTTCTTCTCATTAAATGTATGTGAGTGCATAGAAAAGAAATGATTCTTTACCAGTGTTTTAAATACATTCAAGACAGTGCCACAGTATCGGTGACAACATCTTCTTGCACTAGACGTCATATTGGTCCTCATGATTTCTGCCTTGATGGAATTGGATCACAATCAGAACAAGCTCCTTTGTGTCTCTATTCCCATCGCTCAACTCACAGCCACATCTACAGGCGTAACCTTTGTATGTATTCACAGTAATTGCAGTAGCAAAGGCAGCACATATGTAACACACTCAACACCAAGGCAATGCATGACAACAAAGACGCAAACACTCAACAACATCTTTTGTTCAACACTAAAAAACTCTCATATGTTTATTATTTTGAGGCCTATTACTTTGGATTTATGAATTATTAAATATCTGAACATGGCTCCTCAGATTTTGCCACAGGTTTTTAAAATCACACTGATAGCCTTATTGTTTGACACTGGCCCAGAGAATAATCTAGCACAGATGAGTGTATTTTCACTCCCTATGTGATTGGAACAATGATTTCCCTTCTTTCAAAGCGTAGGATTGTGTAACCCTTAAATATAGGTCTTGGCCATCAACAATTCAAGTCAATACAATACAATGAGCTGTATGTTAAACATACACGTTTAACATAGAATAGCATGGAATAACTTTTATTTACCTGCTAGGAAACTTCAGTTGTAGCCAACAACAAAAAAGACATAGACAGTGGGGCAGACCCACAACACACAAACAAACATATCAAATAAAGACATTCAATACAATCATTGCATTAATCAAACTAACTAAGTGAATTAAAGTGGAATACAGCCAAACGTCTCATGAAAAAAAAACCCCCCCCGTCCCCCGATGTTGTGTCCAATGTCATCAAGCAGATACCAAACATGTTTATATAAATGCGGTATGCATAAGGTAAATTCACATTGTCATCAGGTGAACAATGATAATTATATTCTGTTTAAAAAAATTCAAAAAAACTTTATATTTCCATGAGTTTCCGATGATTCAGAGATTCACTGGAGCTTCCAAGTCTGAAGAAAGTGAGAAAAAAAGGTCTCAGCTCTGAGCCCAAAATGACAGACTCTGCGAACATTGACCTTCGTTCTGGCCCTCTGGGGGAAAAATGTCTTTGGGCTCAGCACTAAATGGCAGCGTGTACGGGATTGCATGTGTACAATGTAGGTGGTGTATGGTAATATGCTCTTCCGTGACTCATGAATAAAGATCCAACACTGGAGCCGTTTTTCTCACAGTAGGCCTACTCTCCTTCTTCCTCTCCGCTTTTTATATGGAGCAGTTTTAAAGCCGCCGTTAATCTTAAGGTTGGACTGGAAAAGTCTCACCTCGGTTAGATGAGACGCTGCTGGTTTTTATTGTCCCTCTGTGTGGGGGAAAAAAAAGGGGGAATTTTTCTCTCACAACTTCCTAGCTTTCTCAAACTATAAAAGTGTATGAAAATTATGTTCTATAAAAGGTCGGTTAAGGCTGTCAGAAAAACACAGATGAAAAATGTAAGCAGCTATTCCGACTCATTTATCAATGTTCCGCGAGTGTAGCCAAGCATGAATAAAACATGGCTGATTGACGAGGCGACACACACCACAACACTGATTGTCTCAGAAACAGGAAGTGGGTTGCTCTCGGCCGGGATTTCCGTGTTTTCCGTCCAGAACAGTCTCAGCTAACTCTCTTCTAGGACTCCACTTTTCTCCCACAGATGTAGTTTTCACTTATTGCCGTCTCTTGAGATAAGGAGGGAGACAGATCGAGTGTGATGGGGGTCCCCATGGCTGAGCTTAGCGTAGCGCGCGGCTATCCACTTCATCTGTGTCTCCACTGATGTTTCTGAGTGATAGTCTCCGGGTAAGGGCTGGCTCAACTCGCC
Organism: Ilyophis sp. 1 JC-2022; assembly: GCA_022702515.1. Classification (NCBI taxonomy): domain Eukaryota; kingdom Metazoa; phylum Chordata; class Actinopteri; order Anguilliformes; family Synaphobranchidae; genus Ilyophis; species Ilyophis sp. 1 JC-2022. Next base: position 103,395,637 of record CM040397.1, on the reverse strand, counting down.
GATGAAGCGCGATCTCCCGCTAAATGCTAACCTCCTTCAGGCTCCAGTGTGAGTCATAAACGTTTCCATGGCATTTTTTTTCTCAGAGTTCCGTGGCTCATTTCACATACTGGTGCGCCCATAAACTTCAGTGACATCATAGAGCATGTGATTCTGATTCCATCCCAGATCTAACGCGAGAAACTAAAACATCTGTGCTGGTCTGACATTGTTCAGGTGAATCCAGGCAGAGTATCATCCTTTTTAAATCTGTGCATCTCTCAGGAGATGCTAATGGCATTAATTTTGTGTTGAGTTGGAATAACAGGCCCGTCCCTTGAAACCAATATCCTCTGACTACATTCAAGCTAGCTATGAAATTAGTTTTGCTATCATTTTATTGTAATTGGATAGCTGCATTTTTCTTTATGTGCATGCACAACTGAAAAATGTCATTCTTAATCACCATTCAACTAAGATACTTTCTTCATAAAACAGAAACCAGCAAACACAACATTTTTTGCAAACTTAACTCCTTAAGTAATAATACTTCCATAGCTATTTGTGACAATATTCACCACCACCCCCCCTCCCTCCCAGTTTTTCCTTAGATCGATTTTTTCCCAACACAATATTGGTCTCCCTCTATTGTAGGGCCAATTCATTAGTATGCACAATCTAGGCACTAACAAAAAGACACACACCTGTATTGATGTATTATTGAAGACATCCCAATTGTTTGGATGAGTACATCAAGTCTGTTCTTGTGAACAGAGCCACTGTCATCCGATACCTCTGATCTCCACCATAGTGGTGAGGGGGGAGGGAGGGATAAATAAATCATTAAAGCGCAAACTGAGTCGGGGAGATGGATGGTACATGTGTTCTCTGCAGGGCAGGATAGACGGAGAAGAACCCGGTATCCTGCATATATCACACTCTTTACATAAATCTGAAGGTGAATGAAGGACACATTGCTCAATCCTACACACCCCCAGTGAATCAAAACATGGCTGCTGTAGATTTACAAAAAGCACTGCCTGCCGAGAAGGGCTTTCTCCTGTGACTGCCTACCTGTCACTCCCGCAAGCTGGACCGCAGATATCGTAAATCTGCAATGTTCTGGGAAGACCTTATTGGTAACGCGTGAAATTAAATCTGTAATAGCGTTTCACCCTTATAGAGACATTTAAAAAAAATATTAAATATTGCAAGCAATGCCAAGTGATAAGTGAGAAGCTCTTTACCTCGATAAACCCACACAACAGGACTCAATCTAGTTGAACTGCCCACAATTAAAGGACGGGGGGCAATGCAACAACAACAAACTATGAATGTATCTAGTTGTTGAGAGCACCATTAGATGGGTGCTTAATAAATTCTCATAGAAAACAACTGTAAGGGCAGGCGTCTATGTCAATGGTCCATGGACGTAATTACATTATGTCTCGGCACTTAGCAGACGCTCTTATCCAGAGTGACAAAGATAACATTTCAACATACAACCAGTGTTCAAATTGTTGTTGAATGCGGGGGAACGCAGAAAAATCGTCCTCCTTGTTAAGATATGCAATTTTGTAACACATTGGGTTCAGTCCAATCACTTATCTTCACTCTTTGTATCATTTTCTTGTGTCCTTTCCTTTGTCCTTAGCTGGCAAATGCCAGAAAGGTCGGTCTGATTTTCTTCTGTTTTGGGCCGGTGTAGCGTAGGCTACAATTCTTCTCAGCATATAATTTTTCCCGGATACTTCCGGGTTCATCACTTGAACAGGACAAAAAACCAATCACTGCTCAACTACGAGCGGGAAGTTGAGCAGTGTCTAATAAGATAACACTTGTGTTGTGCACGTTTATGAAAAGACGAGCTATCTTTTTGAACCCATCCGTGGTCAGTAGCTAGCATTCGTGCTACGTAATGCGAGTGTAGAACTCACTAATAATGTTTATTTACAGGCCAATTGAACAAATACATTGAAAATCAGTTCAGTTCAGTGCTTAGTGCAAGTAGCTAGTGAGACATAGCTACAGTCAAGTAACGGACCTGGAAGTGGGAAAAATTATATGCTGGGAAGCTACACTGGTCCAACTGCCTTGTTGCGAGAGAGAGATGGAGAGAGGTAGGAGAGTTAATAATTTCATATTATATTCTATTAATTTGTGACTAGGTCATATTGATTGGTCATGTAAAGGCATGTAGGCCGTGTGTGTTTTTTGGCCACCATGCCATGCGCACGCGTGTGAATGTGTTTGTATGGCATTAATTGCATCGGTAAAAGTCAGCTAATTCACATAAATAGATATAAGCTAAAGTACATTATTCTTTCTCAATCATACAGTTTTAATGCAGCGGTTTCCACTTCTGCTCATTATTAGCGCAGGACAAATCACATGTCTGTTTGTAAAATGATGGCTGAAATCGAATTGTTAAAGTTTTATTTTTGGTTTGGCAGGGGATAAATGACATAGGCCTACAGGTAAATAAACTGTGGTCGCCTGTAAACTGTTTTAGTTCCGCTACTGTTTCAGAACAAGGGTGACCTGCACCTAAAAAACTGAGGGGACACAGAGGAACAACAGAGTCCATAGCAATTATCCTGTTTGAAGAATAGTTTTGAGAGTATATTCAGTTATATTACAATATTTTAGGATGTATAATAACATTTGGAAATAAAATACAAATTGACTTAGCTTAATCTGAAATCTGGCCAAATCGGGGGCTCGTTGAATGGGCAGATCGCCATCACTGTTTCAGAATGAAGGCAGATATTTTTTACTCACATGATTAACATAAAAGATGGCTACTGCTTTGCAGTGTCGCTTGAGCTAAGCCATCGGTCCAGAACGCAGTTTGAAGAGACAACATCGTTTGCAGTAATTGTCTCTCTGCTAGCTACATCGATGTGAATGTGGTTACAGTGGTTTAAAAGATTATTTCCAGCATCAAGTTAGCAAAGCTGTATCCCGACTGTTAAATTGAATGTGAGCTCTAAATCTGATGTAGCCTAGCATGCGGTGTGATACATTTTTACTGCAACCTTGGACTGTGATTCCAAACACTTTAAATAAACCAGTACAACAATCGTGACAGTTTTTATGTAATTTATTTGATGGCTCAAGTGTAGGATCAAGCGTCTTACAAGTTGATGGGTTTTTGGATTGTTTGCAAGAGCACACAATTCTTTACGGATTTAGCGTTTTAATTTTCCTCTCAAAGTGCACCAGATTGATGCATTTCACTGTTAGATTTTACAAAAATGTGCATGCCCACAGAACCCCCTAGAGGGTGGGGGTTTACCACCTTATAGTAGAGGCAACCTTTTTTATTAATTATTATTATTATTAATTTAATTTTTTTTTGCCAGATGCATTCAACTGTATGAATCACAATTATTTGCTGGATGCATTCAACTGTATGAACATAATTATAATTATAGTCTAAATGTGACATATTGCATAGGCTACATACAGCAAAATTAATAGGCTCTATTTTTGAAAGGACGTGGGTTAACTTTAAGCAAACAGCCAACACACTTAATGATATGGAAAACAAAACAAAAATGTCAATAATATGCTTATGCGCATAACTTTAATGTCTTTTAGTCTCTTTTTTTCATGAATAAACGTGGCTTTTGTTCGTCCTAAAGAATTAATGTTGTTATATGGATTAAAGCGCTTTATAATAAATAAAAGGGAACGGTAAGATTGGATTGTGTGTGCCTGCCTGCGGCAAATGTGTAGTGTATAGCAATCGCTTACACATTTTAGCTTAAGACCCCCCCTCCCGGCAACAAACAGCGTCCCCCTTGTTAACATTTTACAATTCAAACCCTGCATACAACTAATTTATTTAGCTGGACATTTTACTGAAGCAATTCAGGTGATGTACCTTGTGCAGGGGTACAGTCGCAGTGACCCCTAACTGTGAATCAAACCTATAGCCTCTGAGTCACAACACCATTACACCTCATTGCCCAAACATAGTCATTCACAACATGGGTAAGCGTACATGATGAGTATATGCATGGAAACAATTACTAACATGCATGTGCCTGGCCTTTCTCAGAATAATCATGCAATATCATCAGTTTGACATCGCCAATCTATTGGCCAGGGTTCACATGTGCAGAAAAATACATTTGCAAGGGTACACGTTCCGCTGGCTTTTGTCGTTGCTCAGGGAGCTACATTTAAAAAATGAAATGGCAGAAAAGATCGTTCCATATGGAGTCTCTGCAGGAGGGAGAGTAAGACCATGCACTTCTAGTGGAGCTAATAAGGCCGGTACAGTTCTGCAGTACAAAAGGTATCGGCTTATTTGTCCTCATAAAACTACCAATATGTGTGGTACTAATTTCATTTCATCATGCTACTCCAGCTGGAAAAACCTCAGTGTCCCGATCGGTGAAGGTCTGACTAGGTGTCAGATCTTATATTCTATAATGGATAAAAAAATTTCCAAATAGAACATTGATCTATTTATGCAAAGCTCTGCCTATGCCTGAGAATCCATATAACCCGGGAGAGCAGAAATGTACTTTCTATGAAAATATGAAGGAAGGGAGTCGAGGGGGGGGTGTGATTCGTCTTTTCTGGCTGCAGTTGAAGATGTTGCGGTTCTACTTTGTACTCCGGGCAGTCAGTCTGTACTCACAATGAGAAAGGGAAATGTATTATTCACTGATATTTCACAGCATTTCACACAGTTTCCAAAGCGTAAGAAAAAAAAAAACCTGATATGATGGAAAAAAGAAACATTCATAAGTGTTCGGTGAGCGAACGTTTGACATGACCCCTCTTAATGAGATTGAATATGTGCATTTTCATTCTTTTTATTTATTTTTATCATTATATATAATCTGGGCCTGACTGAACACAGCTTGTACAATTGAAGAGGGAGGAGAACCCAGCATGCAATATGGGAGACATGAGTCTATGGCCTTAATCTTAAAGAACCATATGTTCTACTATGATGAAACCTGTTGTTCAAGGACATTCAATAAAAATTTAATAAATAATATTTTTGAAACTATTTTCACTGAAACATGTTTTTGTCATCCAAGACACTTGTGTAGTTGAATGTGTAGTTATAAACTCCTCAAAAAAAGTTTGGAAACGTTATTTCGGTCGATTATTCCTCCCCTTTAAAAATACCAATTGGTATTGTATTTTATATCGTTGGAAAGCCTGATTAGTCACCTTTACAACGAGGTACAACTTGTAAGGATCATGCATTCGTGGAATGAGCAACACAGCTAACCGTGTGGGTAGCGGCCCAAAAAAATGTGCCAAAATCCCCTGCAATATTCTTCTGTTGGTATTCACTCTCGTTTTGAGCTTCAAGTGCTGGCAGGTGTATGCCAGTGGGATGGAATGGGATGCCATCCCACAGCAGTGTGTGACCAGGCTGGTGACCAGCATGAGGAGGAGGTGCCAAGCTGTTGTGGCTGCGTATGGATCTTCCACACGCTACTGAGGTCCCTGACAGTGTAAAATGAATAAAGTGTAAAAATGGCCAATATGTGTTGTTTTTTCCTTATTACTGTGGGAGAGTGCAATCATCCAGTCCACCAAGCAACTCAAAACGAGAGTGAATACCAACAGAAGAATATCGCAGGGGATTTTGGCAAATTTTTTTGGGCCGCTACCCACACGGTTAGCTGTGTTGCTCATTCCACGAATGCACGATCCTTACAAGTTGTACCTCGTTGTAAAGGTGACTAATCAGGCTTTCCAACTATATAAAATACAATACCAATTGGTATTATTAAAGGGGAGGAATAATCGACCGAAATAACGTTTCCGAACTTTTTTTGAGGAGTTTATATATATATATATACTGTCTATAATAAAAAAGTTAAAATACTTAAACTTCTTACTGCCAGGTCTCAGGAGTATATATAAATAATACATATATAAATAGATCAAAATGAGCAAACCTGAAACATTTCACAGCTTATGTAAAAACTTTTTTTTTTTTGTCCTTTCAGAATAAAAACGGCTTGAACAATGAATATTGTGTTTCTATTCAAGGCTGGCTGTAATGCTACCTGTGTAAAGTAGGCTAGGTATGAAGGCTCTTTGATTGCAATCTGATTGCAGAAAGAACTGCTGCACTTTCAATGCTTGTTTGTGATTGGCGGCATAGAAGGTTCTAGATGTTCTTCAGCGATCACATGCTGCAGCATTCTCATCTGCGAGATCGAAACCTGACTACAATTCAATTGGGGAACTGTCCGGGGAATCATGCATTGCGCCTGTTATGCACTCTCATGCACTCTTGCAAACTCTGATTTGATTGGCCGAATGGGTTCTCATACGGGTTAAACTGTGAAATTTCATTGGCTTAACGTGTGAGACATAAAGAGTCTCTTTAGGGGCCCCGGAATTTATCAAGCCCTGTTCCTTGATGAATAGAAGATCAGCTAATTGTGAACCTTAAACCACTCTGAATCTTAACCCAATCAGAGGAAATAAACGCAACTGAACTTGTAGAGAATAGTGTACATCTCTGCTTGCAGTGTCATTGCTCTTCCAGAAAGGCATGTTTTGCGTCTATAATGTGTATATAGATTAATTATTGTATATCCATGCCAAATTATAATCGACCCATTTTTATATTTAAAACTTAATATATACAACAAGGACAGGAAGTTTTTATTATTTATTTTTTTTCATTTTTATTTTATGCATGTGACCAATACAAGTACAATGAACAGCCCTATTCAAAATCAGATAATAATTTAAATTAATACATATATTATTTTAATATGTAAATACATACAAACATATTTGTGTATGTTCAGAAAATATCCTGACACTCTTTTTTCTCATAACCTACTTTTACAGCTTTATTTTGCAATAAAGGATCAGATATCTACCCGATTTTGGTTTCAACACTGTCCTGAAGTAATTCCAGCCCACAAATCTTCTCAGAGCTATGACCTATGACCTGTGCTATTTGTCACATTCAGAGTAGTTTTGATCAGAGTAGTTTCTGAATCATTTGAGCGCAGTTCCTCTGGGCCATTAAGGCTTGTTATTATTATTATGCTATGTGATTGCTTGGGTTGACCTATATATAGTAAAATAGTATTGATGGTGCTTTGCCTGTCTTTTTGAACAAGAAGCCCCATTAGTCTGGTGAATACCCATTTCTGTCAATGAAATCACAATGATTTATAGCAGGCCCTCAAAATGCAGTTTGTGTTTTTCCACAGTAGAGTGTATCCATTTGTCATTGGTTCTCTAACTGACCTCATATACGTGACAGGACCTTCTCTCCTGGAATGGAGCATACGGTAAGGAAAAACCTGCTTTACATCTCCGCATTGTGTTCTACCACTATAATGCCGCAAATGTATCCAGATTCAGAATGAACTGTTTACTAATGTAATATAACCTTGTAGATAAATAAATGGCTTATAAGTCTGTGGGTTTCCACATAATGGGAGAATGAAGTATCTGTACATTTTCAAAAAGCACTGACTAGCAGGTGGAAAGTTTTGAAAAGAGGGTTTTGAAAGCACAAATTCCTTTGTGTCGTACATGCATTATTGGAGGCATCTCTCTCTCTCTCTCTCTCTCTCTCTCTCTCTCTTTCTGTTTTGTAAGGTCAAACTTTTGGTTTATGTGTTTCTTCTCACTTCTTAAGTTGAATATTTTCTCAGTGTGATTGCACAGTGAAAGGAGTTTTTGTTTAATAAAGTATTTTCTCAATATCTCTGTCTCTCTCTCTTGCCACATCACAATAGTGCAGCTTCATTAAATTTTGTTCTTCTTTAAAATAGTTTGGTCTTCTTCTACATGTTCAGGAGGCAGTGCCTCAATTTCCCAGCAGCCTCGTGTGTCGGGGGATAGGGATCCCCCATCTCCAGCCCTGTAAGTCTTTTCCTTACAAAGCCCAAAAGCTCCTAGGGTTGTGCTCCAAAAACAGAAAGAGCAGGGTTTTGCTGGACTGGCCAAGCATGTGAAGAGCTGCCTTGAAATGCTTTTAAGCTCATTATTAAATAGGATAAGTAGGTTCGCTCTTATGAAGTGATACTATAATTGTAAGGTACGGGTCATGAGAAAATACATGGAAGCGTGTTGTAATGGCATAAATGGCATTGTCCAGGCATGGATTGGTGCACTCATACCCGTTGAAGGCAGGGTCAATGTCTGACAACTGTTGCTTATTGAGTGATAATCTTCGCCCCAGGTGAAAGCATTTCTTGCCTGTAGAGAGGAGCGTACTTCAAGATCATAATGGCCCCATCCGTAGAGCTTGAGTGCTCGCCCAATAGTTTTAAGAACACAACATCGAGGTTATCCATATTAGTCACAAGATCTGAACCCAGTCAAGTATTTTATTGGGTTCACATCTCGTGGAAGAATGACGCCATGCTGGCCATATGGCGTCCCATTAAGTGACTGTGTTTTTTTTCATTACCTGTAAATACGTCTTTTCAGATAATACCCAAAAGTGTTTGCGTATCCACCAGCCCAGTGCTTTGGGCTTCTATACTGGGAGTTAGCCTACATCTGTGCTTGCTATCAGCCTCAATAAGCTGGTTTATTGTACAATGGGTGCATTCCTGTACATCAGTCATGCAGGCTTTGGCTATACACATACACACTTGCTTTTATATGTACACTATGAAATACCAAAGTATTAAAAGTGTACAGCATTAGTTGTGTCAATGACCGTCAATATGCACTTATTGTACGTCGGTTTGAATAAAAGCATCTGCCAAATAACTGTAATGTAATGTAATTACTGTCAGGTAAGAGGCACTTTCTGAATCGGCTTGCAATGTGTTTTCAATACATTCATAGTTAAAATGTGCTTGATTTTGATCCTTTTATCTGATGAGGAAGTAGAGCATCGCCAGAGTGACATTACTACAGAATTGATTCTTAGGGAAATGACAATGAATTGCATGAATTGGCAATGAAATAAATTAATGAGAAAAAAAAATGAAATAAAATCAGCTTCTGGGAAAGATGAATTGGAAATGAAAGAGGCCTGTGAGAAACAATGAGTGCGGTTAAGTTATGCATTATCCAGACTTTGTGATTTGAAAAGGTTTTTAATTTCTTGTAAGAATGAAGCTATAAGAAATATGTTGGCATATATGAATCTGATGCCAGTGTTGTATGGTGCAAAATGGGTTCCTTGTACGCATGTCTGGTCATATTTGTTATTGAAAAATGTAATGCATAAGGCAATTATGTCTAAAAAGAAATGGAATTAGGGCTGGCTGTTTGTTAAATGAATAATATATTTTATTTAACAATGCAATTACATTTTGGGGAAATAATCACAATGAACTGAATATGAATTATAATTGTTTGTACAATATTTAATAATGCAGAGGCTTTGTGCTGGCAGAAGTGCCATGAAGTGCCATGAATTAATCCTTTGCCATATTTTACAAAAGTGTCAAGTCAAGTCAATGTGTTTATAAAGCACATTTAAAAACTACAAGAGTTGACCAAAGCGCTGTACAAAGTTTGAAAATGCAGAATGTAGATACAATAAAAACACAAACAAGAGACGACAATAATACAATATAAAAGAGGGCTCAAAAATGGGATTGGATTGTTGCAAATTATGAAGTAATGAAATATAGAGAGATTTACACTTAGGTAGTGACAACCACTTGAGTATAATTGCATCTCTTGATCAATACATCTCAAAAATAGATGTATACTGTAGAAACGGATTGGGTATGTTGACATTCCTTACCTGAATCACTTAATTAGACATTTCTGAATAGCAAATCAATTCAGCATTACAGACATGAGGCAGAAAATTAATTACTTGAGCAATTGGAAACAAAAAGACTGCAGTGCACCAGCAATATATTTTCACTTTTTATTTTCATTTTTCATTTATTTGTTTATTTAGACGGGACAATGCATATTAATGAACACTACATAAAGCAGTGTAAATACACCGGATTTAGCAAATATGCTAAATATATATTTATAAAACAAAGGCATATTTAACTCTCTGAAAACAGACATAAAGGACATTAAATAAAGCACATGTATAGTAATTATAGGGGTGTAGACTGAGTAGTTCTACATTATATTATCGGTTATTTATCTTATACAACTTGTTTACTGTAAGGATGAGGGAAGTCAAAACTGCTGTAAACTTTGGGTTCTACTTGCCAGGCTCGTTGACAGTGGCCATGTTGTTAATTTAGGTAAAAGGGGTACATGTGCCCTCAGATCATAGCACCCACTCGGAACCCAGAATTAGTGGTTTACCATCGTTTACTTAATTACCTACATGTCATAAATACAGGGCCCAGTTCCTTGTAACTGACTAACTGAATTAGCTGGCTAACTATGCTGAGCAAAACCTGGAAACCCCCCAGATATGGAACATGTGAACACTCTTCCAGCTTTTACTCAGCACAGTTAGCCAGCTATGAGGAACAGGGCCTGTGTCTCCTTCTCATCTGAGAACAAAACTGTACTCAAAATGTCAGTGTTTTGGGGGGTATGTTAATCACACAGTGTTTTGGGGGGTATGTTAATCACACAGTGTTTTGGGGGGTATGTTAATCACACAGTGTTTTGGGGGTATGTTAATTTCACAGTGTTTTGGGGGGTATGTTAATCACAGTGTTTTGGGGGGTATGTTAATCACACAGTGTTTTGGGGGGTATGTTAATCACACAGTGTTTTGGGGGGTATGTTAATCACACAGTGTTTTGGGGGGTATGTTAATCACACAGTCTTTTGGGGGGTATGTTAATCACACAGTGTTTTGGGGGGTATGTTAATCACACAGTGTTTTGGGGGGTATGTTAATCACAGTGTTTTGGGGGGTATGTTAATCACAGTGTTTTGGGGGGTATGTTAATCACACAGTGTTTTGGGGGGTATGTTAATCACACAGTGTTTTGGGGGTGTATGTTAATCACACAGTGTTTTGGGGGTGTATGTTAATCACACAGTGTTTTGGGGGGTATGTTAATCACACAGTGTTTTGGGGGGTATGTTAATCACACAGTGTTTTGGGGGGTATGTTAATCACACAGTGTATTGAGGGGTATGTTAATCACACAGTGTTTTGGGGGGTATGTTAATCACACAGTGTATTGGGGGGTATGTTAATCACACAGTGTTTTGGGGGGTATGTTAATCACACAGTGTTTTGGGGGGTATGTTAATCACACAGTGTTTTGGGGGGTATGTTAATCACACAGTGTTTTGGGGGGTATGTTAATCACACAGTGTTTTGGGGGGTATGTTAATCACACAGTGTTTTGGGGGGTATGTTAAATCACACAGTGTTTTGGGGGGTATGTTAATCACACAGTGTTTTGGGGGGTATGTTAATCACACAGTGTTTTGGGGGGTATGTTAATCACACAGTGTTTTGGGGGGTATGTTAATCACACAGTGTTTTGGGGGGTATGTTAATCACACAGTGTTTTGGGGGGTATGTTAATCACACAGTGTTTTGGGGGGTATGTTAATCACACAGTGTTTTGGGGGGGTATGTTAATCACACAGTGTTTTGGGGGTATGTTAATCACAGTGTTTTGGGGGGTATGTTAATCACACAGTGTTTTGGGGGGGTATGTTAATCACACAGTGTTTTGGGGGTATGTTAATCACACAGTGTTTTGGGGGTATGTTAATCACACAGTGTTTTGGGGGGTATGTTAATCACACAGTGTTTTGGGGGGTATGTTAATCACACAGTGTTTTGGGGGTATGTTAATCACACAGTGTTTTGGGGGGTATGTTAATCACACAGTGTTTTGGGGGGTATGTTAATCACACAGTGTTTTGGGGGGTATGTTAATCACACAGTGTTTTGGGGGGTATGTTAATCACACAGTGTTTTGGGGGGTATGTTAATCACACAGTGTTTTGGGGGGTATGTTAATCACACAGTGTTTTGGGGGGTATGTTAATCACACAGTGTTTTGGGGGGTATGTTAAATCACACAGTGTTTGGGGGGGTATGTTAATCACACAGTGTTTTGGGGGGTATGTTAATCACACAGTGTTTTGGGGGGTATGTTAATCACACAGTGTTTTGGGGGGTATGTTAATCACACAGTGTTTTGGGGGGTATGTTAATCACACAGTGTTTTGGGGGGTATGTTAATCACACAGTGTTTTGGGGGTATGTTAATCACACAGTGTTTTGGGGGGGTATGTTAATCACACAGTGTTTTGGGGGGTATGTTAATCACAGTGTTTTGGGGGGTATGTTAATCACACAGTGTTTTGGGGGGGTATTTTAATAACACAGTGTTTTGGGGGGTATGTTAATCACACAGTGTTTTGGGGGGTATGTTAATCACACAGTGTTTTGGGGGGTATGTTAATCACACAGTGTTTTGGGGGTATGTTAATCACACAGTGTTTTGGGGGGTATGTTAATCACACAGTGTTTTGGGGGGTATGTTAATCACACAGTGTTTTGGGGGGTATGTTAATCACACAGTGTATTGGGGGGTATGTTAATCACACAGTGTTTTGGGGGGTATGTTAATCACACAGTGTTTTGGGGGGTATGTTAATCACACAGTGTTTTGGGGGGTATGTTAATCACACAGTGTTTTGGGGGTATGTTAATTTCACAGTGTTTTCACAGTGGCATTTCTTAATGCCTTTTGGTCAGTTTGGTCAGGTGTAAATATCTAGACAGCAAACGTGTTACATGACAGTTAAACAGAGATACTTTGCTGACATTGTGTAAATGAAATATGTTGGGGATATCAGAGTAGGGTATATAATGTATATATGTATGTATGTATGTATGTATATATGTATGTATGTAACTATGTATGTATGTATATTTTCTTTTCTTTTCTTTCATTTTACAGTATAATTCTTAAGGGAGCTGACTAAATTAATGAATGCAAAAAGGGTAGGTACAATAAGCTAAGGCTTCAGCCTACACCTTTTTGGTCAACCTGTTTTGCTACAAAAACAATGGGTTATTTTTTTATTTGATGTTTACCCACATGTGTATTTGATTGTATGAGCTGTATAATGACCAAAATAAACTAAACTAAACTAAACTAAACTAAACTAAACAAAAGACATCAAGCAGACTGATGCTACCTGAATGCTAACAGAGATGCTGTGTAGCATGCTAACCAATCCCTCATCCGCAGGTAACTGTGCAGACTGATGCTATCTGAACGCTAACGGAGATGCTGTGTAGCATGCTAACCAATCCCTCGTCTTCAGGTAACTGTGCAGACTGATGCTATCTGAATGCTAACGGAGATGCTGTGTATAATGCTAACCAATCCCTCATCCGCAGGTAACTGTGCAGACTGCTCTCTTCAGACTGCACCACGGCACGGCTCCCCTGATCCACTTCAGATATCTCCTGTTCTTTCATTTTGGATGTCCTTCTAGTATAATAGGTAACGACAGGCTAACTGTATAGTGGCATTTACTTGTATTTACAGTGCTAATGGCTGATTTGTTCGGCCAACCTTACACTTATTGTCATAGTTTCTCAGCCTGCTCTTCTCTTGTTGGCCACTTCCCTGGGAGCGCTCGTGTTGCGTCGCTTCTCTTTGTTTTCTTTGTCGTTTCGTGTGTTTGGTTTTTCTACTCAGTGTGTTCACCTGTTCCGCATTTCCTGTCATTATTTAAACCTTTTGACAAGGAAAGCCGGTAATCCACGGTGTAAGACTGACATTTTGCATCGACCGTATCACCTCAACTTGTTGTGGTTCCACGGGGCTTGTTGCAGGTGTTTGACAGTTTTCTAGAAACTTAGTTATTCGTTTCTATCCTGTCTCTTTCATTTCACCTTTGTCTCCCTGTCCTTGACAGATTGTCGTCGCCGTCTTCTGTTACCTCTTGTTTGTGTTTTTCGGCTCCCTCGTTGTGAGCTATAGGGTTTTCTGTGTCGTTTGTCTTAATCTCTAGTTTTAGAGTTTTCGCCCTATATGGGTCGCTTTGAGTTTGGTAGCGTAGTCTCTCGTTGTAAGGAGAGTTTATTATTTTTCTTGTTCTGTTAGTATTCCCTGTTTGCGGGTTTTTCCTTCCCGTTTTGTGGTGTTCACATTGAGCACTTAAAGAACTCCTATTGTCACGTCTGGTTCTTCGTTCCTAACGCTACCCCTGACACTTATTGATTAGAAATTGGTATCCCTGCCTTCTTTGTGGCATTGCTCTTTTGTATGCTGGAGATTAACACTGACTTTCTTCACTTGTGTATGTTGCTCAGGATAACATCTACGAAGTGAACGTAATGTAATGTAACTGAGGCAGCTCGTGAAGATGAGGACCATTAACAGGAATGGAATGAAAACGCAATTATGTTTGCTTTCTTTATAAAAACCTAAAATAAACGCTTAATCACTGCCATTTACTCCTTCCAATCTAGAGAGGGCATTATGACATGCCAATGTACTGTAGGCTACAAATAAAATAGAGTTGTTTTCTCTGTTCATTTGGCAAAATCAAACTCAATTCCATTCCAATTCAAAAGTTTCCTATTCCAATGGCCAAATGCAGATTAGATCTGAAATGTGACCAAATTGACTGTGAGACAAACCTCCTATTACTTGGAACTGACCTGCTGTCTTGTAACATATTGGGTGTCATAAATACCAAATTGCCATGGAAGAGGTAGGGGGGGAAATGTTTCATTTCAGGATTGGCCGTTATAACGACAGAGTGTGCTTTTTGCACACAGAGCATGTGCACTATTCTGCTGCAGTGGTTTATAATCTATGGGCCACACGATACTACAGCAAAAAGATGTAAAAAAAATCCTTAAAAACGTCCCTAACAGAGGAAGTCTGAGGTAGCCCGTGAGTGCTGTACATGTTAGTGAGATGAGCTATTTTGACATTAGTTACATTATCTGACAGGACAAGGCCAAATGGGTCCTGCCTCTGAAGAACACTAGTCATAGGTGTAGGTTTTATTTCAACTTTTGGGGAGACGCACTGCCTGACAAGCCTACTAGATAGTCTAGGGAGCAATTCATATAAAAAACATTGAGGGTAAACCCCCCCCGACACATTAACAACAACAAAAACAGAAAGAATGAGACGTATGCCCTTGGTCATAGTTGGCTAGTGATGTTTCCAAGGATCAAATCTGTTATTGGGCCTAGCAGGTGAACTGGGGAGCACCTTTACTGACAGAGCCTCGCAAGAGTTCCGGAAACTTTACGTATAATTATATTCTGCATTAAAAACAAAAGGACTTTGGCGCGCATGTCTCTGCATATTGGTGCGAGTGCAGAAAAATCCAAATAAAATAAAAGCACAATCTTGCTGACAGCATAATCAAGCTAAGGGAATTGGAATGAATAATGCATACGTGTCAAGTGAAGGTTTCAAAACGCAGCGGTGAAATCCATTTATTTTTAAACTAAATGGTTTAGAAGGTATGAAGATTTTAGATTTTCTGAAATAATATGTGAAGTGAGGCAAAAACTGGCGGGGAAGTCACTGATGGTTTGACAACTAAATTATATGTAGTTAAAAGGAAAAAAATGCAGCTTGCTTCAAAAACACAGTTCTGGTCAGTTATAATTTGAAGAGGTCAGACTAATCCTCTTGGATTTGAATGGAGGGCCTACTCTTGAGTTGATAAATGTATTATTAGTGAGCCTTTGTAATGTAAACGAATTGAAATGATTTTTAAAAAATGTAAATTTTTATTTATTGATTTATTTTTTATTAATTTGGCTGAGCATGACCAATTTCCACCCTAGTTTGGAATGGAAAATTATCTGCCATCGCAGCCGAGTTCAAAAGTTTAGGGACCACTGGCTAAATTTCATGTTTTATTGATTTTCTAAGTGAAAAGAAGTTAACCCAACCACTGCAGGAAACAATCTTAAATATTACATATTTATGGAAACTTGAATGCACAATAACTGTTATTTTCAGAATTTAAAGGATTTAAAAAATAAAACGGTAAACGTGGCACGTGTGAAAGTTTGGGCACCCTGTCGGTCAGTACTGAGTAACACCCCCTTGGGCAGAAATCACAGCTTCCAAACATTTATTTTATCCAACAGTTATTCTATTGCTTTAAGATTTTTTCCCCACTCTTCCTTGTAGAACCCTTTTAGTTCATAAATATTTTTTGGTCTTTTTGGTCAATTTCTTTTGTTTGTTTTATCAAATATGCTTTCCAACAGTGTGTGTCTGGGTAGCATGTATGCACTCTATATACACACACAATAAGCCACTGAAAATCTCTAAAATTGTTCACGGGAAGTTTGCCTGTGTAACTACTGATTTTTATGTTGGTTTAAAAGGTCACAGTTTAAGTTGTTGTTTTACAGAGCCAGTTTGTTTCAGCACAGAAAGTGACAGTGTCTATAACTGCCGAAGCACACGAGTGTCTTTGGAGCTAAGGCGGAGCTGACAGACTTAGGGTTCAAGGGAGTTTTTTTTTTTTAGGTTGTGACATGTTTATGTCCTTTGGCAATGAAGTGACATCTGCCATTTTGTATACTTTTTAAAAAAAGTTTAAAAAGCCCCACATATGTGCGGTGCTTATCGGCGCTAACATGCTTGCTATTTGCTATAATTTTTTTGATTCATGGGGATTAATTTTGGAGTGGCATGAATCTGGACCCAATGCATTGTAGTTTAATTTCCTGTTATCTCTGTTCTTCCTCAGTGAATAGATTAATTTGCATTTGATAGAGATTTGCTGATCGAGAAATGTCTACAAATAAATGGCTGAATGCAAAACAATAATTTATATGAATGAAAAAAAAGCATAATAATAAAGCATAATTTTAAAGAATTTCTGTTTCTAGTGAGATGAGAATGAGGGACTGAAATGCTAAATAAATGCAAACAATTCCACATATAAAACAAGCAGACGGATCCTGCACAAGATAATGTTGAGTTTTAGTGTATGAATGCAGCCAAAATCCATATACAAACTATGTTATAATGAGCATTAATCATGTAACAAGTATTATTCATGTTCATTAACTAGAGGCTCTTGTTTTCTGAATTTGAATAGAACAAAACCTGAGCAGTATCTTGATTCATAATTTATTAATGGCCCACACGCATAGTTGTCGTGTTTTTGAGCTTTTCACATCATCCTGGAGCTTTTCAAATGTGTTGCGTACTGGTTCAATTAAAACAATTGCAATTTTGGTCCAAGAATGCATATTTTATGGTTTAAATGCGATGTTTCCGAGTTCATAGTAAGTAGATTTCCCACGTGACATGATGTATGTTTATGCATAATTTGTCGGAGTCACAATCTGAACGTGTACCATAGACCGTAGACAGGGGGCGGGTTTCAGACTTTTCAAAAAAGTTTTGAAAATGTTTGCTAATGTTCTGTGGCCGTTTCAGATACTAAAACCAGAAAGAGAATGTTTATGTGTGTGGGCCTTTAAGTGTGTGTATGTGTTTGGGCTTATGTGTGTGGGCCTTTAAGTGTGTGTATGTGTTTGGGCCTATGTGTGTGGGCCTTTAAGTGTGTGTATGTGTTTGGGCTTATGCGTGTGGGCCTTTAAGTGTGTGTATGTGTTTGGGCCTATGCGTGTGGGCCTTTAAGTGTGTGTATGTGTTTGGGCCTATGCGTGTGGGCCTTTAAGTGTGTGTATGTGTTTGGGCCTATGTGTGTGGGCCTTTAAGTGTGTGTATGTGTTTGGGCTTATGTGTGTGGGCCTTTAAGTGTGTGTATGTGTTTGGGCTTATGTGTGTGGGCCTTTAAGTGTGTGTATGTGTTTGGGCCTATGCGTGTGGGCCTTTAAGTGTGTGTATGTGTTTGGGCTTATGCGTGTGGGCCTTTAAGTGTGTGTATGTGTTTGGACCTATGCGTGTGGGCCTTTAAGTGTGTGTATGTGTTTGCATGCACACATTAGATCTGGATATTATCAGGTGTCTTGTAAAACATATCCTGATATGGGGGTCACAATACTGTACATATACCGACAGCACATGGACATTTTAATTTAGAAGTTAGTAAACCAAGTCAGATATTGCAGAAAACATAAATATATGTGGGGGATTGTTCCTGATAAGATAAGAGATAAGAGAATCCCTCATAGACACATCAAACAGATGTTATTAATAACTCTTTTATTTGTATTTATATTATGGCACACAATGTACTGAGTGCATATTTCTTTCAACAAATTCAGCATTAGTTGAACAACTCCTTACATAATGATTTAGGGGTCACCTCTACTGTGTACATACCAGCGCTTTCATTTAGTGAAAAACAACAGGTAAATGGACTGCACAATCTACCTAAAATGTTAAACCTACCTTGTTCATGTTAAAGTACAAGACCCAAGTGAATTGTGTACTGAATGGTAAAGCAAACTGAGATTAACTTTTTCTCGCAACTTGGAATGTCAATCACAGCCCCCAACGTAGAACCATAATACAAAACAGATTCATATGACTAACATCCATAACCCTAAAGCGCACCATTTTATTTCAATCCAAAAGACACATGTGAACAAAAAATAGATTTGTGGGAAGTTTATGAATGTTGAGGCCTTTGTTGCAGTAAAAGCTGTTATTACACCCAGGGGGTATGCAATGATGCAATCCACAGTTTTGTCTCTTTGTACACTCTCTGATGCCATAGCCTAGTTGACAGCATGTAAAAAAAATTTAGAATAAAAAATATGAACTGTGGCGTAACGACTCCTCTGATGCTATTGAGAGATGCCAAATAATATTGCTGGGAGCTAGTTCCATTTTGGGTAATTTCAAAACTAATTTTACCCCTAACTTGTTTTCTTACAGCTTTTAAAGGCTGCAATGTCATACATTACACTACTATAATTATTATAATTTTTTTAAATCACCCAAACTTCCTAAAACACTATATCACTTCCACCATAACTTTAACAAGTAGGCATTGCAATTCCACTTTGACTTGACCTGGTAAATGTCTTTTTTATTACCCTACAAAAAAACACCGTTTGGAAAGTTAATTTCAACTTTATCCGGTGTGAATGTTAATGGCAGCTGACATAAGAGGCTCGTGTGCATTGTAGTGCTTCAACCCAGGTTGGTGTTATGACACGAGTCTTATTGGATCAAGGGTTTTCAAACTAATGCCTGTTACTGTAATTACCAGGCCCCTTATGTGGCTCTGATGATTAATCTAATAGCCCTTGATTTATTTCCAGCATGTAACACAGAGGTAATTAATCTCGGCCAATAGGAGAGAGACATGCTATAGTGTTCACTGCTATCATAAAAAATAAACATAAGGACACTAAAATTACGTGAACAGGCCATTCAGCCTATTATCTCCCATAATTGTGCCCTGTTATTTTATTTGCACAGTCATTCATAACGATTTAATTGCGGCATTAAGGAGAGAGGGAGCAGGGAGCCATTGCGGCATTAAGGAGAGAGGGAGCAGGGAGCCATTGTGGGACGCATCGCTTGAGTAGGGTTCTGAAAAAGGAATAGCCATTCTCTGCAAAAAAATCTGTCTTAACAAGTGTTTAAGGCTTGTAATGAGACTTAAAAAAATGTTTTTTTCCCCTCTCAAGTAGAAAATGTTTTAAGTTACTGTTTGATTGACAGGTGAAATGTTCTTACCCCATTGGCGAATCTTGAAATCTTGTCAAACTGTCTCACCTCCTTTGTCTTATTGAGCAAAAAAAGTAAGAGTTTTTACATTAGGGGCACCGGAGCACTCTGCCCCACCGTTGTTAGGGAAACAACGTGAGCATGATCTGTGTAAGCAGGGAACCTGTCGCAAATCATGTAACATTTCTGCCCCTACTAATTCTGCCTAGCAACAAGTGGCAAAAAAATAATAAACGTTAAGTTAACGTTGTTAATGTGGGCTGACGTGACCATGAAATAAACATAAACATAGCCAATTCAGTGTATGTGTATCGCTAATGCCTACCGTAGACTAATTGGCTGACGCCATACAAAACTTCTCCTCCAGAAATGTCATGCTAAAATCGCCACTGGCTCCACATATGGTCTAACGCCCCTGTCCTGCTCACAAACATATTTGGGAAGTGAATTAAGAAAGTGCTAATGCTGGAGCAGGACAGCAGCACCCCAAACTGTGACGTTTGACAGAAATGTATGTTATTAGAGTGAATCAGCAGGGTGTGACCAGGCCTCCTCTATACCCTGTGGATCCCTGTTTAAATACACAAGATTACACTGCAGGTTGTTTCACTTCAACTTCAGTCCACTTGAATCTGTCAGTCAAATTGATGCTCAGCCTCTGCCTGGAACCCTTTGAGTGCTGATCAGTTTAAAAAAAAAATAATACCAGCAGTGTTTACCGCAAATAATCAGCCTGGATTTGCAGTACTTGGCAGCTTGAATTTCAAATGCTATTTGCTGTAACTGAGTCGTCTTCGGTCACTCGGGTAGTTGTTTGCGGTTGGTTGTGTTGACAGTATCTTATATCCTGTTCGTATTATTCACTCGTGTCTTCTAAAATGCGACGAGCACATCTGCCAGTTACAAGGCATGGCTTCCATACACAATTACACTGCATCTATTCCGCCGTAATACCAATAATGTACTTCCTACTCATTATTGGCAGGAACTATGGACTTTATTGTCCTTTTTTATCAAAGAAGTGTGGAAAGTTTAATGAATGGAAGGGCAGAGCTGGATCTGAAATGATGGATGAACTGGCCCAGACAGGAAGAAGCAGGGCTGTCCTTTCTGCACAACACTGGGTTCTGTAAACGTCATTCTCCAGGAGGCTCACTGGTCTTCCAGCAGGTTCTATCAGGCCCCTCCAGTTCATGTAGAAAGCTGCCGCTTGTCTCACCTACAGTCAGTGAAAATACACGCATGTCACACCTCTCCTCGCCTAGTTATAGATTTTGGCTCAAATGAAATATAATAATTTTTTGGCCTACGGCGCTGCAAGAGCAGCATGCGCCATCTTACCTGCAATCTATTATCAACCCGAACACTCCTGCCAGGACTCTCTGCTACACAACCACTGGTCATCTTACTGTCACCTCTCTCTAAAAATGGCCTTCTCTCCATCACATCTCTTCTCTGCCAAACACCCCTTCTGCCAACCCCCCCCCCCCCTACCTCCCCCTCCCTCCCCACTACAATCAGGCCAACATGATCTCACAGGAATCCGTGAAATAGCCACGGACATTCGTTTAACTCAAAATCCGTGGTGGGCCCACGGAATCACTGAAATACAAGTTAATGACACTCATATCCCGTAATATAAGTTAATGACACTTTTGATACATTCAGTTCGTTTTTTTTGTTTGTTTGCTTGTTTTACATTAAATGTCTTATGTATATGAGTGTCATTAACTTGTATTGGAGCGAAATCCGTGTGTGTTTCACGGACATTTCAGTGATTCCGTGGGCCCACCACGGATTTTGAGTTAAACGTCCGTGGCTATTTCACGGATTCCTGTGAGACCAGGTTGATCAGGCTCACTGCCCATCAGACTGAAATGCACCTACACTCAGAAAAGGTTATTTGGCTTGTCTCCGTAAGGGAACACCCTATTTCAGTCCTTTATGGAACCCTCTATGGTAGGTGTGAAAAGTGTGAAAGCTCCCAGATTTAACCATTTTGCCCGACAAAGACCTCTTGAACTAGATAGGCTGGAGACTCAGAGGAGCCTTTAGAAGCCCCTTTGTTCCTGAAAGTGTATTAGATAGGCTGGAGACTCAGAGGAGCCTTTAGAAGCCCCTTTGTTCCTGAAAGTGTATTGCACCTTAGCTCACCTAATACTGAGCTCTCAACATTGCACATAGGTTTCCTGGGCATACCTGTGCTCACCTATATCCCATAAGCAATTTGCTTCCTAATAATAGCACATTATTTTGTTTCCCTGTGCACTAATGTGTGTAGGGCATATACCTTACTGCCAAGAGAAGAGTGTCTGCTAAACACTGAACTTTTTATATTATATCCAGTTATGGTAGTATAATTTTTTTTACAGCTGCACATGTGTATTATAAAAGAACAGAAATAAAATGCTGTAAATTCATCATTGAAAAATATCTAAATGGAAAAACGCACATCCTTCTTGCTGTAACTTATGTTTAGTCTGTAATCTATGGTATGTAGCAATAAAGCACGCACACATACACACGCAAATGTTTTGTAAGATTATGTATTGTCTTATAAACCTGCATCTATTGCTATACTTGAGCATTCACATTGTACAGGTCAGGGGCGTGTCTACGGGTGGGCTGGCCACCCAGAGATGAGCCTTGCCCACCCAGAGGAATTGTCTGCCCATCCAATAAAAACACGTTCATAGTTTTCTGTATTTTTTTCATTGGTCATCAAAAAATGCACTGCTTTCCTATTGGCCATTTTGGCCAAATCCAGAAATAATTCAATCCAACAATATGAAGTCGGCACCAGTAGGCTATTAGAACTACAGACAATTCGGCCAATCATAAAAATGGTACATCAAAATAATATATTTCTCTAATATATGATTGGTTGGTTTGGCCTAATAAAACATGGAGACACAACGAGAAAGAGGTCAGTGACTCAGTTTCTTGATCAATCTATGCTGTCTCTTCTTGATAACTGTAACTGTTACGCATTGCTTAGGATATAATATTCGCTAGCCTAGCTTACTCAGTGAGTTGAGGATAGTGGCGAGAATCTCCGTCTGGGAGATTTGATTTTAAATAGATTGATTACGTGTTGCATCTAGCCTAGTTGTTATAGCTGTGATTCTGCGAAACATCTGCAGCATTGCACTAACTGGCTGCACTTGTGTGTGCGGCACCCGTGTCTGTGTCTGTGTGTGTGTGTGTGTGTGTGTGTGTTAGCTAGCCTACTGCTGCGTATTGGCTAGTCAGTGGAGTGGCTAAAATATAAATGAAAATGATGAGCCAGTTACAATAACATAATTTCACATGTAAATAGAAAATAGCACAAAGAGACTGAAATGATGAAGGAATATAGCTCATCTTTAATATACTTGTTTCCAAGATTAGATAATGATTTGGTATTATTGGGCATAAATAAAGTTGTCTTTCTATAAGATGAGGGGGGGTGGAGATTGGTTTAAAATGTAATAAAATTATGGTATCCCCTAATATACTGATTAGCCTATGCTTTTGCTTTATATCTCAAAATCTCAAATCTCATCTAGGGCTTTGAAAAAAAAAAATCTTCAAAATGTTAATAAATTAAACATTTTATTTTAGAAAATGCCCTGTGTGAGGTTGTGCAGGAAATTCGTTTTAAAAGGCTCAAATTTGGGGGAGGACCCCCAAACCCTCCGTTACTTCGTCCTACTGCCGCACCAACATCTCTTCATGCCCCCCCCTAATCAAAGCAGTCTAGAAATGCCCCTGGTACAGGTGTGCCCAAGTTTGAATAATTTCATCATTTCAAGTCAGGGAGTAATCCATTCTGAAGTACATTCAAGATCAAGAGCAAGCACATTCGTAAAATCAGCAGGTAGGCTTTTTTTTTTTTTTTTTTTTACTTTTTTTTTTTATTGTTATCATATCATTTCATACATCTTACCCATGTTATACAGTATATGTGGTGATAACAAAATGTTTTTTTGTTTTTTTAAACATACATAGATAATGTGAATAGGTGTGTCACCCAGTGATACATCATAATAGCATTCAGTCAATATGAAAGTAATTGTTATTAACAATATTTACTATACATACTTAAATTATTACAGTATTATCATAATTTTGAATTTATATAAATAAAAAAAAAGAAGAAAAAAAAAAAAAAAGAAGAAAAAAATAAATAAAAATAAAAAAAAATAAAAAATTAAATTAAATTTAAAAAAAAACAATAATAATAATAATAAAAATAAATTTAATCTTATTTCATATTTAAATAACTACCTACTGTATTCCATAAATCCAAAGGTTTTCCTTATATCAAAATATCCCACCCATCTCAGAAACATAAATCTAAAGTAAACAAACAAAAAAATAAATAAAGAAAATAAAAAGAAAATAAATAAAATAATAATTAAAGAAAAGAAAAAATATATATATAAAAAATATATAAATATTTAGTGCTCCCCTAAATGACTGTCAGCTCTAATATGGAGCACCATAATCCAGTAACTTTATTTTATATGATAATAACTTGCCCACATAGCCCATCTTTTTTCAAATAATTTCAAATTCCCCCTCATTTTATAAGTTAAGTACTCCATCTGGTATATTTGTTGAACCATATCTCTCCATTTATCTATCAGGGGGCATGCTTTTTGAAGCCAATTTCTTGTTATCTGTTTCAGTGCCGTTATACGCAATATCCTTAACAAATATTTATATTCATCATTTTTATTTCCTATTTTGTCTACTGTTTTACCTAACAGCACAAAGTCTACATTCAAATGAATAACCCCGTTTAAGATAATATTAATTTCCTTCTGTATATTGTTCCAGAACAATTGTAATGATGGGCAAAACCAAAAAATATGACCAAAGTTGGCATATGTTTCACCGCATTCCCTCCAACAATTTGGTTTTATTTTAGAATTATATTTAGCTTGTTGCACTGGTGTTATAAAGTACCGTGATTGTATTTTCCATGCGTATTCTCTCCAATAGGGAGATGCTGTGGTTGTGTGTACATTCTGATTCATTTCCTTCCAGGTGTCCTCAGATATGTGTATATTAAGTTCTTCTTCCCATTTTAATTTTGCCCTTGTGTCTTGTTGCTTATAGTTGTTTTCTAGAATAGTGTATATTGTTGAGATTTGATGTGGCACTCTGATTTTACTATAGTTCTTTACCAAAAATTGCACAAGTGGATGAAGGTCACTAATGGTTTTCCTTTGTATTTTACTGTTCTGGATATAACTTCTCAATTGTAGGTATCGAAAGAAGTGAGATTGTGGTAAATGATAGAGTTGCCTTAAAGATTCAAATGATTTTATTCCGTTTTCATTTAGGCATTGTCCAAATATAATCAGTCCCTTTTGTGCCCATATTTTAAAAGTTATATCATGTTTATTAGGAGTAAACTCTGGGTCTTCCTTTATCTCTCTCAATACGATTAGGTCATCTCTCATTTCACAATTTCTCTTAATTCTATTCCAAGTCTCCAAAGTGTTTCTAATTAATGTACTGTCGACTACTTGTGTCCTTCGTTGTTTCTCTGTGCAAAAAAGCATCGTTTTTATTGAGACACTACACATGTGTTGCTCTATTGTCCTCCAATTTGCTTCAGAATTATCATTTAACCAAGTACGTATTGGTTGCATTTGAGCTGCATAATAATAGTGCTTTAAGTTGGGGAGGGCAAGGCCTCCCTTCTCTTTAGCCATTTTAAGTGTCTTCATTTTAACTCTTGGTTTTTTATCATCCCATAAAAATTTATTTATCATTTTATCCCATTTTTTGAAAGCACTTGCACTTATAGACAGGGGTATTGTCTGGAATAGAAACAAAAAACGGGGCAGTACATTCATTCTTATTGCGTCTATTCTTCCACCCAATGATAGTAATATAGTTCTCCACCGATTCAGATCTTGCCTAATTTGTACCTCCAGACAGTTATAATTCAATTGATATAATAGCTTAAAATTCTTTGGTATCACAATTCCCAGATACTTAACTCTATCATTATCCCATTGCCATAGATATTGCCTTTTCATGTCTCTACAAACAGGGACACCTAGGACCATTGCTTCACATTTCTGCATATTTAATTTATATCCTGATACTAAGCTGTAGTTATTAATTATTTGCATAAGTGCTGGTAAGGATTTTTCTAAATTTGTAACATATAAGACCACATCATCTGCATATAATGCCAATTTATGACATTGCTCTGCTATTTTTACCCCTTCAATTTCATTGGTTGCTCGAATATATGCTGCCAGAGGTTCAATACAAATTGCAAAAATTAATGGAGATAGTGGGTCCCCTTGTCTCGTTCCCCGTTTTAACTCAAAGCTCTCTGACAGGGTCCCATTTGCCCTGACCTGTGCTCTTGATGTTGTATACATTGCTTGAAGCCATTTGATAAAGGTGTCGTGAAAGCCAAACTTAATACAGGTTTCTATTATAAAAGGCCATGACACCCTATCAAAGGCTTTCTCAGCATCCAAAGTAAGAATCAATGTTTGAATATTTGTTTTCTGTGAGTAATTTATTATATTCAGAGTACGTCTTACATTATCAAATAAATATCTATTTGGGATAAAGCCTGTTTGGTCTGGGTCTATAATTCGTGAGATAATCTTTGACAATCTATCTGCTAGGATGCTGCTTAACAGCTTTTGATCTACATTCAATAAAGTTATCGGTCTATAAGATCCACAGTCAGTGGGGTCTTTGCCCTCTTTGTGTATGACTGTAATTATAGAACTGCACCAGGTATTTGCCCATTGACTGTGATCTAACGCCCAATTAAATGTTCTTTCTAAAGTTGGTAGCAATTCTTTTTCGAATTCCTTGTAAAATTCGCCTGTAAACCCATCGCTCCCTGGACATTTACCCTTTTTTATTTTATTTATTGCTACCTTAATCTCATCTAACGTGACTGGCAAAGTCAGGTTTGTGTTTTGTGCTTCTGTTATCTGCGGTAGCTTTAACCCAGATAGATATTCTTTAATTCTATTTTTAGGGAGCAAGTTGTTGTCGAAATTATACAGTTGTTTGTAATATTTAGCAAATTCTTGCGCTATTTCTTGTTTACCTTTTACGATTATATTCCTGGTTTGGTCTTTGATAGTAACTATGTTTGATTTTACCTGTTGTTTTTTCAATTTATAAGCCAAATTCTTCATTGCTTTTGCTCCACTATCAAAGTATTCTTGTTTAGTAAATATCAATGATTTCTCTACCTTTTCGGTTAGTAAACGGTCAAATTCTTTCCTTAGTTCATTCAAAGAGCGTAAATCAGCACTATTTCCTTTTGCCTTGTGTTCCAGTTCCAAAATTCTTATTGATTGTTCTATTTCCTTAACTCTTTTTTCCCTCTCTCTCTTCTTATATGAGGCAAATGAAATAATTTCCCCTCTCAATACAGCTTTTGCTCCCTCCCACAATATAACCGGGTCAACTTCCTCTGTATCATTAATTTCTAGATAATTTTTAATAATTAATCTTATTTTGGTCTTGAAATCTTCCATTTGTAACAGGGAATTATTTAATCTCCAGAGAGTCTGGCCCCCCTCTAAATCTAGGTTCAATTTCATTGTTATCAAAGCATGATCAGACAATGTGATTATATTTATATTACATTCTATCACCCTTGATATATAATTCTTAAACATAAAAAAATAGTCTAGTCTTGAATATTTACAATAAGTTTTTGAAAAGAAAGTATAATCTCTTTCTTTTGGATGAAGAGTTCGCCACACATCTATCAGACCTATTTCCTTAGCTGCTCTTCTCATTATTTTAGCAGCTTGATCTGAGCTATGTTGTCTATCACTTTGTGCATCCATGTTTGGGTCCATGATTAGGTTTAGGTCACCTGCAGCGATTGTTATCCCTTGACTTTCTGAAACTATTATTTCAACAACTTTTTTAATTAAATCTGGACCTTCTTCAGGGGGGTTGTAGACATTCCTGAATGAAACCATTACCTCATCGATCTTTCCTACTACCATTACATATCTACCTTCCTTGTCTGTTATCAACCTTTCCAGCTTAAATACTATTTGGGGCATTATCAAAATAGCAACTCCTCTTCTTGAAGACTTATATGATGAATGATATACCTGAGCATTTGTAAATTTTTTTAGCTTTTCGTGTTCTAATTTCACTAGG
Organism: Ilyophis sp. 1 JC-2022; assembly: GCA_022702515.1. Taxonomy (NCBI): domain Eukaryota; kingdom Metazoa; phylum Chordata; class Actinopteri; order Anguilliformes; family Synaphobranchidae; genus Ilyophis; species Ilyophis sp. 1 JC-2022. The sequence goes on along the minus strand of CM040397.1, from coordinate 103,367,951 downwards.
TGCGTTTCCTGTAAGAAGATTATATCTCCTTTTTCTTTTTTGAGTTGTTGTAATAACTTCTTACGCTTAATAGGATTATTAATGCCATTCACGTTATATGAGATTATTTTTAATATTTTCATTTATTAGAGGCAGTTTAACATATAAAATAGTTTACCCTTCAATTTATATTCCATGTTATATAAAAGATATTTGGTCAAGTTGCTTTTCAAATATCTAACATTATGGTTGACAGCCATGTGAATAAGTGAACAACATAACAACAACATACCAACAAAACATTGACTTCCAAAGGTGGCAGTCACTATAAGACTACCAAGTAGATAAAGATTCCCTAAAGGTGGATAGGAATCTGGGGCTTCTATCTGAAACCGTCCCGCTTGAAATGGTAACAGCAGCTTCCTGAGGACAAGCTGCATTGTACTTGCTGTTTTACCCCCCCCCCCCCCCCCCCCTTCCTTACCATATTAAGGTGGTCTATTCAAATTTTGTTCCTTTAGGAGTTAAGAGGAACTATATCACTCTTGCTTATAAAAGTAGTATTTGTTTGACTATTCCTGATTGCTTTAATACAGAATTTAGTTTGTTGTTTTTTTAGTTTATAGGCCAAGAGTTTCAAGGCTCTTGGACCATTGTCATAATATCTCTGTTTAATAAGTCAAAAAGTTAAAGTTAATAATTTATTTATTTATTCCTTCTATTACCCACAGCGTACCCATTTCCTCCCTCTTTTTTTTTTTCCCCTCCCCCTTTCTCAACCAAAACTTATATGTTCTATAATTCCCATTAGTTCATCTATCCTTCTGTGCAATACCTAAGTACAGTTATATACTAATTCAAGTACTTAAAATGATTTATTACTATCATTACCATCCTCTTTTTAGCCATAACCTATAGGAATGTTGACAGTTTCAAACACTTTTCATTAATCTCATCAATATGCTTTCAAGATTTAAGAAGATATGGGATTTTTCCCCTTCCCCCCTCACTGTATCCAAAATCGTAAAATAAACGAAATGGGGGGGGTTATGTCATTCGTGAGTCTCATATTTTTCACAAAAAAATAAAAAATAAAATAAGTAGAGTTCTTGAAGTCGCAGTCTTCTCAAGACCAATTCAATCGTTTCTATAGTCTACAGGAAAAAATAGAATAAAATGAGCAGCTGTGCATAAAGATAAGACGTACCTTAGCCCAGTCATGATTATTATCAGTGTTCTTCCACTTCACTGTATTGTTTCAGTGATTGCATCAAAACCTTTACTTCTCCCACCATATTAGCGTCCCGTTTTTCCCGACCGCCAGCCGTCTTCCATCCCTCTGCGCCCAATAACTCGTCCAGGTTCGGTTCATATATTAATTGAATGTCAATGCCGCGTTCTCGTAATCCTCTCGCCGCTGCTTCGGGATTCTCAAAGACAATTATATCGTTTTGTCCAAAAACTTTCAGTTTCGCTGGATTTACTATATGTGATTTGATCTGAAGTTCATTCAGTTTTCTTCTTATGGGTTTATATTTGATCCTCTCTTTTTGAACACTAGTCGGATAATCTTGATCGAAGTAAATCCTTGTTTTGTCTGAGTAGATTTCTCTCTTCGCCCATGCTGCACTGAGAACCCTTTGGCGCATGTTGTAGGTTAAAAACCGAATTATGAAAGACCTCGGTCTTATACCCGTCTTCTCTTTTGGAGCCATAGAGCGGTGTGCTCGGACTATTTGTAGATCTTCCGTAATATCCAGTTTCTCCTTTATCAGGTTCTTAATAAAAATAACAGCATTTTCACCTTCCGTCCCCTCTTTAATCCCATGGATTCTTATGTTTTCTCTACGACTTCGGCCCTCTAATTCTTCACATTTCTTTTGTAATTCTCGTTGCCTTTGTAACATATGTATCATTACCTTCGTCAGACGCATATCCCTGTCTTCATTTTCGGCAATACGGGTCTCTGCTTCGTTCAGTCTTCCTTCCACTTTTCCCAAGTCAGTTCTAACTTCTTTGATTTCCTCCCTCAGCTCTTCGAAATGTCTCGCTGTCTCTACTCGGAATTGTTGAATTTCTGCCCGGGAGTCTTTAAGTTCTTGTAGGATTTTGTCGAATTGAGTCTGCTTTTTCTCTTTTCCTTTGTCCTTTGGATCGGCAGCGTCTTTGTTCTCGCTTTCAATTTTTTCGGTTTGTTCCACCAGTTTGTTGCTGCGGGTATCCATTTCCTTATTTAGTTTCGAGTGGGATTTTATTGCAAACCAATCTCTTTATTTCCTTAATATTTAGTTTTTCAAATCACATTAATGTGTTACTTTTAGACTATATTTGAGGTAAGGGGGGGTAGAGCATAGTTCAAGACGCGGACATCAGCTAGCGTACGTCAACCGGAAGTCACCCTCAATTTCTAATTCTGGTAGGCAGGTAGGCTTAACAAAATTATACCTGCAATCTTGTTCTGCACCCAGTATTTATAATAACCACACACTGAGCAGGGTTTTATTATTCATAGAAATGAATGTATTCCATGATTGGTGGTGTGCAAAAAGGCAAGAGACTGGAACCCTCTTTTTCTGAAGGAAAAGTCTCTATGTTTTCAAGGTGAGATATTGTATGAAGATATTTTAAAGTGCAAAAATGTGAGAGTGAAATAAAGATTCCGTTGCCGTGTGACAAAAGGGAATCCTGATTCACAGCACTAGCTGAAGGTCATATTTCTAAAAAATGATGTTTCACAGATAGCAACGTGTTTGTCTTCTTGAATATTGGCAGTGCTGCTTGAGGTGTATTTGTATGTGTTAACGCACATTCGTAAGCTGTGTTTCTTTTAGTGTATGTTCATTGCTGTTGCAGACAGGAGGATTATAGCAAACTGTGGAGCAATGCCACCGCGACCATGACTTGGAGCAAGCGGTTAAAAAATGGATGGATGGGGTTTCACCCGCTCCTGCATCGCCGAACTGGCTCGCTGAAAGATTAGCTTCTTTATTTTCTCTTTTCTTTATCAGTTATGAAAACCAGAAAAAAGGATATAATAGTAAATTATCCAGCAGAGTATAGAATTGGATCGGGGCTAGGTGTATCAGGTAAATGTGCTAAAGTGCTAAATTATTATTATTATTATTATTATTATTATTATTATTATTATTATTATTTACCTTCTCTACAATGCAGCTTCTTGTTCTGAAAGCACTCACCATTTAAAAAAAAAATTTGTTGACAAATTAACTGGTAATACATGGCTTTTATGTATTTTTTTTAAACCAGGGAAGAACTTTATTTTTAAATAAAAGCACAAGCCCATTTTCTATCCAGTCTAACCATATTTATTCGATCCCAATGACCTTTTACATTTCCAACAGAAAATTTGTCTGAGGAAACTAGAGTAGCTCTGTGGAATGAGGTCTGCAGCCATTATGTCCTCGAGTTGTACCCTCCCTCAATTTAATATATCTGACGCCAGTTCGATCTTACTGCATATTCGTGTGCTGGAAGTTTCTATGAAAAAACGATTTTGGACTAGTTCCTCAATGGATAGAGCAAGAGTGAATTTAAAGGCAAATTCAATAACCGGTCCCCCTAGAACTCTGGGAATGCATTAACTGGTTGGAGTCATTGTGCACCGAGACAATTTAAAGAAGCAAAGCATTTTGGGATTAATTTAATGTATGAGCACAGGTTGTGTGGGAGGTTGGGGGGTTATGTGAGTTTATTTTCCCGTAGTGTGGGGCCAGTTTGATTCATGGGATCCCTGAGGTCTTTAGCAACTCACACAAAATGAACTGCTAGTAAACCTAATAGGAGCCTTTCTGTACATTATAGATCAGGGCAAGGTCCTTTCTCCCAGCTCACAAGCTTAATTACAAGCATGGGACCGCAGCAAGGCCTTTTGAAAAAGTGTTTATTGGCCTTAAAATGTGTTTAAAAAATGATATCAATTTAAAATCCAAACAAGTATTATCACATGTTTAGCATAAAGCTACAGTACAAAGCACAGATTATCTTAATGCTGGGGAAAAAACTAATTTAATAAATAAAACCTATGCTGAGGGAAACTCAACACATCTGATGAATTTAGTGGTGGAGGTCTACGGTCATATTCCATCCGCACAGTGCAAATGGACCAGGAAATCAATACCAAGCCGGATAATTGGTGACCCGTAATTGTTTTGACATGAAGTGAAGTCCACCGGGAGCCAATGGATCAATGGCCTCCCCATTTATAAAACACCTTTCACCACCACTGGCCGAAGAGGGAATTGTTTGAGATTACTAAAAGCAGGCAGATGGGGGGTAGTTTAGGATTGCTGGAAGCTGACTTTCGTCTGAGGTACCTAGCCTGATGCACACAGATAAACAAGAAAAAAAATACTTGCATTACCAACTGGACAGAGCATCCAGAGTTTGAGCGTTTCTCACTGAGTTTTCTCAGGCAGCAACTGATGATGTAATGTGTGGTAGTGTTTCACACATAACATCGTTACTATGGTAGCACTCTAGCAATGACAGCACTTAATTTCACTATTGCATGGGCTAGCTGTATCTAGCAACAGCGGAATGATTAATTACTGCAGTAAGCTAGCTTCATCTATAACATATTTATTTGAGCGGGGTGCCAGATAACCAGCTGGATTGGTAAGAAATGTGACCATGTGTCCAATCGTCTCAACCATTGAAAACAAAGTCAATATTTAATTAAAATGTATTAATCGGTGATGACTATCCCTAAGGGGTAGTTAACACTATGATGACTAATCGTGTTTACCATATTTAATTTAGCATGTGTATCCATCAATAGCGCAGTGTAAGGCACCAGTACAACGCAAACGTGAGTCTCTCTGAGCACATTGTTTTTTTTATCTCATCATTAAAGTCATGTGTGTATTGGGCTGTGGCTTTAAACTAACCCTATGGCAGCCCTAATTTGCTAATACATGCTAAATGAATCCATTTTTAAATGAATTTTTATAATCACATTTTCAAGCCAATGAACAATTTTTTCCCCCTCAGCTGAGTGTGTGTGTGTGTGTGTGTGTGTGTGTGTGTGTGTGTGTGTGTGTGTGTGTATTTGGGTGGGATTACCTGTTTCAAATCCATTCATATTCAATAAAGGCTCTCCACAATTGTGTTTGCATTGAATACTTTGATTCTGGGGACTGAGAAGGTCCATGGGGAAAGAAAAAATTGAGTTAGACTGCAAATTTATCTTAAATATAAATTATTTTCTTGTTTAAAAAATACATGCATTTATTACTAGTCACTTTTTCAAAAGGAAATAAATTCACTCATTGAGATCTTCTCCGAACCACCTCCACTGGGAGGCAAATAAAATTATCTGAACTGACGGAGAAGCATTGGAGGTACCAATACTCTGACGTAAATATTGTAACTGTGTCAAAAGCAAAAGGAAAGGTTCGAGTCCCTCCAAAGTGGCACGGCGATCACTTCAATAGTATGAGAACATGAGCATCTGAGTTTGCTTAATGTCACAGTGGTCAACATTTCTTCAATCAAAAATTGGAGGACTACTTGCTTCCAAACAGAAATCACTGTAGCTGATTGAGTTCTTCCTCCCAACACTTATATGTACTGTTGCTAGAGTTTCCTCACCAGGTTTTACAAGATAAACGATATAAAGTATCACATTGCGACATAATGTTTTTGTTTACCCAGACAAAGCCTTGTTTACCCAGACAAAGCCTTGTTTGACTCAATCACATGTGTTCTGTTCTTAATTCTTCCCTCTTTTAATGCATTTTAATTGTGCTGCAAATCAATCTTTCTTTTTTCATTATTCTGTGAAGCACTTTGAATTGCATTCAGTTGTATGAATAAGTGCTACACAAATAAACTTGACTTGACTTGACTTGACACATGAGTCCATATGATGTTAGTTATAATTAGTCTGTTCACCTGTCATTGGACGCTTGATCACTCCCAAGCATATGATAGTTTGAGAATCAATACCATGAAGAAACAAAACAAACACGTGATAGCTATATATAAATTAAGAATATGCAATAACTATATTTATATGTATATACCATGTATAGCTGCTGGATAGCTTCATCATGTGTGTTATATGAGTAAACCTGAATAATATATGGAGGGAAAGTTTTTCCAGGATGAGGGCAGTTTTCCCAGAGCAGAGGCAGTTTTCCCTGAAAAAGGATCGCCCTTTAGGACTACAATATTGCACTACCTTGGAAAAAAAAAATTGCCATTTTTTTTTGTCTTTTTTATTTGTGTTAGTCTTCTTAATAGCCTGCAATGGATGCATTTCAGCTGCTCTCTTCGTATGTGGTGAGTATAGTTTTTTTCTTTATTCTTAAAATTGCAATTTTTACTTTAGCACACAATTGCACAATTGCACTCATTGTACTTTAGTCAGTAGAGCATGATGGACACTGTTCAAGCTACCCAGGAAAAGCCTGCTGCTGCTCAAGTGGAACGTAGTTTTATCTGTATTTGCAGTATGTTCTGATATTGTGTATTTCTATAGCCCTATAAACTACAAATCTCAATATTAAACCTGTTAAACAAACTTAATCCCACCATACTGACTCTAATAAGACTGACTTAAAAAACTTCTCTCTTTTTTACATTACAGGAATTTAGCAGACGCTCTTATCCAGAGCGACTTACACACATTTTTTAACAGTATATTTATTCAGCTGGATATATTCTGAAACCATTCAGGTTAAGTACTTTGCTCAAGGGTACAACAGCCGTGTCCTACCTGGGAATGGAACCTGCAACCTTTGGGTTCTCTGACCCATTATACTACACCACGGCTAAATCAGGCACTATACTGTCAAGAGGCCCTTTATTGACTGAAAGTGAAGCTTGTATGCCTATAATTTGTCAAATAACTCAAACTCAGACATGACTGAGCAGTGTGCTGCCTGTTGCAAGTGAACCTTTGCATTCTCTGCTGTAGCAGAGCCAAGTCAGTAAATATCAGGGGTATGAGATTGCCCATGGCCTCCATATTGTACAGACAGTAATAAGCATGATAATGAGACTATCTATTTATCTAGTGAATGAGTAATTACAGGAGGAGAGAGAGGAATCGGCACAGAGGAGGCAACTCCTCTAAGTACAGAAAGCTGCTGGAGGTTTAAATGAGCTCCATCTGGAAGAACAGGGAGGTTGAGGATACCCCAGAAAACAAATATCAGCTTGGCACCTTCTTTCATTTTTGTTCTGAAAAAACAACAACAAGAAGGGATCAGCCGCTGGCTTAGCCTCTGTTTATGGGATGAAAAAGCTCATCTTGGATAGAGGCTTGGGTGTAGACATGGCAGGGTAAGTATAAATGTTCCTGACGTTGTACTGGTGTAGACTAGTCATGTTGGGGTTGAGCTTCATTGCTGTCAGCTACCTTTTTCGTTTCAGCTGGTGACCACAGGAATCAGTGGGGCGAGGATGAAGGTCGGGCCAAGCTGTATCACAAAATGATTAGTGCATAAACAAGCAAAGCGGTTGGATCTTCAGTACACGTTCGCATGGGCATACAGTATATTGGACGTGTACAGGCACAGGCTATTAGACTGCTATTTCAGTATAATATACAATTTTACAATGTATTATGTAGGATAATGTCATGGTTGTATGGGTATCTCAGACAGAAATATTGTTAAAAGGACTTTTCAGTATCAGCCGATAAAACAAGATTAGGGCTGATGTGATGACCGATATGCACGCCCAGAAAAAACTATTTGTTTGATGTGCCAATGAAGCTGTAAATGAAGTGAACAGTGCAGGTAGCCTAAGAACAGTGATGAGAAAATGTAGCTATTTATCAGCTTATCTCACAAGAAATGTTTTTTGGAGGCTCTATATTATTTCTACATAATAATAAAGTTTAAATATTAGTTACACAAATACAATGTTTCCTTCATATGTTGACTTTTGTGCTCATCTTCTTCCATGAATGTGGAAACTTGGTTGTGGTTTGCATTTCTGCTATAATATAAAATTAGGCATCAGCATCGGCTATTAAGGCCAGTCAAATATAATTTATTGATATCGGCTCTAGGATTTCCATGTCATGCACCACTATATAACACCAGTGGGGTACAAGCACAAAAAAGGATCATCGTTTTCTAGTAATCAAATTGAAAAAAAGAAAGACAATTGGAAAGTAATAACACTTAACTGTACTACTCCAGGCATTCTGGCAGTGCGGTAAGCACTCTCCGGCCACTCTTGTGAATGTTCCTAAAACACATTATGTTGGGAGGACTGCCTTTCAGGTAATCAGAGGAGTGCATTGAGCCTCTGTTTTTATTAATAAACCAATCAGACTCCAGAGAAGAGACTAAGTGGTTAGTGCAAGATCAGAACACATTTGCCATGGTTTCCAAATACTGCCCACGCCCCAAATCAACCTCCGAACCATGGTGCACACATTGATAATAGATATAATTTTACCAACAAATTCTAATCCTTCTGGACACATTTGTGGGCAAATTTACTAAATAAATAAATTCTAGCGCTAACTCTCATGTCGTTATATATTTTTGTCTATGTTCTGTGATGTCATTACAAAATACAGGAATACAGATATCACCAAAAAACGTAGGATGTGCTTTTATTTTTCGGCACAGAAGATGCTGCATTGTGCAATTCAAAAGTCAGTGTGCCTGCAGCTCTTCAATTCTGCTTGTTGGAGGAGATGTTATTAATTTAAGCATTTACATTTGGGGGGGGTTTGTACGAGGAAGCAATCATTGGTAATGCTGTCTTATGATAAGTCATCTGAAGAATTGCATTGGAATTACTTTGCCAAATTTAAGGGATTTCAATAATAACCCAAAAACTGCTCATGCAAAGCTTAGAATAGCAAGACAATGATGATGGTCTTTACAATTCTGTGGTAATATTTGGGAGAAGTCGGAACATTAAGCTGCACGACTGATTGCAGACGATATTTAGAGGGAGAAAAAGTCACATTAATAGCTGTCAGATGGTTCCTCTGTAATTTGGCAGGGCGTTAAGCTAAAATAACATACAATGTAAGTGTAATAATATCACTAAAATTGAAAATACAAAAATTTAGTTCCACCCTCCAAAATATCTATTGCATTGTACAACAAATTCCAAATAATGCCCACTGAGATAGCAATAATTAGTTGTTTTGTAGTGCAACTCAGGTGATTATCCAAACTGTCTGTCTTTACACAAAGACAACAAAATGAATCTTCTATTTCATTGTTTTTTTTTCCTGCCCAGTGAAGGCCTATCTAAGACCCAACTAACACCCGACCCTTGACAACCGTAGACGTTTGCAGACAGAACCTACATAGCATGCGATATAAATGTCACTATTTGCCAGGAATTCAAGAGTACCAGTTCTGTAGCACTATTGTGCTTTGTAATACAATTCGCCATACAGCCACTTCCGTTAATGCTAATCCACCCACGATCATTATTCATATAATTGCCTATGCATTTTTTTGCGATTCAATGCGATTGGCCATCTGGATTCTCAGCTCTGTCAGTCATTACGAAGCTTTTGTACGGGAAGAAAAGCGATGTGATTTGCATCCAAACTGAAAACGTTCATAATCTTGGGGGTGTGGTGATGCGTGCCATGGGCACACAGCACCAAAATGATGAGCTTTTTTGAGAGGCATTAATCCCATTGAGTGAACTCAAAAGGCTTCGTGCTGAGAAAAAACATTTCACTGGTCACATTTCGTTCTTTCTCTTCCGTTATTTTCTCAATCGCAAAGCAACAGCAGCGTGCTGTATTATTTGAATTTTTAGCCTATCTAAAGTGTGTGTGTGTGTGTGTGTGTGCGTGTGTGTGTGCTCGCGTGTGTGTGTGTGTGCGTGTGTGCGTGTGCGTGTGTGTGCGTGTGCGTGTGTGCGTGTGTGTGTGCGCGCGTGTGTGTGTGTGTATGTGTGCGTGTGCGTGTGTGTGTGTGTGCGTTAAGAGGCTGCCGAGGGGTCTGGCAGACAGTGGCCCTCAAAGAGAAAGGCAGTAATTATGCAGGGATTGGGTGACCTGAGGTGGTGAGGCCCGATGGGAAATCTTTGCATGGCGCCCAAAAGCTCTGAACGTGTTTTGTGACTAAACAAAACTCAAACAAGCACACTGCGTCCCACAAAACACAGCTTGCAAGCCTGGAGTCATTATAAAAGGGGGATTTAAGGACTTATTTACCAGACAGCTCCTGTTTGTTTGTATGACTTATAGCCTCGAAAAAAGGATGTTGAGCAAAATTGCAATCTCTCAGGTGACAGGGAGAGGACTGTTTTTTCACATTATTTACCCACAATGCAGCAGGTGTTTTTGCAGTACACCCTTCTGTTGCTGTGATTCTCAGCTGCGGGAAACAGAAGGATGGCAACCTAGGCTCCACAGAGAAAATTTCTCCTCAATTCTAATTCCTAGCTTACACTATCAAAGGGCCTCATTCTTGACAAGCTCACATTTTAGAAACATGTTCAGCAGGGGTCGTCAATCTTATCCAATAAGGGCCGGTCTGGGTTCAGGCGTTTGTTCCTACGAAGCAGTTACACACCTGGTTCTACTAATCAAGGTCCTCAGCAAAGACTCTAGTGGTTGATTAGTAGAATCAGGTGTGTAAACTGCTTGGTTGGACACAAGCCTCCACCTAAAAGCCCGCACCCCTTTCTGGACAAGTTTGAAAACCCCGATCTTCAGTTTTGAGAGGTTCAAACAGTGGTCCCCAACCCTGTTCCTGGTGATCTACCATCTTGTAGGTTTTCACTCCAACCCTATAACAAAGCACATCCCATTCAACAGTGAGATATCTTATTGAGCAGCTAAGTAGTAGAATCAGGTCTGCCATGTTAGGGTTGAAATGAAAACCTGACAGGATGGGAGATTTCCAGGAACAGGGTTGGGAACCAACCCTGCTAATTCTAAGCAAAGCATCATTAGGATAGATGAATGGCCATAAAGGCATTACTGATGTCCACAGTGTTGTAAGAAAGAAAACAGTCTGTTGGAGGTGTAATCACTCTGTAAAATCTCCTGTAGGTGGCACCAATATACCTGTCTAGTGTCTAGTCAAAGTTAATTACGTGTAGTGATGATCCAAATGTACTCATCCTATTGTAGGGGATCTCTATGCCAGAGACACGGAGGAAATATTGGAGGTCCAGATGCGACAGATGAGGAATCTTAAAACCTTCAAATGAACACCACTAAAACGGACAATAATCCGTAGTGGACGGGGAAAAATAAGGAGAAAACAAATAACCTTGTGATAAAAAACGAGGAACTCGATATCCGAGCCAAACAAAATAAATAAGCAGTCGCGCTTATCTAACTCCCATTGTGGAGTGAACAAAAAGAAAAGGAAGGAGGAAAATAAAAGACCCCTAAAACTTAGAGTGAGAGCACTCGTAGGTTTGAGTGGAAAACAAAGAAACCAAAACCTCTGCTCTGAAATAAAAGAGCAAAAAGCGCACTATACTTTTTTTTCTAAATTGTACTGCTAACAAGTCCCACGTTGAGAAGCAAAGCGGTCGATAGCAGCACAACTTCCCATACCTTTACCGGCTAGAATGTTACGAGAAATAACATGGAAGCGACGAGAAAAGGAGGAAGCGGGGTATAAGTAGTGAGCGGAAATGCAGGACAGGTGAACTCACTAATCACCGAGGCGAAAGCAAAACCCGTAGCGAAAAAAAAAAGAAAAATCCGATAGATAACCGGTAAAAAAAAAAAGGAATACAAATAGCGGAGATAAGGAAAGAAAAGTATGATCCATGACACCTATTCTGGATTTGATCAGCTTATCATAATTAATTTTCAGCACATTAGCACATGTTGCTCTTGGTTAAGTATAAATAATTTGTATACATTTTAAGTTTAAGTCTTTTTGTGCACATTCACAGAAACATGTGCACATGTATCAAGAATAAATATGCATGTGCAAACAGCATGCTCACACAGACAGACAGACAGAGAGAGAGAGAAAGAAAGAGAGAGAGAGGGAGAGAGAGAGAGAGAGAGAGAGAGAGAGAGAGAGAGAGAGAGAGAGAGAGACCTACACCCCACATCGTTGTTATAAGCGACTCTGACAGGATAATTGCTGACTGCAGTCTCACTAATAGGGGATGCTAGTCGGCTCCATGATTGCATTCAGACTACAGTGAAATAAATGACACCCGTTCTGTCCACAGTCAATAAAATGGTTTCCTGGTCAGGCTCTTAATGGTGCAGGCACAATGCATGTGCTGTCTGTAGGGTAGATTTCCATCATCAAGAGGTTTCTCATTAGTGCTGACTGGCAGGGCTGCATCTACCTGTTCTGGGAGCAGGCTGCTTGCAGACATCAGCAGCTTTCAGTCGGGTTACAAATGCATCCAGGAACAAACACAGCAGCGCATCCGAGATACAATCTAATCTGCAATGGAGGTCATTCAGAAAGGTGTGTAACTGAGAGTGATATCGCAGTTTAAATAACTTGTATCCTTTATTGTTTGGGATTGTTACTTACACCACTGTGCTCTCATGCTGTTGCTTAAATTTAGCATTAATGAAACAAGTGGTCACTGGGATCTTGTTAGAACATTCATTGTTATTATACGAATGTTCTAATTTTGTTTTATCTAGGTCTGATTGCTGAACGATACAACTGCTTTTCCCTGACCCAACCTCTTCAGCATATTTTATGAACGGTTTGATTTTGCTCTTGCCTTTTCTGCATATGAATCACTAATGACTTCTAAAGACATATTTAGGGATAAAAAAAAATTAAAACCTTTTAAATGGTATATATTTTTGATACGCTGCATTCAAAACAGAAGGAAACATGATGTTACACGTCCAAATTTTAGACTGCTCAGCGCCACTGTCAACTCGCATTAAATAATGAAAACCTAGACTTGAGGTTATAAAAGGTTATAAAAACAAGTTTGATTTTATCCTTCTGAAAAAATGTGAAGAGAATAAGCACCCATGCAAATAGGCCTACATAGTATAGCCTACATATTCCTTCAAGCTTTAATTCAGACAGGGCTTTTGAGGCTACTTACTAGATAAACTGTGGAGGGGATATCATGCATCCAGGGATTTGGAGCAAAATAATATTTATATTTATATTCGAAAAATCCAGCGACCGTCTCCTCTGCCATGAGGTATATGTGGAAGCGTGTAATGCCTCCAGTTGCTTTGACGTTAGCGAAGACGAGACTGTCTGTCACAGGTGATGATGCTCTGATATTAAGAACAATTTCAGCTGCCCTGCCCTGTTTCCATGGTGATAGGCATAAAAAAAATAAAAACTATTGATCTGAAAAGAGACTGCGATTGTGAATGAATCTAAGCTACTGAATGAATCTAAGCTACTGAGAGAGAAACAATCTGTATTGTGTCTACATTGTGTTCTGATTTATTGATTTATGAGGCATCTCATTTCTAAAAGTTCTATAAAAGTTTCTTATTAAAGCGCAACTTTGATGTGTCTGTCATCTCATCCAGGCCCAGGACAAAGTAGTCCTGAAATGTAGAGATGTCCACCACGTCTTACAGCTTCCGCTAACAGGCCAATGCTCTCATGCCCCAACCCCACCCCTATATATAAAACCAAAACTTTAACCGTTAGCGATATTTCACACTGCATGTACTGACAGAAGATGATTTCATTGTACCCTGTGTTTTAGTTAATTTTAAATGGGAAAGTGTTTAATGTTATACATTAATACAGAAATGTTCAAGGACACTGCAACCTCTGATCATTCTATCAAAGATAACCCATGCAACCCATCCATCAGAGATCTGAGGGAAGTACTAACCCGGTCTGGAAGTAGGCTACAGTAATTACAGTTCAGTCATTTATAATCTTAGTTCTCAGTAAATGCGATGTCCTGCAGGAAATGGATCTCTTTACATGTGAAACATTTTGATTGGTCTGGTCATGAACTTTTAATATAATGCTGCATTATTAACAACATCACTTTTAGAAAAGCTGAAGTTTATGTTTTGATTCAATTTTGGTTATTTAGTTTTAATGATTTAATACATTAGCCTATACAGCTCTGACACACAAACAGAACCCATGGAGGTTCCAGTGAGACCGTTATTTTGGCTCATAATTAAGCGAAATAGAAATTTCAGATTGAAAACACCATGCAACAAGTGATTTTATGATGCCATAAATATTATCACAAATATGGGGATGTCATGTTTCACAGAGAAAATATATGCACTTTTTAATATATGTAGATATGTAGAAAATTGACAACACTTTCTATGCATGGTCATCATATGAGAGGAATGACTCACAGGCAATGTGCACAGGCCCAGCGCTACAGAGGAGCAAAAGCCGGAAATGCCATCTCAGATTAATTTAGTGCCTCCTCAGCTGCTGCATATACATTCAAATAATGATCTTTTACTGCGCACAATTTTACAGACCAGCACATGCTTTACTCTGGCCATACATTTTAAAGCAAACGACACCCCCTTCTGGCACCGGTTACTCTTTCTTGAGCAGGTTATTGACCCCACCGCCCGGAGGGACGGTCGCGCTGTAATTGGCTATCTGGTTGTCAAATCTAGGCTTTTTCCGTTTTTGATTAGATTTTTATTTCAGTTCGCCCTATGATAGGCTAAGGCTACGTGGTAGTAGGAGGACGCTAAACTTAACCTTGACACACACTACCATAGGTATCTATGCACACCACTACGACACTAGCGCCATTATGTCAGTTATCAATAAAAGTTTATGAGAATAAAGAACAAAATAACCTTTATTACAACATAGCATGGATCATATCAACCCCCTGACCTTGGACTTTGAGCGGCGTTAAATGGATGGATGGATATTGATCAAACTTTGAGCCGTCAATATAAATAGAGCAAAAAAAACAACAAGCAGTAGTACTGCTAACGCGAGGCAAGCCCAGGCCAACCCAGCCACCCCCCCCCCCCCCCCTCCCCCACCTGACGACCTTGGAGCAGCAACCAGGTCGTAGTCCTACAATGACATCCTCCTCCTCCTGCCTGTTTTGTTTTTAAAAAAACTAAAACAGCAAAGCTGGAGGAGGAAAGAAGAGAAAGAATATTCCTCTACTATTCAGCTACTGCAGAGAGCAGAACTGCTGTGACGTGAACCCTTTAGAATTTTCTTTATATCTGCAAAAATTCAATCTAAAATGTGATTACAGTCAGTGTGATCTCCTGACTCATTTTCCTATAGAACTCTATGGGAAAAAAAGTCAAGAGAAGAAACCCTTGAAGTGATCCATCCACATCTACTTCATAGATTGGGGCTTGTTTGATCCCTTAGACCCTGGATGACTTACAGCCATTTAGCCTTGTGTTCCATACTGTACCAGTGTAATTTACAGCTGAATCTCGTCTCACCCCCCAATTCTCATAAAAATCCATTCAAAGTTTTAGGACTCAGATGAAGATGTGATCACATTTTAGATCAAATTTATGCAGATATGAAGAAAGTTCTAAAGGGTTCACAAACTTTCGAGCAGCACTGTATGTATGTGCTGCATTTTGCTTACCTTGCCATATGTTTTCGGACACCAGCTCCAACGTTATCGCTAATGCTAGCTAACTCCGGCAAAGCCTTTTCCCCGACCGAGTAAAGTCTATGATATCATCGTAACGTTAACTTTATTTCTTCATAGTTGATAGTTAACGTTAACGCTGTTTCTTGATGGTTGTTTATTAGCAGTTTGTAAACCATAAGACAGAGTCACACATTCATATGGATTGTTTGTAACGTTATTTATATCGTAGATTGTAGGACATTTTGCTCATTGTGCCGTTCATCAATGTTCTGAACATTCTCCGGTTTTATGACCTGTGTTAAAGTTTGTTGAAAATTGTAGTTATGGTTTCCATGTGTTTATTTTGTAATAGGCCTATCATGCTGCTTTTCTCCGCAGAATAAATTTTGGGTGGAATACTTGTGCAGATGTGTAGGCTATGATAAATTTGGGTGGAATACTTGTGCAGATGTGTAGGCTATGACAGTGAGGCATGAGTTCCGCTAGTTCCGCCCCCCTTCCATTTTCAAATGTCCCCTTCATCAACTTGAGCTTGCGCTGGGTCTGAATGTATATCACCTTTATAAACATTACATAAGTACGCATACATTTTGGGTATGGCCCAGTTTATTCTGTTTATTAAGGAACATTTTAGTTTTGAAAGAAGAGACAAGATTATTTGCCGTTTCTTTTCAGCCTCTGTCATCCCAAACACATTTTATTCTCCCTGGAATATTTTAATCAAACACTCAAACACCATTGATGACAGATGTCAAAGAAAAAAAGCGTATCTTGTGCTTTTATAAACATGAAAAGTTTCCCACATAAAAGTAATAATATGTGTTTAACATGGTGAGCGAGTCTTCCATTTGCCTTATCAACATAGTAACCCCGGATGATGCCTACCTTTGAATTATCTTTGACTTGCAGGTAACCAGAAGTCTATAATTATAGTAAAGCTGATACATCTAACGAGAACACTGAAGGATGATGTCACACACGGAAGGGACATCAGTGGTGTGGTGTGGTGTTTTTCTATATGCAGAAAATTGAAAATTAAATATTTATCTTTCTGAAATAAACTTTACTGGACACACATTGGTGGGTATTACTGTCTTTTCAAATGGCGTACACATCAAAAATAGGCCACAATGCCGCGATAATAATCAAATTCAATAAAATACAATTATGTTCGTTAAATTAATTTGATCATTTACTCATTGCTGCCTCAGAACAACCAGATCATTCAGTTGAAAGGATACACATTCATAGCGATTATGCTCACACCGGGGTTTTTCCTTGCCACTGTTGTCTTTGGCTTGCTCTTTTCGGAGGTTAGGCCCGAGTTTTATGTGAATTGTATTGTGACAATTGTTTGTGAAATGCAAATACATTTTAATTTGATTTTTGAGTTCCTTCACTAGAAGGAATTCTGGCAAAGAAGTGGAGGAATTTTAGGTTTCAGAAATTATTTCATTGTTTAGATTGTGTGTGTGTGTGTGTGCATGCGCACACTAGAAGCAGACATTTGGTTTGATAGGCAGTGCATCATGGCCAGGGGCCTCATAGTGTGTAATAACCTATTTATCAAAAATAGACATTATATTGTGACTTATGGCTTACTAGCTGGCTAGCAGCCTACTTTGTATTAAAGGATACAATTCAAGTCAGTCAATAAGACATAAATTTGAGCAAGTTGAGGACTTTGTGCTGTCAGTTCATGCGAGATTGACTGGACACACCACATATCCAGCAGTCTCTCTTTTTCAGTCCATATGGAAACAAAGCACAAGAATATACTCTAAAGCGCCTTTCACTCATAGAACCCGTAATATTGCTGGGTTCCACTATCCAGGTTAGATGCCTGGTTTTTCAGCTAACATTCAATACTTACACAGAGTTGTTCACAGAGTTCAGTTAAATGGCGGAAGTCTTATCAGGTCCTGACCCAGACAATTGCCTAAATGTTTTCGACACATGAGGCTGACACAGAAAATTGCCAGAACATTTACGGGTTAAGAGTAAGACACATGTGTGAAAGGGACTTAAGTCATGGTATTGGAAAAATAAACCACTCCATGCCAGTGTATACAGTGGGGACGGAAAGTATTCATACCCCTTCACTTTTTACACACTTTATTGTGTTGTAGATTTCATTTTAAATGGATAAATTTGCCATCTTTGCCCATAATTCTACCCTCAATAACCCATAATGACAAAGTGAAAACATATTTTTAGAAATTTTTGCAAATTTATAAAAAATCTAAAACTGAAATATCTCATTTACACAAGTATTCATACCCTTTGCTTTAACATATTTTTAAAGTATCATATTTTATATTTGGTAGCATATCCTTTGCATGCTGTTACTTCCTGAAGTCTGTGACCCATAAACATCAAAAGACTCTCGATATCTTATTTTCAGGTACTGTTATAATCAATACTATAACCTCTCTGCATTTGAATGGATCTCTATGGGAATTGGGGGGTGAGACTAGATTCAGCTGTAAATTAGGCTGGAACAGTATGGAACACATGACTGGCTAAATGGATAGATATGGAGTAGATGTGGATGGATCACTGCAAGGGTTATTTCTCCTGACTCATTTTCCAATAGAACTCTATGGGGAAAAAAGTCAGGAGAAACCACCCTTAAAGGGATCCATCCACATCTACTCCATATCTGGGCGCAGAGTGCTCATTTGGGGCTCGTTTGAAAATAAGATATGTCTTTTGATGTTTATGGGTCACAGACTTCAGGAAGTAACAGCATGCAAAGGATATGCTACCAAATTTGAAATATGATACTTTAAAAATACGTGAAAGCAAATTTATTAAATTGTAATACAATGAAATATAATGTAAATTCGCTAAATACTTCTATATGTTTGGCCATTGTATCTTTGAGTGCCTTTCCTATCTGTATCATTGGTTTAAATGTCATGGCCATTCATCAACATTTCCAAGGTAGGAGGGCAGATGTAAGCTTTATGCTGGGGGAGCTTTTGTTTATGAATGAAACAGCCCGGTAACCAAGATCTGTCTGTGTCCTTACAAACACAGCCCGGTAACCAAGATCTATCTGTGTCCTTACAAACACAGCCTGGTAACCAAGATCTGTCTGTGTCCTTACAAACACAGCCTGGTAACCAAGATCTGTCTGTGTCTTTACAAACACTGACTTCCTGGAAAGACATATTATTTGTATCCTTGTGTGTGTGTGTGTGTGTGTGTGTGTATGTGTGTAGCTACACAAGTGAATGACATCAAATAGCAACTGAAATATATTTGATTCTTTATAATGCATTTTATAAATGTGGACCTAAATAGTGAGTGTGCGAGGGTGTGGGGGTGTGTGAGGGTGTGGGGGTGTGTGAGGGTGTGAGTGTGTGGGGGCTGTGTGAGGGTGTGGGGAGAGAGAGAGCGAAGCAGCCTAAGTTACCCCACCCGGACAACATGGCCCATCAATCAATGAGCCTGCAGCTAAATGTGTGAGTATGAAACAGGCTTGGCATTAGTCCTATTACACATACACTCTGATGGCCTGAAATTGAGTGCAGCAATGTGCAGCCAACCCCTTCAGCATGCTGTTACTCCACCAAGCATGACTATATGAACCTATTAATGACAGTGTGTAAACTGTGCGGTATATGCCTCACAATCTGTCACGGGTTGGTAGGCCTGCACAGCAGACAGCTGATTGGTTGAGTTTAAGCGGGTTGTGATGTCCCAGGACATTCAGCCATCTTAACTGCCCACTCCAGAGCTCCTCCCACTTACTCCTCAGCACAGAGGAAGCACAATGTCTCCCTGCCTTAATCTGCATCCTCATGCTCTGTGACTCTACTGCACTGCTGTTACCTGCAGGAAGAGGGCTGAGTAATATCAGATATACTGCCCCCATCAACCTCCTGTCACATGAAAAGGGCCTTCGGTCATTAAAGTAATGGACTAAGACCAGGCTGTCAGCCTCAAAAGGTGGAGACTCTGATCTTATTACTGTAGCCCCAGTGCTTTTGGCACAGCCATGATTGCTGTATGAAACCCTGCTCCTCCTGTCTCGCGCATGACGATTTATTTCCTACTCATCCCTCTCGTTTCCCTGCGACTGTCTTCCAGCGGAGCCAAAATGGCCACATAACGTTTCAGTGAGTCAGAGCCGGAGTGCTCTGTTTAATTAAAATTACTCTTGGATGTTGCCAGCCTTGGGCTGCCATGAATGAGATGTTGATGCACCTCAATGGTATGTCTGGTTAATCTCATGCATTCCCAAGAATGATTGGTCCACTCCTACTCTCAACAAATGGTCAAAAACTATTTAAGAGAAATTTCCCTCTTGTACGGTTATCTAAACTGATGGCTTTAAGAACACACACACACAAAAAAATATTCCTTACTGACAGCACAGTCAGTTAATGTAATCCAAAAGTTTTGAGAGAAAACAAAAAGCAATTCAAGGGAAATTTCAAGAAATGGTTGGTATGTGAGGGCGCTGTAATTGAAATGGACTAATGTGTCACAAAAAACCTTTATTGATATACAGTACTTGGTTCCAGGTTGAGCACTCTGAGAATAGATGGCATGCCACAAAATTTGTTTTAACAAAGTAATTTATATAAATACGGACACAGACTGCAAGATCCTGTCTAATTAATATAGGGGTACATCAGGGTCATGCCGTTTCATTTAAGCCTAAGAATAACGCCACAAAGATTGTATTTGAAGTTTAGTCACTTCTATGTTGAAAAAGCAATATCCTCACTAGATTCGATATGGCCTTATACGTCCAGTTATTAAAAAAATGCATTTATTTATAATGAAATTCAGCATCCGCTTTGAAAAATTAGATGACACAAAGAGACCATGGTTGTTTTGCTGCGCCACGGCATTTTCTGTGGAACTCCATTTACAAAGTTAAATTCACACCTTGTGAACCACTTTGCAAGCTGCTTTGGGCTTTACTTGAAGTGTATTTTCTTGCTTTAAATCACAAACCTGTCTCTTCCCGTGTACTAGCCATTGTAAAGCTGGCAGGCCTTCAGAAACCTCCATATCTAAAACATTCTTTGTCACAAACAAAAGCTGTTTGGTCAATGAAAAGAACACTAAAACTTGGGGGGAAAAAGTAACACAATCGTTATAAAGTAATACAATCAACTGACGACTACATTAAAAAGGTGGAATAATGTTTAGTTCTGGCCGCTTCTAGTAACAAGTGAATTTCCAGAAAGCTGTTTCCAAGGGATGAATGTAATTGTGCTGCCTCTTGTTCCTTTTGGTGCATCTATATGTCACTGTCATTTCTACAATTTTAGTAGTTGTAGCAGTTGTTGTAGCAGTAGTTGTAGCAGTAATAAATTATAGTGGCCATGGTGGTGGGGAGGTTATACATTGGGCTTATTTCTGCAGCACTAGAATTACAATAGTAGGTATTATTATGCTCTGGAACGCAATGCCAAAACTCAAGTACTGGAACATTACTTAGTTAAATAAGACGGTATTCAGTGTCCTGATTCTTCCAGAACTGCTAAGATAAATTGCATCTCTCATGGACTTATACTAGCCTTTTCAGTGACCTTATTAATGTGCACTGTCGTTCCAAATAGTGCCAGGGCCTGATTGTATCTCGCTGCATTGCCCCACTCTCACAGGACCATAAAGCACTCCAGGTTGACTTGTAGTGGTTTTTAGGTAGAGAGCGATAGTTTGCAGGTGAACTCGAACAGCTACATGAATGGTTTGGAGGCTGGTGTTATCAGCCCAAAACAAATATTCTCTGTTGTGCCAGAGCATCTACTGGGTATACAGAAACAAGTCCGCCGCTCTGGAAGGCAATCTCTTCATTTGAATTAAAAACTTTTTTTAAAATTTGATTTATTCATTTTATTATTCAGTAGAAGCAGTTTCTAGATCGGTTTAAAATTCTATCAACTCTTTGGTTATTGAATATATCAGCTGTTTGAGTTTATGATTCTTGATTGAGTCGATGTTTTGCAGTGAGAGATCCGAGCCTGGCTGTGTCTTGCACTGTTTCACAGAATTATTTTATGTACTGAAGGTCAGTGCGTTTCCAGGGAGTGGAAAAAAACGTTGTCGGGCCACATTTAATTATAAAGAGCCTGAATGTTGTTCTCAGTGCAACCAAGACTAGGGCATGCTTTTTATGGTTTGCTCACAATTGCAGACATTAGCTAACAGTTCCTTTAGCTGAGCCATGGTTTAAAATGTGTCTGGAAAAAATGGTTGAATTTATTAATAATGCAGGGCCATTTGAATTGATTTCAATAATTTCCAAAGAAGATTTAAGCTTGAGTTCCCTGGAGCTGAGGTGCAGTCGCTGATTCAGGGTTTTATTCTAATGTGAAAAACATAAGTGTCAAGGTTGGGTCCGTTAAATCTCCCTATCCGGTTTCCGTGGCAGGGATATGTAGACCAGGGATACTCAAATGCCACTGATTGGCCAGCGATTTATCTCACCTGGTGTCCCAGGTTTAAATCAGTCCTGATTAGATGGGAATAAAATAATAAAAGCCACCATTACTACAAGCCTCGGGGACCAGATTTGAGTACCTCTGATGTAGACTCTCATCTGGACTTTGAAATCTTCATTTGAGTGCTGGGGAGAGCTCTTGGCAGTCATTGGCAGTGCTGATGTGATGTTATGAAGAACCATCTACATGCAGCTTGGATTGGCGCTATGCAAGACACCCTGGCACTGTATATGCGCTCCCTGCAGCTGTGATATTCTCCACTCAATTCACTCTTCTTCCTCTACCCATGTGAAGCACTGTGATTAGTTGCATTTCTGAGTTCCTTTTGTGCTTTCACAAAATGTAATTCATTCTTGATTGTGGAGATTATATCCAACTCCCCCCCCCCCCCTCAATCAAATACAACACCCTCACATCCAGCCTCCTACCCAATCTCCGAATACACCAGGAAGCTCAAAAAGCCATTGCAACTCAATTACTTTTTGCTTGTAATTTATAGTGATGGCCTCATTGAAAGTAGCATGAAAGGTCACACGTATTATCCACAGGTTGACCTGATCTGAGTGTTCCATAGGTCCCTCTAGCTTCCTGTAATCATTGATAAGGCAGTCATATTTGGCCACTCAACCAGAGCTTGTTATACTTATATCGTGCTCTTCAACTTAACGTTCCCCTTATCTTAGGGTCTATATGACCTGAAATAACTTTTTTGTTTTTGTATAACTTCCAAATGGTGATTTTCTTAAGCAAACACTTTTTAAGACATCCCCGGACCTTTTATTATTATTTAGTTTTTCTATATTGACCTGTAACAATGCATTCACACAAATGGAAGTAAAAAGCTAACCTAATAGGAATGTTAAATATTGCAGCAGTTAAGTTCTGCAGTCTAGATTTGTAATGTATTTGGGAAACTTTCCCACGGCTGGCCCTCCATAGTTATTCCAGCCACCTTGCCATAGCACTGCGACATCTTTATTCTCCCTGGGGGGGGTTTGACTGTGATGGTTCTTCCTGAAACCAATCGGGTGGAGTAGATAGTCCAACATCAAACAGGCTGCTTGCAAAGAGCATTGAGCGGTCAATGACAAACAACACAGACAAAAGCAGCAGATGTCATGGGAAGAGTTGGGTGGGTAAGGGTTAGGGTAAATAGATTGTTAACCTGCCTTATTCTAAGCAGGTGCAAAGAATGATGGGCAATGATGGCGTGTCTTGAAAAACCAGAGAATCAATGCAAATCTTATACCACTCGCAATTCCCACAGTCCTCAACCCAGATTTAAACATTTAAACGCCCTTTCCCTTAGAGAAATAATTTAAATTAGTTGGTGTGCAAAAGCCAATACATATTTAAAGGGATCTAAGATTGCTCAAATAGAAAATAAGACTCACAAAAAGTGTACCGCACTTCGATGAATATTTATAAATGAGTCTTGTAAGTGCCATTTTGCCCTGTCTGTTGTATATCCCTGGATAAATCTTTTAAATATGTCAACAGTTTCCAGATACCTTTCTTAAAAATTTATTTCCCTGTGGATTGCATTGTATTTATGTTGGCTTATCTGTTTTTCAAGAGAGCTTCTCTTGCTGCCCAGCATAGCCGCATATTCAATTTGAATTACACGGCGGCGAGCCACCCCAATCATTCTGCCATGCAAGCTTGAAAACTTGGGTGGGTATTAAAACCTGTCATTAATGCGAGCCTAGTCCGGGCTACCTCCATAATTATTAGGGAGTAGGGACATGGCAGTGTTCTTCAAATCACATTCAACAAGCTAGAAAGGCAACAGTTATTTAACGGGCCTGTCAATTCAGACGGTGAGCAATAAAGTACTCCTCATTTGCTTTGCAATGTGTAAGTTATCACAGCAATGCACTGCATAATGAAATGCAGTGTAGACATGATAACTCTACATTGCTTTCCACATAATTACACCAATGGCTTTGCTCATCTCTTTGCTTCAGCATGGATTACTGTCAATTATTTTGCAATTCTGATATTTTAATTGAAGCAACACCCAGGGATTTGATATGCATTTCAATTTGTGCAACGACCAAAATGTGTTTTGTGAGACTGGCAGGATGTCTATAGAGGCATTCAGAAATTACTTTTTGAGATACTTTTTTTCGCAGTGAGAAAATTTACATTGATGCCATTTCTCAACTCTGAGTTCTCTTCTTTAAAACGTCCATAATAAACATGACATCCACCTAATGAAACTCTCTGAGTCCCATTTTGACAGGAAATGTCGAATGACTTTGGTTAATTAACACCATAACACCACACGGGCACTTGACACAGCTGGCTAGGTTTAGTTTTGTAGTGAGGTGAAGGTTTGCCTGTCCACTGGTCATTTGCACAAGCATATTGGTGGCGGGTTTTTTTTTTACTGGCATAGAGGGCAGTAAATTCCATTTTGGTATGGCTTCACGTAGGAGGGTGCTGAGAAAAGCACAATGCTACAAGGTATGCATTGTCCCCGGAGGGCTCTACTGTACATTAATCCAACATTATCCCAACATCTAAAAGACATTTTTAGAAATTTGCTGAAAGTTTTTGCTGAATTGCAAAACATGCCTCTGGTGGGTAACGACTGAAAGCTTGCTGGTAAAGAGTTGTGTGTACAGTGTATGGGGGCACCTGCCTCGCCTACTTCTTTCCCCGTAAATGACATGGAGAGGCTGGTGTTGGTCAACATGAAGCAATAAGAGGATGGTACTCATGGTAATTCACTATGAACATGTATTGTGTTGTATTTCATCCATCCATCCATTATCTAACCCGCTTGTTCCTGGTCAGGGTCACGGGGGGGTGGCTGGAGCATATCCCAGCATGCATTGGGACAGGTCGCCAATCCATCACAGGCCTCACACAGTACTAACCACTGCACCACTGTGCCGCCCTCCTGTAGTATTTTTCATTGCAAACCACCCGGAAATTTACTGAATGAACTCCCGCTCTGGTATACGTGAATGGAACTATTGATGGATAGTGTAGGCTACTCACCCATGAAAGAGAACAGTCCATGCCTCAGGCTGACAGCATCAGGGGCAAAGCAGAATTGACGTGCCAGTAAGTGATCCGATGGAGTGCTGAATTCAACCCCAGGGCCAGTGGCACAGGGATGTGAGGACGGCCCCTCAGAAACAGTTAAGGAAAGGGTACAAGGCTAGTGTGGCTTTCAAGATCTGGTGCAAGCAGATGCACCCTAGGTCTGCGTTTTGTCTGCATCAGATTGTGGTCCTCAAAGTCTGTCTGTGAGGGTCTTTGGTCCATTGCAGTCAGTCCACATTCCAAGGACATGTTAGAACATAAAGCACTCATTAAACCGATATGATTCTGTGTTTTTACATCATCTTGGGACATTATGTGCAGCATATCTTTTTAATCTGAATATACAGTATAATGCATAACTGAACCCATAGCCGTTTAGCCTAGTACTCTGTGACTAGCTAGTATGCTACCAGGCTAATATCTCTCTCATTCCATCTTGTCGACAAACTACATTTACTGAGATGAACCACCTTTCCATAGTCGTCTAACGTTGCAAAACAAATTCAATTTGAATAGCTGAGTAGACAACTGTTAGCCAGCACAAGCTAGCAACCTCGCTAGATGGCAAACGGACTCATTACCTTACATGATCAAAACTGGTTACACGCTGTCTTTCTGTTCACTTTAAAATCTCGATCATCACATTTATAATGAGTAGGAGTCTAAAATGTGTCCTTGCAAGTATGTTGTCCATCAATTTTAAGTTGCCTGTTTCGTAAAAATATAATGTTTTAACTATTAATGCATGGTTGTTTTTTCAAAATATTTTTATATATTTTTTTACGATTTTATATTATTATTATTGATGTAGGTCTGTGTAACTGAGACATACACATGGATACGTTTTTCTATAACTGGTGAGTGCTGTTCTGAAATCAGTGGAGTAGTCTGGATGTGATGGAGATAAACCTCAGGGTTGTCAACTCATCTGGGTAATCCCCCTCCTTCACTAACCACATCTCTGTGGCTGGGTGTTGCTTTACCTGCGTCTGTCTACCTGCCCTCATATCCTTTCCTGTGCCACTCACGTTTCCTGGCCTGTTTCTAGCCTTTGTGCAGCACATTGTGTTTCATCAATTTAAACATATGGTCTGGAGAAAACCAGGCTAAGGGGTCAAACTCATTTTGTTCCGGCGGGGTTGTTTACCCAGGCTACAAACAGGGAGGTAATTATATTGAGTGAGAGAGTGAGAGAGTGAGAGAGAGAGTGAGAGAGAGTGAGAGAGAGAGAGAGAGAGAGAGATAGAGAGGGTGAGAGTGTGAGAGTGTGAGATATAGTGGAGTGGAGTGGAGTGGAGAGAGCATGGGTGGGTATGTATGTATTAACAGTAGTAAGTCTTTTTGGCTGCATGCTTTCACTAACTAAGTATTTTCTCCAACAGAACAGTTAATATTCTTTCCACCGGGCAAAACGACTTGATTCCAAGACAGTAATTCATGAATGTTGTATTTCTATTTGCATGCACTGGCTGTACAGAAGAAAAAGGGCTTTTTTGCTTTGCCAGGGTCGTCCTGCCAGGAATCGTAAGTGAAATTAAATTAATTCCCCCTAAAGACTGCAGTGAGGCAAGAAGACGACAGGATGAAAAGAGCCTGATGTTTAGAAATTAGTGGCCCTCAATCGCTCTTCATGCACAGAATTGTACAAGTGCTATGAAATGTCAGCAGATAGGGGTCACTGAGGGGGGGGAGGGGGGGAGGGGGGGGGTCGTGTTCCTACAAGACCATGATGGAGGAACGTTTTACTTTAGTTTTTTAGTTTTATTTAGGTTTATTATTTTTGTATTAGAGGGTATTTGTAACCGTTTGCTGCACTGATACTCCAATCTTCAACTTTTCACAAAAAAAAAAAAAAAAAGTTTTTTCTAAAGTTGAAAGAAATGCTTCAATTGCTGAAACATTGAAAACAAGCTTTGTAAATGGAGATCAACGCGACACGGTCTACATGTACCAAAGCCTGTTTCTCTTATTAGATAATAACAGCACTGCCAGAGGTAGGAAATGATAGAAAAAAGACTCATTCATTCCAGACTGGTGACAGGTAAAATACTGGCGTCTCGGGTGTTCCGGCTCTACATTCAAACTGAAGGCAGCGTGCGATCACAGTGGGTTTCAAAAGTTTCATCAGTTATTGTGAAACAGATGTGGGTGCAATGCTCCAGATGTTCCTATTATACAGCCGTCAGTGATTGGCGGGTGGTAGCGGGAGGCATTGAGGCCACTTACCGAAAACAAACAAAATCAGCCGGGCCCCCAAGTCCCTTCACTCATCTGGGTGGAAACCTGTGGGCCCCGCCTTTCCAACGCAACGAGTCTTGTCACGGAAACTTCTGAAAATTCTGGGTTTTTCACTAAATTCTGCCTAAACGTTTTCCCCCAATTTGTGTGACTTGGAATCTTCCACTGCATGGAAAAACGCTGGAAAAGCTTCCCGTGGAGGAAATTCCATGGAAAATCAGCAGCGTTTTTCTTAAAAAGTGTTGAGCATAAAAGCTTTCTTCTTTGCTGTAGTGATTAAACTTGCGATGGTGCTTTTTCAAGCGCAGAGTATGTCACTTAAAAGTACCCTCTGTGAGAGTGCTACACTGGACAATATTGCCTTTTAAATCAGGACTTAGATAAATGACCTTCATATCAAATTAAAGGGGGGTTTAGTGTATGTTTATTAATCTTAAAAATACATGAGCGTATGATTGGAGGTACGAAGAGTGCGGTTATGGCCCTCAGTCAGTCAGAGGGCATGTTGATATCCTTGTGCAATGAATCGCTCGGTTTTCTGAATGTAAATCATTGCAGCTGTATTTATTGCAGGTATAAAGACTAAATAGCGAGAAAATAGGGCAATATTTGTGTGACTTAATGGGTCACTCAAGGCCTTGAATACTGCACAAACATTTGAGTATCTTTTTTCAAATATCTTGTGCTGCCTGGGATATTTGATGACACTTAATTGAATGGTAAGCTTTTGTGAATGTTAATGTAGTGCATATGTAAGGATAAGCACTACAAAAGCATCCGTAAAGGCATATGTCAAATGAGGCTAGACTGGTTCTGGCTCCATCTTGCATCATGTTTCTGATTTCTGTAAAGTGTCTTTGTGACAGTGTCTTTGTAAAAAAACCACGATACAAATAAAATATTATATATACCTCTTATGAAGTACCAGTCAGATCAAGTGCTATCAGCCATTCACTTAAGTTACAAAAACATGCGGGCGTGTTATACGCCATTCTGATATTAAATCTGCAAAATTAAACTGCACACAGCCTGCTCCACCTCTCCTGTCTTCACACGCCCGCAAGAGACTCATGGGTAATTTATCTTCTTTCCACTCAGACAGACGCGCGCAACATTTTAAGTGTGCTGTGAATTGCCAGCAATGACATTTTGTCAAACCAATAACAAAACAAAAACGTGGTGGGAGGAAGCGTTAGACGGATCGAGTGAGAGAACGGGGGTGGGGGGCTTTGGTGGCGGTAGGCGGGGGGTTCAGGTTGGGGGTTCAGGTTGGGGCGGGATCAGGACTTTTCAGATGTAATCTGTGTTTCTGAACTGCTTTGCCATTTAAAGCCTTTCGTTCCAGGAGCTCGCCTGTACACCAGGTTGAAAGATTAATTATCTCCACATCTTCCAAGGTATAGATACCCTGGTCTTCAATGAAAGCCTCGGTTAATACCGGAGATAACCGCTTTGCAGTCATTCTCTCGCTCGCTCTCTCTCTCTCTCTCTCTCTCTCTCTCTCTCTCTCTCTCTCTCTCTCTCTCTCTCTCTCTCTCTCTCTCTTGCTCTCTCTCTTTCTCGCTCTTTCTCTCACTCGCTTTCTCTCTGTCTCTCTCTCTCTCGCTCGTTCTCTCTTGCTCTCTCTCGCTCTCTCTCGCTCGCTCTCTCTCTCGCTCTCTCTTTCTCACTCACTCTTTCTCTCTCTCTCTCTCTCGCTCTTTCTCTCACTCGCTTTCTCTTTGTCTCTCTCTCTCTCGCTCTCTTTCTCGCTCTCTCTCTCGCTCTCTCTTTCTCACTCACTCTTTCTCTCTCTCTCTCGCTCTCTCTTTCGCTCTCACTCTCTGAAAGCAGCAGCTGGCAATATGCCAGCAATTAAGACATTGTCTTTGACAGCAGGGAGTTTGCACCACTGCACTGCCTCCGAGCTATTCGTCTGACTGTTGAGTCCTGCAGGTAGTGCCACTGTTTTCCCATCACGTGAGACAGGCTGCCCTTTCAACACCCCTTAAAAAAGAATATGTGATCATAATTTATTTAACAAGCATCCTTCCCCAAGACAGATAAAATATTAAATATATGGTCTCATATAAACTCCCTAGGGTGTTAAATGTACACCAGTAGTGTTAGATTTACACTGACATTTTTTCTGTTTATTATTATTATTATTATTATTATTATTATTATTATTATTATTATTATTATTATTGCTATTAGCATCTTTTTCAGGACTGAAGGCTTTAATTGTGTTTTATAACAGAATAAGAAGCATTGGATCATCTGATCATGTATACAATATATTTATAAATATATGAACATACAGTACATGTGCATATGTTTATAGCTCCTGATGGTAGTGCACTCTAAATTGTTTGTTTTATTTTTATTGATATACTGCTCTTCACATTATGTTCAAAACATTGCAAAGGGAAAATATACCAGCGAGTTATCCATCTAATATAGTGTTTTTCTATTAATTGAATAGGTTTTTAATGTTCGTTGTGAACACACTGTTCTGAGACAATGTCATTTTGATAGTAGAAACACAATGCCCTTAAAGCTCTCCCCAATGTCCCATTTGCCTCCAGCATCACCCGTGTCCTCTCCTGATTCACTGAAGTGGGCAGGATTATCATAGCCCTGGCATTAGCCATCGAGCCCTGCCTGTCAGAAACAGCAGGCCGCTTTATGTGCTAATGGAAAAGCCCAGCATGCTAAAGATGACAGGAGAGAAAACACATCTAAATCAAATTAGCAGGGTTCAAGGGTGGTTGTGTCTTCTACTGGTCTCTCGAGAAAAGCTTCCAAGTTGGAAAAACACATTTTTCTCAAACCACCAAACTTTTGACATTTCTTGAAAGATATATATATATATATCTAGTGGTGAGTTGAGAGCTTTCATAATGATTCATATCTTTGATCTTGTGGTGGATTACAGGGCTTACAGGTAGTGCAGTTACTGTAACTGCTGTAGAGGTTGAGGGCTGACTCAACCGTTAGACCTCTGATCTCTCCCAGGAGCGCGTGGGCGCAGGTGATAGAGGGGTGTAGTCAGAGCGGGATCAGCATGTGTGAGAAGTGTGCAGATCTGATCAAGTAATAGTTTTCCTCTGAGGCAGCATGCACACACACACACACACACACACACGCACGCACACACACACGCACACACGCACACACGCACACACAGGCATAAAATGACACCAATGTTACAGTGCCACATATTTTATAATTTTTCTCGAAGCATCTATAGATGGAAAGAAAGCACAACTTAAAGCTTGCCTTTTATTTGATCAAAAACTTTCACTTTATTCTAATCTCAATCTCCCCATTCAATCCATAATAAAAAAATGATAATTCATAATTCAAAGGGAATTGTGCGATAATTGTGGATAAGGTTTAGGGTTATCCATTCAGTTTTTGAGAAACTGTGAAACCTGGAGAAACATCCACCCATTATCTTACCCGCTTATTTCTGATCTGGGTCACAGGGGGCTGAAACCTATCCCAGAATGCATTGGGCAGGTTGCTAAACCATCACAGGGCATACACACCATTCATTGACACACTCTTACCTACAGGCAGTTTAGAGTCTCCGATTACCCTAACCCGCACGTCTTGAACCCAGGCCGTTCTTGCTGTGAGGCGACAGTGCTATCCACTGCACCACCCTGGAGAAATATTTAACCTTTAAATGACATTTATACTATTGCTAATCTGTGCTGCATTTTTAGGCACCACAAATTACACTAATTTAAATTGTTTAATATAAACATGTTCGAGGCATTAAGTAATCGACATCAGCCAGTGAGATCTTCAACCTACCTGCAGTCTAGTAATACACAACAATAAACACGTTCTGGAACTTTCTATGTACAAAGTATACTAATTTGATGTTGACTGAACATAAGCAGTCATGTAAGTAAAATATATTATTTACAGAAAAATACAGACGCAGTTTCTGTCAGAGTTCATCTTGCCTGTGGTACATGAGCGGATGATTCATTGGTAGATGGACCGTAGACTCTTTGTCTTTTTGATTTGTAGCCTTCCGTCCTCCCTGGCCGCCTCCCCTCTGAGCCCAGTAGGCCCAGATGTCAGCCTGGGCTTATCATTTATCAACTCCCTGGCACAATGATGGTGGCAGATAGCCACATAATTCATATCTCCTCTAAGGAGAGGGCTGCTGATAACTGCAGGTGTGTCCAGAAAAAATATGCACTGGCATCAGGAGACACTACACAAAATAAGCAGAAATGTAATCCAAATGAGTAGGGTTTTTTTATGTGAAATGGCTTTTTTCTGAAATGAGGACACAGTTTTCGCTCTTTTAGCCTATATTTTATCCCTAATGGCTGTGCTGTGCTGTGCATCAGCGGGTGTGCCAAAGCTAGCCTAGGTAAATCCATTGATTAAAAATGTATTGATTTTATGTCAGTATATACTTACAGTACTATAGGTAAACGCTTCTGGATGTTGCATTATGGGAACACACTGGGCCAATAAACTGTATTTTGTAACAGCTCTGATGGGGAATAAATGACTGGATTCACTGACTGAGAATAGTGATTTATAATATCCATAGTAGCTTCCACACAATGCATAAAATTCACATAAGTTCATGTATGCATCTGTAATAGGGCTCACGCTAAAGCACGTTTAGCATTTTGGACAACTGAATTAATAGTCAGCTTTGCTTGGATTCCAATTTCATGGCAACGTAATGATTTTTCGGGCCTTTTTTTATGTTGCGGAAGAGAAATCATTCCCAGTCTCTTCACAAATTATTAAGGTGGAGACGCTGAGGTAAAACGACTCCTCTGGGTCAGGAGTAACCTTCAGACAAATGAATCGCATTATATTATTAAACGGGGAGGGGTGGAACACGGGGCGATCGATAGCACTCATTCTCACCCCCCCTTCACCTCTGGAATGTAATTACAGATCCGCTGGCTGTTTAAACACATCTTTGGATATAACTGGATACCACATTGGATGTCGCTTATAGCCTTGCAGAGAATTGCTCCTATTTCTTGGTTTCTCTGCATTGTCTCTCGGGGTTCTACTAACCACCCCTTACTTATGGTACAATCTCTTATTCATATGCCTCAGTCTGAAGTATTGACATCTTAGACAAAAGACTGAGTGGATTTGTACGAATACTGTCGGTAAACAAGAAAGCCATTATCAAAGCCCAATTACTCCTGGAGGAATTTTGCCGTGATTAGGAGATTGTGTGTTTTCTTACATTGTCTATCAAAAGATGTTGCCTTGATTACAAAGTCAAGATTGTCCCGAGAATTTTGTTTGTGACTTCTAAAATATTTTAAATTAATTATAATGATGTTGCATTGTTATTGCAGGGAAAAAAATAAACGTAAAATTATTATTATTATTGATAATAATAGCCAAAATTGAAATTCATGTTAATATACACTGACTGTAAATTACAAATAATTGGTTAGGATCCCCACATTGTGTAAGATTCTAACCAATCGTGTGTAAGCTCTTATAAGCTGAAGCCCAGGTGGTGACTACCTCTGTGTAGTTCTAGCACACATACCTTTAACAGTAGCCCAGGGAGTGTTCTTTCCTTTAATAATTCATTCAGTTTGGTCAGAGAACCGGGCCACTGAACGACCTGGTTTTCAGCACTGATGTGAATGACAGACGAACCGTCTCACCTCCGCACCAACACGGCAAAGTCTGCAAACTTCATCTCTAGGTATGATGTACAAGTATTTTATGCAAATATTTCTGGCCTTCTTTTTGATAAAAAGCCTACCCGCCCTCCCCCCTCCCCCTTCATTAAATGGGTAAGGTATTGACAGAGAGAAATAAATAGAGCCCATGTGCGAGTCCAACAGATGTAATTTTGGATTAATTGTTCAATTATCTCGGAGCTGAGCAGATTCTTCAGGCGTGATATAAGGGTTCATTCATTTCGCCTTCTGTCTTCTTCTCTAATGTCATTTATAGTCTGCTCATTTTTTCTCTATAAATTGGGAATATTATTGCTTCTCCTGCAAAGACGGGAAATAAAAAAACATTGCTTAAGTCATATTTAAAAGAATGAGCCAACATTTTAGAAGTAATATAAAACAGATTACGTAAATAGAAAAGTGGAGATCTATTACTATTGCATAGAAAAATCTATTACATGCAACTTAAGAGAAAAACCTTAACCTGTACTGCATTTCTGAATTGTAAAAGCATAACTAAAATATATATATTTTTTAAATATATATATATATATTTTTTTTTTTTTCAAGCCTTGCCAAGTAATTATCCTGATTGCACCAGTTTTTTTATTTTTTTATTGTAGGTTTCATGGATTCTGACGCCATGACTTACAGGTCTCTGGATCATATCAACCAGACGATTGCTAGTGATGTGACTGTTCAATGTGGTGCTCACTAGCAATGTCACAATGTGGTCATTGCAACTTAAAGGCGTTTATATTTTATAACATAAAGGCTTTTAAGGATGTCTTAATATATAACTAGCATTGTTATATAAAATATATATATTTTTAAATAAACCTTAAAATCCTGCACATTTCTTGAGGCCATCCTCAACTGAGGAAGTAATTCATGGCAGGGCAGGGTTTCAGCAGGGGAAACATTAAAGCCAGTTGTCATGGGTTTTTCTGAAAGAACAAATCAAATATGTAAAACATAATTGTCTGTCCATCTGTTGATTCGTCTGTGACCACAGATATGCTGTCACTGGTGTTGATCAGTTCTTCAATTTAGATTTTATGTAAATCAACGGTCTGGGGCAAATACTTCTGTCAAAATTGTCCAGTTGCTTTAATTGCCCCATTTCTTTTATTACATGCTTGTTTAAAACTGCAATCAATCTGGAAATGTTCACTTTCCCCAGTGGGATATTTGCACTAAAGAACAAATCTGTTAAATCATGTTGCTCAAGTCTGGCCCTTCCTCTGTTGACAGTTGACATACTGCCATGTTTCTTTCTTTTTTGCCTGATTTATTGTTAAATTTCAAGTTAAATTGTGCAATTGAACAATAAATGAGGCCCATGTGTTAAATTGAAAGTCATTGTTAAGTACGTTAAGTAGAATATAGCTTAAATACACGTTTCCAGTGCACTAGGTGGGTACTGTTGCACTCTAATATGTTTTTTCTGGTGTCTGCATTCACTTCCTTTTTTTTCCACTCTCCCCATATTTGGTTAACTAATTGTTTTTAAATGTGATAATTGGCCACTCAATTGTACTATCAGTCACTTGACTGTACAATTTGAGTGCCTACAGCAACCCCTGGAGGATAACAATGAAACTACATCCCTGTGGGTCACTTGACTGAGAACAAACTGTGGCCATAGCCACATGCCTTCACTATAATGCGAAACATCTTGTCAATTGAATGTCTTTATTTAACATGTTTGTTTGTGTTTTGTGGGTCTGTCTTTTTTTTACTGCTGGAAACTACAACTGAAGTTTCCTCACGGGAAAATAAAAGTTATTCTATTCTATAGTTCTGGCCAGAGTAAACTGTGAAGCATATTTCCCTTTGCAAAATGCACTATATAATTACAATTCGATTGATTGATTGAGCGATATATCATTATGTAGTTTTTAGATATCTAGTAATAATAATGAATGGGATGCTTTGCAGGTAATAGTGACATAAGCCTATGCTGTAGGTTTAAAAAGGCTTTTTAAAGTAATGGGTCTAATGTGAAAATAGACATTTTCCAGACAGTGAAGACCTCAACCTACTTCACACTTGTCTGCAGAGCTGTCTGGATGCATTCTGCGGTTAGTGCTCTGACAGATGAATAGGCAGTGCGGTTTGGAGTGCTGATATGACTGCTCGTCGAACGATAACATCCTCTTCAGTTGATATCGCGCCTGAAGGGAGGCGTGTAAAGTCAATGAAAGAGCCACAATCAGATGAGACTCATAGGTGTAGCTCTTCTGGAAATTCCACTGGCTGTTAAATGTGGCGCTTCCCAGTAAACTGTCTTTCCTCTGTGTGTACACAATTTCTCCATGTAGAAGCATCCATTATTCTGAGGATGTTTATATTTGCAGTAGGCATGGATATGTTCTGTTCTTGGTCTGCTAACCTGTATTAGTCTAGATCAGTGGTCCCTAACCCTGTTCCGGATGATCTACCATCCTATACGTTTTGACTCCAACCCTAACAAAGCACACCTCATTCAACAGCTAGAGATCTTGATCGCAACTTGCAGGGACAGACCAACAGACTGGACAGACAATTATGTTTTACATGTTTTATTTGTTATTCAAGAACAGTAATCAATACTGATTTTAGCAATCAGCATGCTGATACACTTCTGAGGTACAGATAAATAAATATTTCAAAAACTTACTCAAATGGCAAAGCGATACTTTACTGTTATAACCAACTCAATGTAAAAGGTTGTCAATGCAAACACATTGTCAGTACAAAAATGTACATGCCATCATATGGACTCTTCATATTACAGAAGAAACTATAAAACAACGGACAAAATCTGAATTCTAACTGTGCACATAGCATGCACAACATCTATGTGATTTACTATTTATTTTATGCACTTCTGCTACAAAATATATTATCATTAATAATACACTTTTTTAAACATCTCCTTTGCATTTAAATGTTTTATAAATGGTTTACTTTCAGTGTGAGTCCCACTGCTTCTAACAAAAACAAACGTCCAAAATGTCCAACGTTTCAAAATACTGTTGTGTATCCCACTCCACAGTCACAAGACTCACAAATAATTGGACTGAATTTCCACCTGCACGTTGCTCGTAAACACTGCTGCCAATCATCGTCTGTGCTTGATTGGTGGAGATTAGTTCATCAGCGTAGATGACTGGGGTGGTACAATCAGCATAACTGGCTTATATGTGGCTTGACAAAAAAGCTGTTGACCTATTGTTAGCGGAAGATTGAAATACATGTGAGACAAACCAGTGGCCCTACCTGTATGGTATGTTTATTTTGTATTATTTGCCAATTTAGCCCTTTTCCCAGTAGGCTATTCTTTTGAAAATAATTGTGTCCAGCAGTTCAACAAATAAGGAACAGAGGGAAAGTAATTTGCATTCATGTGGTGAGGAGGATAAAGCAACAAACAATAACAACATAATGTAAATCATATATTTTTTAAATGTAAGTATTATTATTTTTTACATTTTTAAATGTAATATTCATTAAAACATGAAATCAATATGTCTATCTATTTACGTAATATTATTGATTTTAAAATAGATTATATAGACAATATGTGGTTATGCTGATCACAAATATAAATCATACATTCTGAAATATATGTAGGCTGGAGAGTGGGAGCTGAAGGGGGTCTGGTTTGTCTATGGCAAGTACTGGCTCTGACAAAATCCCTATTAGTTTAAGTAACTGTAAGTTCTTGAGCAGAGCTAAGCACCATGCTATTATCCCCAGGAATTGGCTGTTTTAGCCTCTTTTTAAGGAGGCCAAGTACAAATACTGTAAATGAGGTAATTAAGCTTAAGCTATTGGATAAAAATGCTGCATGTAGGCTACTCCCGCCTCCTGAGGTGATACTGTCATGATTTGTGGGTTTTTATTTTATTTTCCGTTGCAGATCTCATCCGTATTTCCCGTTTGAGAATCTATCGGATTTTTTCCACATTCCGTTCCGGAGTATGATTTCCCTCATTATTATTTTCACCTGTGCTTCTACCTGTGGGGTATTTAAGTTCCTCACTTCTGCTTCCCCGGTGCTTCTTTGTCATTCGACATTGCGTAGAGCCAGGTATAGCCAGGTACTAGCGACCTCGTGATATTAAACGCTGTTTATGTTCACGGGGGACTTGCTATTAGCTTTTAGTTCCGGTATAGGTATTATTTTTCCTGTTAGCGTTCTGTGCTATTTATTAAATTTTTTGCTGTTCTCTCTGAGACAGTTTTCTTTGTTTGTTTCGTTTGTTTTACACTCTTCCGGCCGTCCGAACTTATGTGCCGATGGTATTATTTTCTTTGCTGAGTTTCCCGTTTTGGCTCCAGTATTAAGCTCAGGAGATTTAGTTTGTGTTTCACTCGTTATTCGAGTTCGCCCTATTTTAGTGGGTTGATTTTCGTTCGGCTGTTTAGCCACAGGGAAGTAGTTTGTTTTTTCTTTCTTTGCATTTATTGTTTTACTCCATTTATTGGTCCTCACTGCATGAGTGACTTGTTTCTGATCCCCCTACCTTCGCGTTTGATTATCCGCCACTAAAATCCATTACAGATACTGATAAATAGTAATTATTAGATCCACACAATAGTTAAATCTTCATTTGCACACTGGGAAGTCCCCACAATGGGGCATTGAATTGAAATAAGATAAATAAAATTACTGCAGGGTAAAGCCATTTAACTTTAAGTCCAAATGGCTAAGCGTAGGTCCCTCTTCTCTGAAGTTCTCCAGACTGATACGACCAGTTACACAGGTCATTATAAACCAATGGGAAAATGGCGGAATCTCATTCTCTGGACTTGTGGACTCGTGGACTTAAATGTGCATTCCCGTAAAGTCCATGAGGGCTTAGGGCTGTCACATTGTCAAAACAGCATTTTTGCGATTGCTCTCTGGGTAATTCCACATCACTGAGGGAACTTGGACTGAGGGAATTATACAAAATTCCGTTCAGGTGGTGGATGACTTGCGTCTTCCTTCCTTGTCATATAAATTTGAGTGTGGTTGTGTTGTAACATGACATGTGTTGGGTGATGCCCGAAATTTCATTTCACCCTTTATATACCCTTCAAGCCCTTGTCCACTTGTACACTTACCTGTCCTTGAAAATATACGATTAAATCTGCAAGTCCATAGTCTTATGGCATATAAGGTCAGAGGTTGCAGAAGTTAC
Organism: Ilyophis sp. 1 JC-2022; assembly: GCA_022702515.1. Taxonomy (NCBI): domain Eukaryota; kingdom Metazoa; phylum Chordata; class Actinopteri; order Anguilliformes; family Synaphobranchidae; genus Ilyophis; species Ilyophis sp. 1 JC-2022. Next base: position 103,329,836 of record CM040397.1, on the reverse strand, counting down.
GTTTGCTTCTAATTATTTCTGTGAAAAACCTAGAGATTTATGTTAATGTGTCACACTGTCACTTGATTTGTGTAAATCTGAGCTACATGGTGGAGGGAAAAGCCGAAAGGAAGTTTAATATTGAGGGACGTTGGGGATGCGTGTACGTTATGACAAAAATGTACTGTTGCTAACTTGCCATCCATTTTCAACCAAATAAAATATATAATTTTAGCCTTGCAGAATAAAACTAGGACTGATAGGCTTGTAAAAGGTGAAAAATATTTAAAGAATATATGAAAAGAGGCCAAAAAAAGGCATGAAATTGACATGCGATTAGCATCACGACTTGCACTTTTAATCCTGTGGTGCAGTGAGCAGGCAGTTGTTGGACAGATGGCGGAGATTGAGAATTTGAATCTGTAAGCAGCGATTTCCCTCTGTTTAAACAAGCTGAAGATCAGCAATGCAAGAAACACAGAGAGAACCTGCTGGTTCACCAGAAGCTGCCATCTGCCTTTAAATACAAGTGCAATAACAGCGTGTATCCTTGTGTAAACTATTCTAAAGTGATGGAAACAAACACAGTATTATTACCGCTTTATTTAAAAAAATAATTTGATCGATAATCATGAGTATTCAACCGATTCGTAATCAATCCAATGAAGGTCGAGCTCATTAAATGAATTACAGTATCACTATGATATATAGCAGCAGATGACTGGGCCGAAATAGACACATTCCCTCCCACAATGGCTATGACTAAACATATCACTCATAAAAAAAAAGTTTAAAAAGTGAAATCATTCAAAGAACATCATGATGGCAAAAATAAATTATTGTTACATTTATCAAGCTATTATCTTTGCTAAATAATCATTTAAAACTCTGTATTCATGGTTGTATTCAAGACATTTTATTTTATTATTTTGAACCAGAATATTGCACCTTGAAACATATTTTTTTTAAAGTAAAAAAATAAATGTGGTTAAGCGATTATGACCATGGCAGTCATACTCTAGGGATAAGACATAGTGGATATTTTCATTGATCGTGGTTGTCGAAGATTTGCTTCACTCTTTTCGTGTAAAAAGTGTTCTTCTGCCCCCTACTGGTGGGAAAATGTTTTATATTTTTGGCCCGGACCCGTTGAAGATTTACATGCACCATGAATGTTGTAATAATTGGCTTGCCAATTAATAATGATGAATAATTGATGTAGACCAACTACCATGTGAGATTAATTAAACTAATTAAAATAATATCTAACTTTTTATTCTTTCTAAGCACATTAAAAAAATAAAATAAACAAAATAAAAAACTCTCCTACCCCAAGAGGAGATTGCTCAGTTATAACAGGCCTATATTGTATTTTTCCTATGGCACCAAAATCTATTGGTTAATCTGCCATAGACGGTTTCTTCTCGTTTTCCCCACGCTGTCAGAAAACGGGGTACGCCAGTACCTTTGAGGGTACTGCCCCAGTGCCCCAATCACATACCTCTACAGGTACAATTTTGCACCTTGTTTTGTGACAATGCAGGATGGCTCTTGCATGCCACTGCTTTGGACAGTATTTTTAAATGATGTTTTTAATGAGCTGTTTCTCTCACTTAATATAATAGGCTTTCTTTCTTCCCCAGGCTTAGTCAGTATCCTGTGGAATAAATAAAGTGTACGCGTCAAGATGTAGGTCACATGGTCAATGACGGGTGCCCTGGTCAATGATGAATGTTGTGAGGGAAGGTATGTGATGTCTTGAGTAATGCAGTGATGTAACATAATCTCCCCGGTGTGTGTGTGCGTGCGTGTGTGCGTGTGTGTGTGCGTGTGTGCGTGTGTGCGAGTGTGCGTGTGTGCGTGCGTGCGAGCGTGCGGGAGACAGCGAATGAGAGATGAGGAATCACTAAGGGAGGTAAAAACAGCTAGAGGGAGATTCGCTAGCAAATCCTTTTTTTAATTTTCTCCTCATTAGATTTTCAGCAAAGAATAGAAAAGAATAGAATAGAATAACTTTTATTTTCCCTTTAGGGAACTTCAGTTGTAGCCACCGGCATCAAACAAAAAAGACATAGGCAGTGGGGCAGACCCACAACGCACAAACAAACATATCGACATTCAATAGAATCATTGCATTAATCAAACTAATTAAGTGAATTAAAGTGGAATACAGCCATGATTAAAAATAGCCCCCGCCTCCCCGTACCACAACAGACACACAGCGCATGAAAAAAACAAAAGACAAAAGCCCGACACAACAAAATACATTCAAATGAACAAACACGAGAAACAGCTGGACTACATGTCGCCATTAGAGCGCCACGTGACGTCAGGAATCTAACTTGAACAGTGTGCTCAATAAATTGTCATATGATTGACATATTAGATTCTCTTCTTAGTTTACCTGCAATTCAGCCATTTTTGCTTAAATTTCACTCACAGGCTCGTCATTTTATCTTTTGTAAGCTTGACAGTCACAAGTAAAAAATATATATCCAATATATTAAAAAATTTTTCAAGGGAATATGGTTTTTGTTCCTATTTGATGCTCATGCTTTTGAAAAGGAAACGAGACAAAGAAAAACAAACGAACAAAGCGGAAGTCGGGCACAGTGTGATTCCATCCTTTAAAGAGCCGGAGATTGATAAGAATGGCAGGGGTGACTGTTCTCAGTGCGCCAGGGCCCTTTCGCACGCGGACGGGCATACGTGTGTTTACCTCAGACACCTGCAGCGAGGGGGAAGTGTCGAATGGCAGATGAAAGGCTCGCAGGAATGAACAACGCGCAGCCTGCTGAGTGCATTGTGGGAGTCGGATGATTCACTCAGAAACCACCGGGCTCCACAACCCCACCAGCACCGCCCGCTCTCCACCCTCCTTCTTTAATGTGACAAGCCTGGTGGCAAGTCGACAAGCAGGTCACATGTTATCCCTTGAAGCTGCTGGTTTTCTGAAGTCTCAATTAGTCATACTACAACCCCACCCCACTCCACCACCACCACTACGCCCGCAAGTTCTTATTTCTGGTAACCTGGCTGTTCATCTCCCACCTAGCTGCCCCCCAAATTGCAACCAAAAACAGGAAGATGAGTTTTGCTATACCGATATGAGCTATAATGTTTCCACACCTATTACTGGAAGACTGGAAGCAATGTTGCTTACAGTAAGTCTCCATTTTATCTCTCCCACAGTTTTTTTTAGGACAATAGCCCCTATAGGGAAGTGTGCAAGCCCCTATACGGCAGTGTGGAAGCCCCTATACGGCAGTGTGAAAGCCCCTATACGGCACTGTGAAAGCCCCTATACGGCAGTGTGAAAGCCCCTATACGGCAGTGTGAAAGCCTTTATACGGCAGTGTGAAAGCCTCTATAGGGCAGTGCGGTAGCCTCTATAGGGCAGTGCGGTAGTCTCTATACGGCAGTGTGAAAGCCCCTATACGGCAGTGTGAAAGCCTTTATACGGCAGTGTGAAAGCCTCTATAGGGCAGTGCGGTAGCCTCTATACGGCAGTGTGGAAGCCCCTATACGGCAGTATGAAAGCCCCTATATGGCAGTGTGAAAGCCCCTATATGGCAGTGTGAAAGCCTTTATACGGCAGTGTGGAAGCCCCTATATGTCAGTGTGGAAGCCTCTATACGGCAGTGTGGAAGCCCCTATACGGCAGTGTGGAAGCCCCTATATGTGGAAGGTTCCTTTGGTTTTTTCGATCAACCAGCACAAGCATTGACTCAGTCAGTCAGTATTGACTTCGATAAAGATTGGCGGTTTCTGAGGTTAATTACAATGCTATACATTATTTTGGTGCAGTTAAGATAATGCACCTTAATGAAGAACAGGGTCCAGTGTTGCAGATAAGAGCCCTCGGGAGGAATGTGCTGCACTCTCTATTAAGAACATCAATGTCTTGATTGGAAATGGTAGTGCTGCCCATCAGCCACATCTCTCTCACGTGCTTGCTGTTCGTGCTTTGAAGAAGAAACGGCATCTCCACAGCATAAATGTTGGTGTAGTCTAACACTGCTGGTGTACATTTAACACCTAGGTAATTAATGAATTAATTTTGCGCGTGCATGTGTGAGAGAGAGTGGTAGTGTGGTATATTAAGTCACATTTCCTGTAAATATTGCCATGTCAAGTTAACAGGATGGGATTTACCAAAATGCACATATTGAGATCATAAAAAGCCAACAAAAGTGCCGTATCAATGCCCATTGAGAGACTACTATTGGAGATGTTTATGGATGTTTGAGACTGCTTGTAGTTTTGTACAAACACACTGAAGAAATGCGATTTGCTAACAGTGGATTCGCAAACGGTTTGCACAAAAAAAGAAACACAATCCTTCTCGCCCAGACATTACAGACCTTAAGTTGAGGTGTCAAAAAAAAAAAAGTGAGCGGAGATTGTGTGGAGGAGTCCGTAGGATAGCCTATCCCAATCCATCCTCCAATCTCCCGCGTGGCCAGGGGATCGATTCCCTGCCACGGCGCTTTCTGTACCGTGATCCCGTCTCTATCGGTAACCATCTCTGCTCTTCCTGTCTGCAGTCTGTCAGTATGTCTAAAGTGTGACCCTGCAAGCCTGTGATGGGTCGCAGGGCCTAATGTTGTTTTAATGTTGATGCACATGGTGCACATGAAAGCGGTTTCCTATTTTAAGGAGAGAAGCATTTCTGCTATCATTTCTGTACCCAGAAAGCATATTGATTATGATTTCCGTGATGTGGAGATGATTGTGTGCCTGGGACCTTCAGGGCCGATGAGCTGAGGCCTGCAGTGTGATGTAATCTGGTTTTGGATAAATGCAGCGCAGATGATGTGCAGATTAAGTGATCTTGTAGATGGGATCAGTGCATCCAGGGGGCTTTGCGAATGGGATGAGCCATCAAGGTGATTCAACGATCCAGTGCGGTTCCTCAACATCTATGCGCCATCGATTGATTTAAAAAAAAAATAGAAGCTCAAAGCCACTTATCAGCACCTGATGGCGACGAGTCCCCCACAGGTAAGGGACGGGCAGCGTAGCACTACTCCACGGGTCTGGCAAACTTGCATAAAGAATATCTCGTATGAAATAGATTTAGCACCAGCTATAGGTCACTCACTCCCAATACATTACAAAAACTTTTCAACTATGTAGCCTACCTTTAATGCTCAACCAATATGGGAGGTTGTAGTAAATGTCAGGTCAGGAGCCGCTAAGAGAAAGAGGTCAACGTTTTGTAGAGCTGAATACAGATGAAAGGGAGCGTACCTGTTTGTCTTTCTCCCCTCAAATGTCTTTCCCTGACCCGTCACCTTCTGCAATCTGCATTCACAAGGTGCGCTCTTTACATCTGACCTGGCCGTGCTCTGGACAGAACCAATCGATGCGAGGCACAGTCATTAGGCCGACGCGCAGCGGTGTCCAGTCACGTCTCTGCTGTTACACACACAAGGTAATAATGATAGTATGCGTGATGACAACAAAATGTACTGTGGCGCTTTCAGCTTTGCTTTTGCAAACAGCAGCAGAAATCCCCACCACAAGCTACCTGTGATGAAAAGGTACCTACTGTTATGCGTCTGTTGTTACCAATAATGTTCTGGAAAGTGGAAGTAGCCACTCTACAAAACTTATTATGAAAATACTGTACCAAAAATACTGAGCGATAAGAAACTACAATTATAAATATGTTCTCTCTGTATTACAGTTTTTCACAATTGTTAACACACGTTTCTCAAAACAATAACGGCTTTCTCAAAACTGCACACACAAAACTGAAAACCTCACACACAAAATGTTAAACCTGACACTCCCTTTGCAAGATGACTCTTTGCCATCAAATCTCTTAACTGTTCACAAAATGGAACTCGTGTTTTCATTTGGTACACACAGCCATATTTTCAAATGACACACACATACCATTCATTGAGTACACACAACTAAGCATTTGCTGCACACTACCAAGCATTTACAGCACACTGAAGTGCAAAATTGAAAACACAATCATAGAAATGGAACACACCATATAAATGACAATGACTCTGGAGAATGAGCCATTTCTCGTTTTGTAAAATGTCTCAGTGTAGGCCTACTCTTTTCATAGTCAAACATAAAACAGCACACAAATATGCAGCAAAAACAAGTTTTATTTCAGTACACACAGAGAACAGTACAGTACTGTAAACCGGCCTGCCCCCCCCCCCCCCCCCCCCCCCCCCCAAAAAAAATTAGGCACGCCCTCCTTCTCTCCTTCTCCTCCTCCTCCTCCTCCTCCCTCCTTGTCCTCTCCTCCTCCTCCTCCCCTCCCTCCTCCTCCTCCCCTCCTCTCCTCCTTCCTCCTCCTCCTCTCCTCCTCCTCCTCCTCCTCCTCCCCCCCTCCTCTCCCCCCTCTCCTCCCCTCCTCCTCCCTCTCCTCCTCTCCCTCCTCCCTCCCTCTCTCTCTCTCTCTCCTTCTCTCTTCTCTTTCTCTCTCTGTTCACTCCTCTTCATCTCTTCAAACAGGCACCTTTTCAAAACAGCTTTCAAACAAGCCTGAAGAAGCAAATGCAGAAGACCTGAATGTTTGCAGATGTTTGATAGTTGATGTGTTTAGATTTTTAGTGTGTTTTGTTACTTAGAGAATGTGTTGATTTACTTGACATGAAGGTGCAACAACTGAAACAATGTGTGTAGTGTTGTTTGTGAACAAGGTGATGTGTAAATGAGAAGTGTGTAAGTGAGAAGTAAGGAGTGTGGAGTGGTGCCAAGTTGGTAGTTGAAGTGAATTTGTGGGTCGAGCGATTGATTGTCGCAAAATGAATTTTTCGCTTTTTTTTGTGTGTTTAATTGTTGAAAAATGTTTAAAATAATAATACAAAAAAATAAGAGTTAATTTTAGAGAATAAGTTTTTTTGTGATGAGAATTTGTGTGTGTGAAGGATAGGGCCTTGTTTCGTTGTGGTTCAAAGCAAGGAAATAAAACCAAGAAAAATCCACACCAGTAACATGCAAGCATGAATTTACATGACTTATTGTTTTAATTTATTTTTTTTTTTATGCATTTATTTTTATACATAATATTTATTATTTTAATATTATAGTTTTATATAATTATTTTAGTGAAGAGGTTTTAGTGAAATTTATTCATATATATATAATAATATATACTATATAACTATATACTTTATTAAACCACAAACATTTTCTTGCGTTAAAAACTCAAAAAACCCGAAATCTTTTTTCCCCTCACAGTAGTTAGTATAATTTTAACAATTTTGTCACAGTAATATTATAATAAATCAATAATACTTTCTCCGAGTTCTGAAGAATTGTCTCTGAGTTCGACAGTTCATGTCGCACTTGAACTAGAAGTACTTTTTGATTGCTTGAATATATATATTTTTTTTTTATGAGATAACAGGCAATGTCATAAGATAAGTGAGCTGGCAGTTATATGACCCGCTAAAAGTCGAATTGGACAATCACAGTCATGAAATCTTATAATGAATCTAGACACATCTTTTTAAAAATAATTTAATACCATATATTCCTTTCTGCCTTCCCAATAGGAAAACCCAATAAAATAGTTTGGTTGGACATAATTATGATCTATGTGTCTTGAAAGAACCACTTATTGGTTCCGTTTGATTTATTCTCCATTAACATTTATTTGCTTCATATGAGTGTTTTTTTTCACTTTCAGTTAGTTTCAGTTTTTTCCACTTTATCACATTATTGAAAACATACACAAATGCTTTCCCCATAGCTGGTGCCTTCTTTCAATGTCGACCTCAGGGTTGGGTTCACACTACCCTGTTTTTGTTTCCAACCAGAAAACGGAACGTGAGAAGTCACAGAAATGCACCAATGCATGCTTTGAAAGTGTACATTGGTTTACAGGTTGTTCGTCAGGCCTGACATGTCCGGTGACAGAACTATCCCATGCTGAGACATGGAGCACCACGAGTGTGTGCAACAAAAGAAACTGGTAACTCACCCAGGAAATCAGTGTGCAGTAGGCATTTGAGACTAAGGTGCTTGGTTGTACGCAGTGGATGATTTGTAAAACAAATTCAAGGGGGGTGGTGGGGTCTGTGACATCACCGAGCACAATGACCCCAAAGAGGATGGAATGGGATGATGGCAGTTTTACTAAGGGGATGGTTTTTGTCTTTTTCTAACAGGGGGGGTTGGCATCCCCTTGCATCCCCTCTCAAAATAACCCCTGGTTCTCGAGCCAAAGCAAGAGAGAAGTGGGTATTTTTGCACAGTTATAAGCAGTTATAAGCTGTCACCACACAGTCTGCAGTATTGGCTGAGTGACACGGGCCTAACATTGCCTGGTAAACAACACTTAGCTGGACAAAGAACAAAGATAGCCGAGCTCTTCTAGTCAGCGGCAGACAACCACTTCTCCCATGTGTGATTGACACCTGGAGAGCCAGGGAGCTTAGATGACTGGATAATGGGTGAAGGTGTGGGTGAAGGTATGGGCTCACTGAGCCAATCACAACACTCCGTGTTGTCTCCACTGCTTCTGGGAGAAAGGAGAAAAGGGTGGGAAATGATTCAAATGAAGGCGCTGAGTGACTTTGGAAAAACAACTCTGCTTGGAAAGGTACTCTGCTACATTGACAGGAACCTTGACAGGCTCGCTATCTGAGAACAACCGTTTTTGCCATATCTGCAGAGGGCTAGACAAATTGATGATCCATAATATCATAATTCATTCCCACAATGAAATCAGACGGAATATACTGTAATTGGACTGTGATGTTGTATTCCGCAGGGAGACAAGGTCGTTTCGGTGTGAATCCTGTATGACCTCAGATGTTCATGTAAATCTGTCTCTATTGTTGAATTGTATAATGAAGGGTACTGTGTATTGCATGTTTTTCAATTACTATATGTAATCATATTGTGTTCCTACCACTCCTCGCACTGGAGTTCCTACCACTCCTCGCACTCCCCCCAAATGTCTTTCCCTGACCCGTCACCTTCTGCAATCTGCATTCACAAGGTGCGCTCTTTACATCTGACCTGGCCATGCTCTGGACAAAACCAATCAATGCGAGGCACAGTCATTAGGCCGACACGCAGTGGTGTCCAGTCACTTCTCTGCTGTTACACACACAAGGTAATAATGATAGTATGCGTGATGACAACAAAATGTACTGTGGTGCTTTCAGCTTTGCTTTTGCAAACAGCAGCAGAAATCCCCACCACAAGCTACCTGTGATGAAAGGGTACCTACTGTTATGCGTCTGTTGTTACCAATAATGTTCTGGAAAGTGGAAGTAGCCACTCTACAAAACTTATTATGAAAATACTGTACCAAAAATACTGAGCGATAAGAAACTACAATTATAAATATGTTCTTTCTGTATTATAATAATAATACTAATAAGAATATGTTTTAGACCTAGAGTTTTTGTGTGATGAAGGATATGTTAAGAGCTGAAACGGCTTTTGATGGCCTTGCTTCTTTATAATGGCTCATACAGGGGCTTGTGAGTTTGTGGTTCAAAGCATGGAAATAAACTTCAGTAAACTCCAAGCACCATGCACAGTGAAGTTATGTTTTCAGAGACTGTGCATATGAATTTATTCATTTTATAGCATTTATTCACAATAATAATATAAATTTTATATTATGCTGGTATATCTTTCATTTAGTGAAGAGGTTTCCGGTTGCATGTGCCATATAGAATACTAATCAGATCATATACTATATACTTTATTTTCTTGCTTTAAACCACAAACTCCCGAAAGTCTTTGTACCAACCTACAGGTTGTCAATCCCCTCACAGTATGGTAGTAATAATTTTCTCAGAGTTGTGCAATATTAAATCCACTGACAATATGACAATAATACTTTCTCAGAGTTCTGAAGAATTGTCTCTGAGTTCGACAGTTCATGTCGCACTTGAACTAGAAGTACTTTTTGATTGCTTGAATATTTATTTTTCTTTTGAATGAGATAACAGGCAATGTCATATAAGATAAGTGAGCTGGCAGTTATATGACCCACTGAAAGTCGAATTGGACAATCACAGTCATGAAATCTTATAATGAATCTTGACACATCTTTTAAAAAATAATTTAATACCATATATTCCTTTCTGCCTTCCCAATAGGAAAACCCAATAAAATAGTTTGGTTGGACATAATGATGATCTACGTGTCTTGAAAGAACCACTTATTGGTTCCGTTTGATTTATTCTCCATTAACATTTATTTGCTTCATATGAGTGTTTTTTTTCACTTTCAGTTAGTTTCAGTTTTTTCCACTTGAAAACATTATTGAAAACATACACAAATACTTTCCCCATAGCTGGTGCCTTCTTTCAATGTCGACCTCAGGGTTGGGTTCACACTACCCTGTTTTTGTTTCCAACCAGAAAACGGAACGTGAGAAGTCACAGAAATGCACCAATGCATGCTTTGAAAGTGTACATTGGTTTACAGGTTGTTCGTCAGGCGTGACATGTCCAGTGACAGAACTATCCCATGCTAAGACATGGAGCACCACGAGTGTGTGCAACAAAAGAAACTGGTAACTCACCCAGGAAATCAGTGTGCAGTAGGCATTTGAGACTAAGGTGCTTGGTTGTACGCAGTGGATTATTTGTAAAACAAATTCAAGGGGGGTGGTGGTGTCTGTGACATCACCGAGCACAATGACCCCAAAGAGGATGGAATGGGATGATGGCAGTTTTACTAAGGGGATGGTTTTTGTCTTTTTCTAACAGGGGGGGTTGACCTCCCCTTGCATCCCCTCTCAAAATAACCCCTGGTTGCCAAGCCAAAGCAAAAGAGAAGTGGGTATTTTTGCACAGTTATAAGCAGTTATAAGCTGTCACCACACAGTCTGCTGTATTGGCTGAGTGACACGGGCCTAACATTGCCTGGTAAACAACACTTAGCTGGACAAAGAACAAAGACAGCCGAGCTCTTCTAGTCAGCGGCAGACAACCACTTCTCCCATGTGTGATTGACACCTGGAGAGCCAGGGAGCTTAGATGACTGGATAATGGGTGAAGGTGTGGGTGAAGGTATGGGCTCACTGAGCCAATCACAACACTCCGTGTTGTCTCCACTGCTTCTGGGAGAAAGGAGAAAATGGTGGGAAAGGATTCAAATGAAGGCATTGAGTGACTTTGGAAAAAACAGCTCTGCTTGGAAAGGTACTCTGCTACATTGACAGGAACTTTGACAGGCTCGCTATCTGAGAACAAACGTTTTTGCCATATCTGCAGAGGGCGAGACAAATTGATGATCCATAATATCATAATTCATTCCCACAATGAAATCAGACGGAATATACTGTAATTGGACTGTGATGTTGTATTCCGCAGGGAGACAAGGTCGTTTCGGTGTGAATCCTGTATGACCTCAGATGTTTATGTAAATCTGTCTCTATTGTTGAATTGTATAATGAATGGTACTGTGTATTGCATGTTTTTCAATTACAATATGTAATCATATTGGTGTTCCTACAACTCCTCGCACTGCACCCACGCCACACAAACACATCCCTATGCTATGCACATAAACACACATGAAGACAAGCAAACACACACTCTCTCTTCATCAGTTAAACATTCCAGCACTGTCTCTTTGGTGATGTCAGGTGTCAGGGCTGTAGCTCAGCCCTGATAGGGACAGACACATGTAGTCCACCAGATGGACATGCACTTTAAACCTGCAGCCAATCACAGGCCAGAGACAGCCAGCCCCAGGAAAAGCGGTAAGATCGCAATATCGGTTCTACACAGACAGACATATATTTGCATCTTACTTATAGCATGCAGATGCGTTTTAAGATTCCTTCTATTATAATTTGTTTTCTCTGCTTGATGCCATTCTACAATTTCACAGGCCAGTGTTCCGGAACACCATAGAGGATAAAGTAAATAACCTTTTCATGGTCTCTGTGCATCACGCTCTGCAAACAATATTAAACAAATACCACATGAAGACAATACTTCCTGCATGTCTGCTGAGAATGCTTCTGCATTGACACAGAGTGTTATTAATCACCGTTTCCCCTGTCAGAAAGCAACTCAAAAGAAAATTATTTTTGTTGTAACGCAATTACCTTAAAAATAATTGATATAACTGAAATCAAATCATCGGTTTTGACAATTAAATGAAACTGTTAAATTATCATCTCAAATATTGTTATTAGCCAAATATAAACTGTCTATATTGTCTACGTTCAACAAATAGTTTCTTCCTGTCAATTAATTTCAAAGGAAATGCATTGGCTTTTCTGACCGATTCATCTGGACTGGCAGGCGGCATTAGCCTGTTGAGTCTCCTCTGAGAATGCAGTGATCTTTCTTAATGGTATCGGAGGGAACAGCAGCCACGCAGTTATTTAAAACTGAGCCCAAGAGTGATGACATTAATCATTGAAGCCTGGCCAATGCTCCTGATAAGGGATGGCCTTGCTTCGTAATAAGCAAATAAATTAAGCCGTTTTGAATAAGAGTTAAAAGCACCATCATAATGGAGCGGTTTATTGTTGTGTGAAAATCCATCAACCTCCTGCCCCCATTCTCACATACACATGAGAACATGTTCCTGTCATCAAACTGTGTGTGTGTGTGTGTGTGTGTGTGTGTGTGTGTGTGTGCGTGTGTGTGTGCGCGTGTAAACAAAACAAAAACAAAAAGAGGTAACAATGATTATCTAAAAATATGACAGACCTTCAGAGTGAATGGGTGTCCATGGTTTCCTTCAATAACACATATGGGCTTGATATTGATAGCAAAGGGGAATTAGTCACTTCAACACAGAACATGCTTCTAATATGTTAATTTGGGCACAGAGCAGCCGTTTGAATTTGGCCAGGATGTGAAATTTTTGGAAAATATAATGGCCATATATTGCACAGTAGTATAATATTTAGCAATATCTTAAAACAGTTATAATTTATATGTTTGCCAATATATTTTATGTATATGTTAGTACCCCACCCATAATTTCACACTTGTGGTTACAGATGACATCCTAAGCCACCTACTCCATGCATATATACAGTATATTACCATGCATATATACAGTATATCACCATGCATATATACAGTATATCACCATGCATATATACAGTATATCACCATGCATATATACAGTATATCACCATGTATATATACAGTATATCACCATGTATATATACAGTATATCACCATGTATATATACAGTATATCACCATGCATATATACAGTATATCACCATGCATATATACAGTATATCACCATGTATATATACAGTATATCACCATGTATATATACAGTATATCACCATGTATATATACAGTATATCACCATGTATATATACAGTATATCACCATGTATATATACAGTATATCACCATGCATATATACAGTATATCACCATGTATATATACAGTATATCACCATGCATATATACAGTATATCACCATGCATATATACAGTATATCACCATGTATATATACAGTATATCACCATGCATATATACAGTATATCACCATGCATATATACAGTATATCACCATGCATATATACAGTATATCACCATGCATATATACAGTATATCACCATGTATATATACAGTATATCACCATGTATATATACAGTATATCACCATGTATATATACAGTATATCACCATGCATATATACAGTATATCACCATGCATATATACAGTATATCACCATGCATATATACAGTATATCACCATGCATATATACAGTATATCACCATGCATATATACAGTATATCACCATGTATATATACAGTATATCACCATGCATATATACAGTATATCACCATGCATATATACAGTATATCACCATGTATATATACAGTATATCACCATGCATATATACAGTATATCACCATGCATATATACAGTATATCACCATGCATATATACAGTATATCACCATGTATATATACAGTATATCACCATGTATATATACAGTATATCACCATGCATATATACAGTATATCACCATGCATATATACAGTATATCACCATGCATATATACAGTATATCACCATGCATATATACAGTATATCACCATGTATATATATAGTATATCACCATGTATATATACAGTATATCACCATGCATATATACAGTATATCACCATGTATATATACAGTATATCACCATGCATATATACAGTATATCACCTTGTATATATATAGTATATCACCATGTATATATACCGTATATCACCATGCATATATACAGTATATCACCTTGTATATATATAGTATATCACCATGTATATATACAGTATATCACCATGCATATATACAGTATATCACCATGCATATATACAGTATATCACCATGTATATATACAGTATATCACCATGCATATATACAGTATATCACCATGCATATATACAGTATATCACCTTGTATATATATAGTATATCACCTTGTATATATATAGTATATCACCATGTATATATACAGTATATCACTATGCATATATACAGTATATCACCATGTATATATACAGTATATCACCATGCATATATACAGTATATCACCATGCATATATACAGTATATCACCATGTATATATACAGTATATCACCATGCATATATACAGTATATCACCTTGTATATATATAGTATATCACCATGTATATATACAGTATATCACCATGCATATATACAGTATATCACCATGCATATATACAGTATATCACCATGTATATATACAGTATATCACCATGCATATATACAGTATATCACCATGCATATATACAGTATATCACCATGTATATATACAGTATATCACCATGCATATATACAGTATATCACCTTGTATATATATAGTATATCACCATGTATATATACAGTATATCACCATGTATAGAGGTTTTGGATATAGCTTCCCAGTTTTCTGCTGATATTACCATAACAAGGATTTTATTTTGGCATTAAGTTGTCTTTCTGGAATATGCTCATTAAATCAGAATCACACTTTTAAAAGGCTGTAAGGAAATCCTCCTGTTGAGCTAATACTGCTCAACCACACTGATGATTATTCTGTTGACACCTTTACTTCATGAAAAATAAATCCAATAAGAGGCTCAGTCAGACGAGGACAAACACAGTGAGGAGCAGCGCTATGTTTATCTCCCTGGAGAAATCGTTATGTGTCACTTCCCTTCTCTGATTATAAGTAAACCAATTTGTTTAACATTTGCATTAAGGCCTCATATCTGTGGTAAATATTGCGTATTGTTTCAAAAACATACTAGGACCCCTATCCCCCTTCACAGCCATAGTGATAAGCCTGCTAAGAAGGAAGTGGTGAGATACCGATCTGAGGATCTGTTTCAGAGAAACGCCTACTGATGAGTATGGGGGCTTTGACATTAACATTTTTAAACTGTAGAAAAAAAAATATATATATTGGGCCAGCCCCAGTTCATCAAAACTAGAATTGCACATTGTGAGGATGATTGCGATGAGTCTGATTAGCATAGACACTATTCAAAACATGGAGTGTGATAATGTCTCAATTGGCAGACAAGCGACATATTAGGACAACTGCTCACGCCAAAGGCAGAGATTGAGTACCCCTGATGTTAAGTATTGGATTTTCATAAACAGTTGGGGTGTGTCCCAATACTGGAAAAATACAACCTCCTGTCCTCCACTATCACCTCCTCCTCTCCGTGCCCCGGAATCGGATCTTTGTGTATTAATCTAAAGCTGCTGATTACATCATAATTGCACATTAATGTTTACATGTGAATTAATGTCTCGACGCAAACTGCAATGTCAGGTACATTGTATCCTGTACATGTAAATACTTGAAACGTACATGCTATTTTGCATACTTCCTTGTAGGAGATGAGTGGAGGTGGGGAGGGACGAATATCGGGATGCAGATTTGGTTAAAAGTTATCTTAAGGGTGCACAGTCCTATAGGCCCCTGGGCTGCTGGGTTTGTTTCAGCCCATTATTCTGGCTTAATTTTCCAAACGGCATCAAAGCTGCTGGTGGTTGCCAAGGATACTAATACAGGCCACAGTTTGTCACATGATCAAAATGCCACACAAAAAAAATTACTTGGCAAATTAAATAATTAAGACTAGAGGCTGGGATGAAATGTTTTCATTATTTATCAAGGGCTAATACAATTATGATACTCTATTAATACTTATGCAAAAATGCATTACTAGCAGTAGCAACATTAACGGGTAGAATCGGAAAACACATTCAGTTAATAGATTGTTTCAGTTGTTAACAGAATATAATATAAAAATAAAATAGCCTAAGATGATAATCTAAGATCCTTTTGGGAGACAGGGTGCAAAACTGGGATCATCTAAGGCTATTTTGTTTTTATATTACTTTCATTGTTTGTTTGTTTTTTGTAATTTGTTTTTTGGTCTTTCTCCCTCTATTTTTATATGTAGTGTCAGTAGATGTTAATAATTTTACTCATAAAAGTAATAAAGCAGGAACACAAATCACTCAAAGATGTTCTTAACTCTAAGATGCTTTTGGAAAACGGGGCCCTGTTAGTTAAGTGCTCATCGGTACAACTTTTCCAATCCATCCAGAACTCAAGGCCACAGAAAGATTGTTATTCAAAAGTATATTTCTAAATTAATTTCAAATCGGTTATAATTCACTTCACACTCCTCAAGCGCACCCAAAGCATGATTCATACATATTCTTGGAAATGTGCCCAGCTACATTACTACACACACAAATATACCCAGAAACACGCACACACAAACACACACGTGTGTGCGTAGACACGCACACAGACACACACACACGTGCATGCGTGCGAGCACACACAACCACACACACACGAGCGCACAAACACCACAGCTAAATAGATAGTTATCAGTCCAGCAAATGTAGAAAATATCAGCAAATGGATGTATAAAGACATTTGTGCCTGCTGTCTCTCTGACAGGGGAATGCATAATTAACTGGATGCTGAATGGAGCAAGCAGGCCTGGCATTTACCACAATGTTTTACTGTAAAAGAGGGCAGCTGGCTGAGCCCATTGCTGTTTCACAAGGAGCTGTTTGCTGTTGCTTTTAAACCGTCACACCTGCAGATCAGATAATAGCGCTTCCTGCCATTCACTGTGTATACACCATGGGGGGGGGGGGGCGGGGATGAGCGCAGATCAGGGGGGAGATATTAGCCTTACAAAGAGATATGTTAACATGCAGTTTGAATAGCTAGAAAAATGTTCCGTTCATATTTCAGATTTTTACAGAAAACTGGTAGGAAGCAATGGCATGGGATAGTTCCGCACTGATTCCAGAGTGCAGTGTTGTTTGTGGTGGTGAATGGAAATATTAAATTATTTATGGAATTAAACTGTTTTTTAAAAAGTATTGGGCTGCTGGGTGGCTCATCCTGTTACGGGGACAGGTCACTTCCTGCAGTTATTTGATCGTACTTCAGTTTTAGTGTATATTTTAGTGTATGTTTTCGATTGGCCCAGATAGATTTGTGTACTTAATATTAGTTAGTAAAGTATTTCAGGACCTGCTGGCTCCATAATGGCTGATGCAGGAGAATCAATGTGTATGTGGTTTAAAGCTAGAACATACACTCCAAGTAACTCCAAAGTTATGCCTCCAGAGGTTGTGTGTGTCTGTGTGTCTGTGTTATTTTGCAATGTAAAATAAAATAAAAAGTTACACTATTAAAATAAATTTAAAAATTTAAGTATAGAAATGTTTCCTAAAAAAAATGTATGTAAGAAATGTAGATTTTTTCTAAATTGGTAAAAGTGGGCTGAGTGAGTTTTGTAAAACCACTGTTCAATTATTTGCTCAATATTTTGTGAGAGTTTGCGGGAAGTTCTGAGAGATTTGGCACATTTTTATCTCCATGTTCCAGGAAGAGGACAGTACAATCTGACCCCATTATCTCATAGTGTGTCTAACGTGGCATAATGCCACAATCTCTAACACAGCTTTCAGTTTTAGTAAGCAAAGTCAACATTAGCTGACTGGCTTACCTGAAACTGATTGTAATCTCATTGCATTCAGGAATTGGCTGTGATTTAAAATGCAATCTATGTTTTTCTAAACACACTGTAAAATAATTTTCAGGATGATGTTTATGTACAATTAATTTACTTGTTTCTAACAATATTTGGTAGCCTTCAAGATAATTCATAATAATCAATTAATACAGGCAGTTCCGACTGCCAGAGTAACATGACACTTTTTATATTGTTGTGCAATAGGACACTATTTACATTTTTTATAACTTGTAATTGGAAACGTTGCCTTTCTAACCACTGTGGCACTCACATTCCCACAAGGAAAACTGCAGTTGGGATTAGTGCATTCCACAACTGTACATGTTGAGGAGTAATTTATCACACTACAGGCCGTGCAGTGCAATATGACTTAAAGAGGAGAGAGACACACTGTATCACTTACTGATGAGAAACACGGGCGTAGACTACAGGCTGTGCAGTGCAATATGACTTAAAGAGGAAAGAGACACACTGTATCACTTACTGATGAGAAACACAGGCATAGACTACAGGCCGTGCAGTGCAATATGACTTAAAGAGGAGAGAGGCACACTGTATCACTTACTGATGAGAAACACGGCGTAGACTACAGGCCGTGCAGTGCAATATGACTTAAAGAGGAGAGAGGCTCACTGTATCACTTACTGATGAGAAACACGGGCATAGACTACAGGCCGTACAGTGCAATATGACTTAAAGAGGAGAGAGACACACTGTATCACTTACTGATGAGAAACACGGGCGTAGACTACAGGCCGTACAGTGCAATATGACTTAAAGAGGAGAGAGACACACTGTATCACTTACTGATGAGAAACACGGGCGTAGACTACAGGCTGTGCAGTGCATTATGACTTAAAGAGGAGAGAGGCTCACTGTATCACTTACTGATGAGAAACACGGGCATAGACTACAGGCCGTACAGTGCAATATGACTTAAAGAGGAGAGAGGCACACTGTATGACTTACTGATGAGAAACACGGGCGTAGACTACAGGCTGTGCAGTGCAATATGACTTAAAGAGGAGAGAGACACACTGCATCACTTACTGATGAGAAACACGGGCGTAGACTACAGGCCGTGCAGTGCAATATGACTTAAAGAGGAGAGAGGCTCACTGTATCACTTACTGATGAGAAACATGGGCGTAGACTACAGGCCGTGCAGTGCAATATGACTTAAAGAGGAGAGAGGCACACTGTATCACTTACTGATGAGAAACACGGGCGTAGACTACAGGCCGTGCAGTGCAATATGACTTAAAGAGGAGAGAGGCTCACTGTATCACTTACTGATGAGAAACACGGGCGTAGACTACAGGCCGTGCAGTGCAATATGACTTAAAGAGGAGAGAGACACACTGTATCACTTACTGATGAGAAACACGGGCGTAGACTAAAGGCCGTGCAGTGCAATATGACTTAAAGAGGAGAGAGACACACTGTATCACTTACTGATGAGAAACACGGGCATAGACTACAGGCCGTGCAGTGCAATATGACTTAAAGAGGAGAGAGGCACACTGTATCACTTACTGATGAGAAACACGGACGTAGACTACAGGCTGTGCAGTGCAATATGACTTAAAGAGGAGAGAGACACACTGTATCACTTATTGATGAGAAACACGGGCGTAGACTACAGGCTGTGCAGTGCAATATGACTTAAAGAGGAGAGAGTCACACTGTATCACTTATTGATGAGAAACACGGGCGTAGACTACAGGCCGTGCGGTGCAATATGACTTAAAGAGGAGAGAGACACACTGTATCACTTATTGATGAGAAACACGGGCGTAGACTACAGGCCATGCAGTGCAATATGACTTAAAGAGGAGAGAGACACACTGTATCACTTACTGATGAGAAACACGGGCGTAGACTACAGGCTGTGCAGTGCATTATGACTTAAAGAGGAGAGAGGCTCACTGTATCACTTACTGATGAGAAACACGGGCGTAGACTAAAGGCCGTGCAGTGCAATATGACTTAAAGAGGAGAGAGGCACACTGTATCACTTACTGATGAGAAACACGGGCGTAGACTAAAGGCCGTGCAGTGCAATATGACTTAAAGAGGAGAGAGGCACACTGTATCACTTACTGATGAGAAACACGGGCGTAGACTACAGGCCGTGCAGTGCAATATGACTTAAAGAGGAGAGAGACACACTGTATCACTTACTGATGAGAAACACGGGCGTAGACTACAGGCCGTACAGTGCAATATGACTTAAAGAGGAGAGAGACACACTGTATCACTTATTGATGAGAAACACGGGCGTACACTACAGGCCGTACAGTGCAATATGACTTAAAGAGGAGAGAGGCTCACTGTATCACTTACTGATGAGAAACACGGGCGTAGACTACAGGCCGTGCAGTGCAATATGACTTAAAGAGGAGAGAGGCACACTGTATCACTTACTGATGAGAAACACGGACGTAGACTACAGGCTGTGCAGTGCAATATGACTTAAAGAGGAGAGAGACACACTGTATCACTTACTGATGAGAAACACGGGCGTAGACTAAAGGCCGTGCAGTGCAATATGACTTAAAGAGGAGAGAGACACACTGTATCACTTACTGATGAGAAACATGGGCGTAGACTACAGGCCGTGCAGTGCATTATGACTTAAAGAGGAGAGAGACACACTGTATCACTTACTGATGAGAAACACGGGCGTAGACTACAGGCCGTACAGTGCAATATGACTTAAAGAGGAGAGAGGCACACTGTATCACTTACTGATGAGAAACATGGGCGTAGACTACAGGCCGTGCAGTGCATTATGACTTAAAGAGGAGAGAGACACACTGTATCACTTACTGATGAGAAACACGGGCGTAGACTAAAGGCCGTGCAGTGCAATATGACTTAAAGAGGAGAGAGACACACTGTATCACTTACTGATGAGAAACATGGGCGTAGACTACAGGCCGTGCAGTGCATTATGACTTAAAGAGGAGAGAGACACACTGTATCACTTATTGATGAGAAACACGGGCGTAGACTACAGGCTGTGCAGTGCAATATGACTTAAAGAGGAGAGAGACACACTGTATCACTTACTGATGAGAAACACGGGCGTAGACTACAGGCCGTGCAGTGCATTATGACTTAAAGAGGAGAGAGGCTCACTGTATCACTTACTGATGAGAAACACAGGCATAGACTACAGGCCGTACAGTGCAATATGACTTAAAGAGGAGAGAGACACACTGTATCACTTACTGATGAGAAACACGGGCGTAGACTACAGGCCGTGCAGTGCATTATGACTTAAAGAGGAGAGAGACACACTGTATCACTTACTGATGAGAAACACGGGCGTAGACTACAGGCCGTACAGTGCAATATGACTTAAAGAGGAGAGAGACACACTGTATCACTTACTGATGAGAAACACAGGCGTAGACTACAGGCCGTGCAGTGCAATATGACTTAAAGAGGAGAGAGACACACTGTATCACTTACTGATGAGAAACACGGGCGTAGACTACAGGCCGTGCAGTGCAATATGACTTAAAGAGGAGAGAGGCACACTGTATCACTTACTGATGAGAAACACGGGCGTAGATCTAGCCTGTAGGTGCCAGGGACATCATTCATATGAGCTAAAGCAGGGTTTCTTACACTCCGGGTCGGGACCCAAAATGGGTGGCGGGAGTTTATGAGGTGGGGCCCAGAATGAGTCAGCAGTCCATCAGGCTATTTACATTACAGTCATTTAGCAGACGCTTTAATCCAAAGCCACATACAGTAAGTGCATACAGAAACATCATCGAAGTCACTACAGAACAGATAAGATAAAGCACATTCTTCTCATAAAGTAGCAGCTATCCCTAGTAATGAACATTGCATGCAGTTCACAGTAAACTGGATAAATAGTAAACACAGTAAATAGCTCTACAACAATTCTATATTATAAACTTGAATACACAGTTCAACAAGAACAAATACCATGAGGTCCTAGATAAGTATCAGTCCAGGTGGAGTCTGAAAAGGTGTGTTTTCAGGCCACGACGGAAAGCAGGCAGGGTTGGCATAGAACGCAGGGGGCTATGCTAGTATATGTGTATTAAACGGGCACCCGAAAGGTACAACATTTCTAATTTAGGTTCCGATATTAAAAAGTTTAAGAACCAGTGAGCTAAATGAAAGATAAATTCCAGAGCACCAGGACTAATCAAACCTACAGCGTGCTAATGCAGACTCACTCATAGCTGGCTCATGAGACAGCCGAAGGCTTAAACCTGCCATGTAGAGGCCATTGGTTCCTAAACTTTCCAAGTTACTCTCTTACTGATCAATTATTTTTTTATCCCATTATTAAAACATAGCCAGACAGATTTTAAAAGGCTTATTTTGAGAGTTTATTTTCATTTTTGTTTAATCCGGGAGTTTTATGAAGAAGCACTATGTGTAATGGGTTTATGATGGTTCGGAGATTCAAACGCAAAGGTGGGGAGATCAGGACAAGTCGCTCACAACCCTGAGGACCATCTTAAGAGACTCAACCATCCTGACTATTGCAATGCACTGCTTCCAGCACTTTGGGTCAAGAGCAGACATGATCATGATTCATGACCACAGCCCCTTTTTATAAAAAGATGACAAGGTGACCGTGCAGTGATTATAGGAGCGGAGTGATCTGACGGAGCGTACGTTTGATAATAGTTTGTAAGTAAGAGGGTGCAGTTCCTCTTACTGCCCCATAAACTAGGACCAGATTTTAGACATTTTTTCAAACTGAAACGGGTGACCAGTGGAGGGAGATAAGGAGAGGAGTGACAAGACAATATTTTGCTGGTTATAAACGATACAAGCAGCATCTAAGTAATCTGAGCATGGCACCAGTTGGGCCTGGAATATGAGCTAGTGAGCATATAAAGTTAGAAGCAATTTTGAATTGTGCAGAAAGTTGTTGAGAAACAGCTCCAAATAACTTTTCATCTGTTCAGTTTATGACAACTCATTATCACAAACTACACCGATATTATCAGCGCTCTGGGATGCAGGCACTGTCATGTTATTAAGGCTAATGGAGAAATCCTGCGATAATCACACTGTGCCTCTCTGCCCTCCACTGGTTACCAGTTATGGCTAGAATCACCATTTTATTCCAAAGCAGTTTCCCACCTGCCATCCCACAGTATGAGTTCGCTAGAACCCTCCTGGATTGCAAGTGTTAGATAATTATCACATTACAGTTCCCCAGTCATCCATGTTGTGATATATAATTGCTTCTCTTATAAGCTGTGGGAAGTAGCCTACACACATAGAAGTACAGTTGTATCACCTTAACAAAAAATTATAAATAGAAGGCTATTCATAATAATTAAATGGTTTGTACAAGTAGGGTAGGCTAATGAGAAAAAAAAACTTCAAATTTAAATTAAATTAAAATGTAGGATTTAAACTCTGTGATTTAATTTAGCCACAGTCCATTTTTCAACACGTTTCTCTATTATTGCATGACGATGCTTCGACTAAACTTGTCTCTATGAAGGAGCAGCATATCTTTCTCTATGTTCTTTCTCTATCTATCTGTCTTATTCTGGACAAGTTTTGTTTTGCTTTCTGTGCAACATATCGAGAGAGATTATATTTCCTCTGTCACAGAATCAGTGCAGTGCTGTTTTTGTGTGCAAATGATTTGTAATTCACAAGTTTGGAATAATTATTTTGTGAAATCCTGAACTGCTGGTGTCTAGAGGGTGTTTTGTAAAGTCAGGTGTGCAGACCTGCCTGAGGTCAAAAATACCCGAATAGCCCCAAGGAATTAGTGTTCTTTTGGGTTTCCTTGGTTGGAAACTGGGTTTATTTTGGAGAGCATCGGGATTGGAATATGTTGTCAGCTCTTACGCAGTTCCCCTAAGTGCATGTTTAGGATATTCAGCTTGTACACAGTTCCCCTAAGTGCATGTTTAGGATATTCAGCTTGTACACAGTTCCCCTAAGTGCATGTTTAGGATATTCAGCTTGTACACAGTTCCCCTAAGTGCATGTTTAGGATATTCAGCTTGTACGCAGTTCCCCTAAGTGCATGTTTAGGATATTCAGCTTGTACACAGTTCCCCTAAGTGCATGTTTAGGATATTCAGCTTGTACACAGTTCCCCTAAGTGCATGTTTAGGATATTCAGCTTATACACAGTTCCCCTAAGTGCATGTTTAGGATATTCAGCTTGTACACAGTTCCCCTAAGTGCATGTTTAGGATATTCAGCTTGTACACAGTTCCCCTAAGTGCATGTTTAGGATATTCAGCTTGTACGCAGTTCCCCTAAGTGCATGTTTAGGATATTCAGCTTGTACACAGTTCCCCTAAGTGCATGTTTAGGATATTCAGCTTGTACACAGTTCCCCTAAGTGCATGTTTAGGATATTCAGCTTGTACGCAGTTCCCCTAAGTGCATGTTTAGGATATTCAGCTTGTACGCAGTTCCCCTAAGTGCATGTTTAGGATATTCAGCTTGTACACAGTTCCCCTAAGTGCATGTTTAGGATATTCAGCTTGTACGCAGTTCCCCTAAGTGCATGTTTAGGATATTCAGCTTGTACACAGTTCCCCTAAGTGCATGTTTAGGATATTCAGCTTGTACACAGTTCCCCTAAGTGCATGTTTAGGATATTCAGCTTGTACACAGTTCCCCTAAGTGCATGTTTAGGATATTCAGCTTGTACGCAGTTCCCCTAAGTGCATGTTTAGGATATTCAGCTTGTACACAGTTCCCCTAAGTGCATGTTTAGGATATTCAGCTTGTACGCAGTTCCCCTAAGTGCATGTTTAGGATATTCAGCTTGTACACAGTTCCCCTAAGTGCATGTTTAGGATATTCAGCTTGTACACAGTTCCCCTAAGTGCATGTTTAGGATATTCAGCTTGTACACAGTTCCCCTAAGTGCATGTTTAGGATATTCAGCTTGTACACAGTTCCCCTAAGTGCATGTTTAGGATATTCAGCTTGTACACAGTTCCCCTAAGTGCATGTTTAGGATATTCAGCTTGTACACAGTTCCCCTAAGTGCATGTTTAGGATATTCAGCTTGTACACAGTTCCCCTAAGTGCATGTTTAGGATATTCAGCTTGTACACAGTTCCCCTAAGTGCATGTTTAGGATATTCAGCTTGTACACAGTTCCCCTAAGTGCATGTTTAGGATATTCAGCTTGTACACAGTTCCCCTAAGTGCATGTTTAGGATATTCAGCTTGTACACAGTTCCCCTAAGTGCATGTTTAGGCTATTTATATTGTTTTTACTGAGCTGTGCATTTGCTGAGAGCATTTGCCATTCTTTGTCTTTTTTCGTTTAGTTGCACGTTTCATGTATTCTGATTTCCCTTCAGCACGGTTTTCCCCATTTCCCCTGTTCCTCTAAACCCTGGTCACTTAGCAACCCCCTGAGCTCTGCCAGTACAGCAGTCTTTGGGGGAATGTCCGTCTCTAGGTCCTCATGTCTAAATTAATTGAGGTAGCCGGTCATTTAGGGCCACAACCATCCCCGGGCCTCACAATTCAAAATTCAAAACAGTGTTCTTGTTTGGGGAATAGCAACTCCCAGACCCCCTTGGTGACTTGATCAAATACCCGAGGGTCGGCTCTGGTCTGAACCTTGCTCCACTGTTACGCTTCTTAGAAATGCTGTGCAGTGCAGCTTTCTGATTTGGATACAGCTTAAAACCTTTTTAACGCCTCCCACGAGTTTGTCAACTTTGGGAGAAATTTCTTGGCCAAACTGCACTTGCCGGTGACATAATGTGGCCTGCAAGGTTGCACTGGCAGCATTTGGTATCAAGCCTGTGAGGGTCTCCTGGTATGCTTTCAACATGTAACTGACCTCACCCGAGGTGAGTGCAGTCCCGCTAGTGACCCAACCAGCATGATGGGGTCCTCAACTGAAACATTAGTCACAACAGCACAGACTACTTTCAAATGTACATTAACAGATTGTCCTTGCAAATAAATTAAATAAATACATAATGTTCTGTTCCATCTGTTGCCTCGTCTGTGACCAGAGACACACTCACAGCTCACTGGACTTGTTCCTTTAGGATTTTTTTTTGTTTTTTTTATGTGCACCAGTGGCTTGAAGCAAATACTTCTGCCTAAAATGTTCTGCACAGGGGATTAAACTGCCAGTGTGGATTTTTCACACTTGCAAATGCATTGGTTAAACCGTGGGCGCGCTGGTTAAACCGTGGGCGCGCTGGTTAAACCGTGGGCGCGCTGGTTAAACCGTGGGCGCGTTGGTTAAACCGTGGGTGCGTTGTTGGCAGATGATTCCCCCTTGTTGCTGGTGATCTCTGTACATCAGTGGTTCCCGACCCCATTCTTGGAGATCTACTGTCCGGTAGGTGTTCAGACAACCCTAATTTGGCACACCTGATTCTGGTAATTAGCAGCTCAACGAGATCTCTAGATGTTGAATGAGGAGTGCTTAGGGTTGGAGTGAAAACCTACAGGATGGTAAATCTCCAGGAACAGGGTTGGGGACCCACTGCTGTAGTTGGTGTTGTTTTATTGTAAAGGACAATCTATTAAGGTTTTGTGTAAGCATGGGGATAAATTGCCAACTGTGCTGAGCAGTGCGCCAGGTTCATACTGGTGCACTAGTTCAACGTTTAAATTAATCTCCATTTATAAAGAACATATTTTTAGTGAGGGTCACGAGTATCTACTAATTGTATAAATATTAGTATACTAATCCAGTGCCTAAGGAGATCCCATTGTGATATTTATTGTACAGCAAGTGTAAATCCATGTGGGTCATATGCTTTAGAGGAAATGGTTACCCTATAGTTATGATACCAAAAAATACAAAACTCTGACAATCAAAAGTCTGAAGAGTACTCACTCATTATATCGACCTTCATGTATCATAAGCCAAAAGAAAAGGTCCTTTTGTTTGTTTGCTTTTTTCCTGTCAGAGAGCAGCATTAAAATAAAATAAGTATTTATACGGTTAAATATTATTAATAATGGCCATAAACATTATTTATGCACTTACATTGAAGATTCGTAGAAAGATCTGCATTGTAATGCCAAGTAATAATACACATGGTGCTCCAAAAGTCTATCTAGAAGGAACGTGTGTGTGCGTCTGTGTATGGCACCTTGCGTGCACAGTGCACACACACATTCATTTAAATATCCAACTTCCTTTTAACTATACAGCGCAGCCTCTCAACTACCCATTTAATTTTCTGGCACTTGCCGCGTGGTAGATTACAGAAACATAACCTCCTTCTCGCGATACGTATAGTATTCCATAACAGAGCCGTTCTTCTGTTGCTGCGGAAACAAAGAAACCCGGAAAACGCCTTCCTTCCCATTTAAAGGTGAGAGTAGCGTTAGTGTAACTCTGTGGGTAAAGGCGACACGAGTTTCCTGATATTCAGAATGCATATGGAAATTCATAATTTACCACCTGTGAAATTTTAAGTTTAAAGTTTGATTTGCATTCATTCTTCAAACTCCATGAGGTCATTTGTAGCCTACTTGTTTGCATGCGAGCTAGCTAAGTACACTAGGGTACCGTCAATAGTACAGGCAGCAGGTCTTCGCGGTACAATTTAGAAAGACGCACCTGAGTTTCTCTGCAGTTTCTCATTGTGGCCACCAGAGAGCAGTATTGTCCTGAGGCTGTGCCTGTCGAAACCACCAGACGCTCGCTCTCAACTGGTCCAACGCATTTATTTGCAGAATTCATATTTAGGCTTTCCCCTTTTGTACTTTTTTTCGTGGAAATAATCAAGTACCCCAATGTGATAGATTTGTTTAAAATTTTCTATCACCCTTGTTGTCTAACAAACATCTGTATAGGAATCTAGTAAATAATATGGGGTCTATGGAAATAAGAATCAACATAATTTGCCCATCAGTTTTCTCCCAATATATGTTTAAGTTTGATCAATGCTTGGACTGGTAACAGATTTTTAACTAGGCAAGTTGACGCAGAATTGATTTTGCTTTTATTTTTTTCATTTATTTAGTAATGGCTCGCACATGTAATTGCTTGAGTTATTTC